>JAAXCT010001413.1:0-177623 GCA_012490785.1 Eragrostis nindensis | reverse complement strand
TTTCCATCGCCTTGCGCTTTACTTTGCAGGCCCTTCACCTTGTCACTTTTAGCACGAATAGCTTTTTGCACTATTATGAATTTATGATAGGAAAGGCTGAGGTGGCACATATAGTTTTGAGGACATGAACTAGGACCTTAATCCATGTTATATATTTAATTGCATAAATGCCCAATCGCTCATGTGAGGTTATTTCTGAATTTTGCTTCCACATCAACTGTGCAACAGTGATCATGACACAGTCTGTGAGCTTTGTATTTGAATGACCATGCACACAAGCAAATGGCAGATATAAGTGCATATAGCCAAATAATAATCCAAATATTGTCGGTCATTGCTCTAGTTACCTTTGGCTGTAAGTCTCCATATGTGCAGCCAGAAGCCATCAATAATACAATGGTTTCAAGTCCACAAGTAGCCACACGCTAGCAATAACACGAGGCATTAGTCAGTTCACATACTCTATACTCTACATAGCCTAAGGACTACTAGGTATTAAAGGGGCAGCCAAACCTTCCAATGCCCCTGTTTAACATGTGGTTTGGGTTTCTACTTTCCAAAATGTATTCCACTTCACAAAATATGTACCCCTTCCTAGCTAGCAAAATTATAAATATATATTTTTGCTGCTGACAAAATTATTTCCTGCACAAAAGGAGACACTGCCTCACTGATTTATATCAATTCTTCTTGGTTGTTATGTTCTTCTTTGAATCAGCTTGGCTAACCTCCCTGCTCACGGTCGTGTGTGGAACATCAATTGCTTCTGACCTCATGTTGGATATGAAAGTGGAATTTGGAAAAAGGTGCTATACTGCTGAGTAATTGCCTGTCATTGTTAGAAATGAATGCGGATACAGCAAGCCTTTGTGACAAAGGCAAAATTAGCATCCTAAAGTCTCGAAGGCTGGTAAAGGAAAGAATATACCTGGGTTTATGTAGATGTAGTATGATCTTTAATTATTACAGGTACCTCGCCGCCCTGTTGATCTTCCAAGGATTTTTGTAGCTTTTCTCTTCCTTGGCTTTCTGAATTCGCTTCTTGTTGTGGTTTGGTTTGTTGCAATAGCTGCAGTGTTCTGTGACTCCATATTTGGACGTCTTGTTCTTCCTTGGCACCTCATCCCACTGGCCCTACCTGCCTTTTTGTCACTCAAAGTGGGTTTACTGGAGGGCCATTAGTCTTATCCCATTCACTGGACTCTCTTAACTGGAATAATCATATTGTCATATGCTTGTAGGTGATAATAGGAGTATTATCCTGTTAGAACTTTAGAAGAATGGAGGTTGTTCTCCTCCCTCACTCTTCTGCAGTGTACTAGAGATTATTGAGCTGTAGCACCAGTGGACTGGAAATCATCCCAGTCAACTCGTATCACACTAATATTAGCACCATGCTCAATGCTTTCCTTGGAACCAACCGATAATCGTTTCACGGCAATGCTTCCTTTGGGTGTTCCTATAGAACTTTTGGAGGGAGCAAATTTCCTAATAAAGGAACATAGATAGATAAGTTCTACTGTGATGAAAAGGAAAGTTTCAAATAGGGCCCCTCAAACGTCATATTTACTTTTTTGAGTGGCAAATATTTACTTACTGCATTAATTTCCAATCACAAATTTACAATATAACTTTTACCTTTGATGAAGCTCGGTTGGAGGCAATGATGTTATCACATCCCACAGATTGCAGCGTTCGTGAGGGATTTTGCAGGGTACATAATGGTGGCCGAATGCTGCAAATTTTCATTAGAGTTGGCTGAAATTTGTTTGGATGGGGGCTTAGTAGAGTTGTATGGATATATCGCAGTGCGTGATGACCTGGATCCATTGCTTAATTATATTGTCAAGATTAGCAGGGATGATCCCATCAGCGTGGAGCAGGTGCGCACCCATACTTAACACCAATTAAAGGAATAGTCTACCTATTACCTAATAGTCCCTAGTATCATGGTTTTTCTGTGAAACCCCCTCAAGTATAAAAACAGGGGTTTGCTCCTTAAAGCATCCTTTGCTATTTAAATTGCCCTTGGAGTTGTTTCAGAGGTGGTTCTGCAAGCGTGGCTTGTTTGATGGATGCCGCTATGTACAGAACCACCACCAAACCATCTCAGAGAATCATTTAGATGGTAGATTCAGATGGTATGGAATAGTTGGGTGTCAAATACTCAGCTTTGTACTTAAGGTGTTATGTAGAAAAATCTTGATGTTTAATGAGGGGTTAAGTATTTTAAATTACGTTTCTAATTTCACAATATAAGGCTAAACTTATAACATGCGCAGAACAGATGAGATTGCGTTACATACTCACGATGGCGTACTACCACCACAACTAATCTTGTGTACGTCATTAAAGTTAGGATAGATTATGAATGTTGTATTAACAACATACTTAAATTATAGACATAAAGTTCAGTTTGCCTCTTGATTTGTAATAACTAGGATATGATTAGTTTAATGTTGTAGTTCCATGAATATTTATTGCGTCATAGGTCCATGTAATATTTCCTCTTAGCTGCCAAAAAAAAAAGAATGCTTCCATGGGATTAGTCTTTCCAAAAGTAGTGGAACGGTATCATTACTTTGGATTTTACACTTTATTATCAAAAATGATTACTCACTATGTAAACAGATTTAAATTATGAAACTATGTATCACGTATTCCAAAGAAATGTAAACTTGGACCCATGGTGGCTACTTGGTACACTGAACAAAAGCGAACTGAATAGTTTTGGATTCATGGTTTGCTACTTAGCACAGTACACAATGTTTTCTTTTTATATTATAGTCATAGATGATACTTAGCGTTAATGGTCCCAATATTACTACAAAAGCCTTTTTTTTTCTGTTTCCGTTTCACATAGGCTTATCCAACTCAAACCTCAGTTTCAATAAGAAAATAAATGTTCATGATTTGAAACAAAATCAAATGAATAATGACAGCTACTATTCCCTCTCTATCATTGTGCACTTTGTAACCGATTCTGTTTGATGCATGACAACCTATCATTTGCAAAAATATTCCGTTAGTAAATGTTGTTACAAGTGAAACATCATAAGGTATTTTACCTTTAAATTTCTTACTTTTATATGAAAAGCTACTATAAATATAATAATTTTGTAGGGTTCTCTTATCAATGTGGCTGGCCCTAAGCGAGGGATGCATTTGCTAGCCCCTATTTTAATCGAATATGACATGAGGATCAAGAGAGGCCAAGAAGACGATGACCTGCAGCTTATTGATGGTGTATCGTTCATGGGCACCGCAGGGACATGGAATCAGCCATTCACGATGCGCATCCCTGGCGATTGTGGTGTGATGGCATAAACTTATCACGTATTGATGATGCAGTTGAGGCAACTATAGATATTCACGTATCGGAAGTACAAAGCAGTTTCAGTTTGTCTCTCGTTGTTTAACAAGTGGGTTGGATGAAGAAATCTGGCTCTTTGATGGTTCCATCACTGAGTCACGTGGCTTAAAGAGGTCTGTGGTTGCTGTAATGAGGAATTCTTTGCTAGATTTGAAGTTTGGGGTAGGCACGCCATCAACCACTTCTGACAAATATTGTAGTTGCTTCAGCGCAAAAACACATGGGCATGATATTCACAATTTAAAGACTTATTTTGCGTTATTCTCAGTGAAGGTGACTTGGTCGACTTTGCCTGATTACATTCCAAGGCCAAGACACTAAGACTTGGGCATTCTAGAGTCGTAGACCTGTGGCAGCAATGAAATATTTTCATGGTTTCCTAAACTTAGGTCTGACAAACCTTGATTGTAACCAAACTATTGTAAGAGGTCTTTGTACTGTATACCTACATATTCGGTTCAGCGGCCATACCGTTCAGTTTCTGTTGCTTCACGTCGTGTTTCTTCTCTCCCATTTTCAGCAAAATATGCAGGAATTTGTGTCTTTGGGTTTGGGCTGCGGCACATGAAAAAAGTGTTATTGTATATGGACAAGTAATGCATATGTGACTCCCCTTTGGGTAAACCACTTCTAGCAATGTCCATGTTGCCGCGCCGTGTCTATAACTTGAAATTTCGATGCTCCCTACTCAATGAGTCTTTTGTTATCTGTTTCTATCATGCTCACTAACTCTTCGGGTCAATCTCATGCAAGTTTCATAAGAGGTTGAAATTCATTAAATGACATGTCACATAGACAAAAATAGTGATGTATCATGAAATTTTATGATTAGAGAGAGGAGTTTTCATGGGGAAGCCTACAATGAGAGTAGGAAAAAAATTCATTTTACTACCCAGACCAATCCACTTTGTCCGTTTCACCCCCTAAACAAAATGATGGCTCACTTCACTACCCCAAACAATTGTGTACACTTGGGCCTTACAGCTCAAAAAACTCCCAAGCCTCATGTAGTGTTCTGCTGGAATTCTTTTTTTTTCTTTTTTTTCCTAAAAGCCTTACATCTCATGTAGAAATCCTTAGCCACAGACCACAGCAGGGAGGTGAGCCAAGGATAAAAGACCAAAAGCCTCTTGGTGCGTCTGCGCATCTGCGGGGCATCGAACTCGGGTTGGCTGCCTGAGGGAGAGAGCAGCCAGCCAGCCGAGCTGAGCAGCGCTTCGCACACTACTGAAAACTGAAGTTCCCCGGGAAAAAAAAACCCTGAAAACTGAAGCGATAAATATATGTGCCACAAAATGAATAAAAGAAACAACGGATTGCAAAAATAATATTCTTTTAAGATCCACTGTCTATCTCCATCCATGCTGTCTTTAAGTCCTTACTGAAGCGGTAATTAAGCAGTAGCACAAAGCTCAGTCAATAAAATTTTGGATGTTAAGATGCCTCAGGAAAGCCCCAAAAAGTACTGAAGTTCTAAGCTTCAGTTTTTTTTTTTGTTGGCAGTTAAAGAGATATTTATATTAAGGCGGTGCTTTCGGCAAGTACAAGCTGCTCAAGAGCAGGGGGGACTCCAGCTAACCAAACTGCTGAGCTGTACTACTGCTGAGCTGTACTCACGTCTAGCGAACTTAGCTAATTCATGAGCTATCGAGTTCCTATCTCTCTTTACTGAAATCACTTTCAACTCTTCCAGACCTTCCCTCAAGTCCTGCAGAATAGCTGCCCACTTGATCGACCCCTTCCTTCCACTTCATTGCAGTCACGCATTGGTGCAGTCAGTTCGAGCATCGCCGGCTTCTGGGACCATAGCCTTGCAAGTTGCAGACCTTCTCGACAAGCCATGAGTTCTGCTTCCTCTGCTGATACACAGTGAAATAACAGTCGCCTAGCAGAAATGACAACTTCACCAAGGTGGTCTCTAATGATAATTCCAGCACTCGCCTCATTAGATTGCTCAAGAAAGCTGGCATCGACATTAATTTAATCCACCCTACATTAAGCTTCAGTTACAAAGAAATAAGGATTTGGTTCGAAAAAAAAAAAGGGATTTGTACAGCCAAACATTTCAGGCAATAATGTGCAAAGTAGACAAAACACACAGATTACAGCACTACATTATCACCCAAACAATATCGTCGCCCAGACACGAAGTGCTTTCATACATAACAGAGAATTTCACGAGACATGTAAGAGCCAGCAGTGGTCCATCCACGACTTTGGGCTCTACTGGTAATTTATCCAAATGCAGATGCAGAGGAATTGAGTTCACTAAGGCAAACAAAAATGAGCAAAAGCCTACAAACTCTCCACGTCAACAAAACCTTTGTGATGCACAGAACATATAGTGTCCAGTAGCAACATTGTAGCAAGTAGGTACAGGCAGTAATTTCTACCGCACTACGCAGGAAGCTTTCAGGGCGTTTTGGACTTTGCAAATTGTTGTGCAAAACGTATAGCATTTAAAAGAGATCATATTCACACTACGTTCCCAAATGCAATATCAGGTGGATAGACATGAAAATTCCAAGGTGAAGCTGTCACAATTGCATCCCCTAAAAATAACAAAGCTAATAACGGACATTTCAGCCACATCAAGGGCAGCACGACTTGCGATTTAGCGACGTCTAAGATTTCTTTGTTATATCTTCTTTTCTAGTCTCCCTTGGTTGCTCCTTGAAAGTAGGAAGCAAGGAAAATATAGCTTTCATTCCAGCTCAGAAAAGGGTAAGGGGATAAGCAAACCCCATGTTGCTTATGTAAACCTATAATGCAAAAATGTCTGCAGCCACCCATGGACAGAAACATAGTCCTTTGTTGCTCCTTGAAAGTAGGAAGCAAGGAAAATATAGCTTTCATTCCAGCTCAGAAAGAGTAAGGGGATAAGCAAACCCCATGTTGCTTTTGTAAATCTATAATGTGAAAATGTCTGCGCCACCCATGGACAGGAATATAGTCATAAGCTAGACATATAGAAAGCAGATTACAAGGAAATAGCAATGTTTGAAATGAATGGACTCTAGCCTCCTCCAGAAATCTTTCATCCAAGGGGAAAATGTGATCCTTCACTTGGATAACTGGGCATCGGAGTAGTACTCACGCACAGCATTTGCCAATTCCCGAACATGTGAGTCTTCAACTCCTGCCAAGACATGTCACATCAATGATCAGGCCTCACATTGTTCTATTGTCCTTCAAAATTCTATAAAACGATCAAAGATGACCTTATTACCTAGTTTGTTTAAGGCCTCCTCAAGTTTGAACAGGTACTCTTTATTAGGACCAGATGGGCCTACAGCAAGGTAAATTTGTCTAAACACGGCACGGTACAAGGCATAAGAGAAGTCAGCAACAGTTTTAGCAGCAAACAAGTAACATGGAAGTTAATTGGATGAAATACCTCGTCATTTCTTCCAGAGGTGCAGGACCAAGATAGTTTTATTGCTCTCCTTATCTGTTGTGGCTAAATATCTGTTATCCGTGAATTTGGTTCCATGAGTGAAAATTGTGTTTGTATGAATTGCTTATTCATAGATTACAGAACCACTTACACCATCACATTTTTTAGAGCTGGTACTTTGGGTGATGCATCCTTAAAAACATTATAACTGTATAAGTAAATTGCACATTGAACATTATCATCGAACAAGGAGACTAGATATAGCACTAATATCTTACTGTATACAAGTCAACAAAAATCTTCTCGTCATACTGCTTCTCTCTTACTTCCAGGTACTGCAATTCAAATCTGAAGGTAAATGCCAATAGAAGCAAGGTAAGCAACTCAAAAATACTCGGCAAAAGGAATTGCTACTACAAATATCCTCATCATTAATCCTCCAAGTTCCCAAACTTTTTTTTATCTAAATTTGCTCACGACATAATCATTGATATCTCATATGACTCGACATAAGAGCATATGATTCCAGGCCATCAAGTCATCAACTGATCTGTTTATCACCACTGCTAGACAGCATTATTCCAATAATAAACTAATGTGTGTAATCATGGAACAATTGTGGGAAAATCAGGTTCAGTATTGGTGAACAAAGCATACTGCACGTCATTTCAGAGAACTTACCTCCATAGCTACCTGCTTATCTTCCTCCCTTGAAATTTTGTAAGCGATTCCCCACTAGATTTTTGAATTGAAATAGAATGATTCAGTCACAAAATCAGTGTACGCACCGAAAACGTAAAGAAAAAAACAGCATAACATGACGTGGTTAAATCTTAACATCTTGTGACTGACAAGTACGAAAGAATCAGGGGGAAAATTAAAAGAAAAGAAAATCAGAGGGTGCAGCGATGAGGGGCGTACGCAGGTCGCTCCGGGCTGGTGCTCGAGCGTGACGGTCCTCCCGGGGAACTGCGGCGTGCCCCTGTGGTCCGTGCTCCCTGTCCGGCGGCCAGGTAAACCAAGAAAGATTGAGAGAGAACTAACTAAAGAAGAAGAGGTAGTCATGGATCGGCGCCGCAGCTGCAGGCAGGCCAGCGAGAGGTAACCTTGGTAGAAGACGCGGCGATAGTCCCTGACGAAGCCGACGACGCGGGCGTCGTAGTAGAACCCGGGGTTCCAGATCAGCGAGCCGTACCCGAACACCCACATCTCCGCCATGGCAAAGGACGGTTTTCTATTGCGTGTCGTTCGTTGTATTGCGGCTGCGGATTTGCTCAGGTGGTTGGTGCGCGAGGAGCTCGCGAATCTCGTTGAAACCGAGAGGCAAACGACAAGTGGCTCCGCGGGTCTTTTTCATTCTTTTACCCCTTTATTACATTATGGACGATGACCGTGGCTAGAAATGTTTTTCTCTCAACTCATTTTGTATCCGATTTACTTCTCTTTAATATATTGATGATGTGCAGTTCCTCTGCATGTTTGAGAATTTTTTTTTTTACTCTATTGACATGTTTTACCATAAATCTAACATCAACGTTTACACATTTTCACGCAACGCATTCGGCCAAAAAACATCTTGCATGTAGGTTATTTTTTTTCCCGAAAGCAAGATGACCTTTTCCAAAGTTTAACAAAGCATCTGAACATAAACATGGTATTTTGAAACACTAGTTCCATTAATTATCCCACAAATGGTCCACAATTGTCAATTTCCCCATCCAAAAATACCATCACACATCTGCAAGTTTTCAACTATAAAGCGCGTAGAAGAAATGAAAAAACGCCGTTGAGTCATAAGTTTTCACCCTCACATTAGTTTGTGCAATTATAACTGAAACAACGAAATGATATAACATAGATATCGTAAATAACCGTGCAATACCAATCTGAACAACTGGTAAAAGAAGCTATGTTACGCAGAATGCAAAAGAATGGACCAAGTAAGTCAAGGACTTCAGTAGGCAGTGGACAACAAGTTCTTCCCCTTTCAGTTAGGAGAAATATAATCAATAGCCTTCACAAGCACACTGCAGAATTTTCTCATGTCTGCAATCCCCCACTATCTCTTTACAATACTAGAGGATTACTTTTGTACTGTTAACCAAGTAACAGGTTGATTATTTCTCTGCATCAACACTGGCATACAAAGGTAGGTGTGACTCGAGAATAAAAATAGAAGGAGCAATATATTAAGGCTATGGATTAGCAAAGGCCATGAGAGATAGCTATGAGGACTGAGGAGTGACGTCAGACTGCCATACCAAAGCTAACACATAATCACCGGGTACCTCAAATGTCCACTGCTGTATCACCCTGATGCTTTAACCTGAAACTTGGCCTGTCAATCATCGCTGCCACTATCGTTAGCGCCATAATCACCTCCACTGCTTGAATCAGTACTGTACTCAGGCTCCCATGGCTCCCTGAAAGACTCGAGCGAGCAGCACCTCTCCTCAATGTCACCTTCAAGCCTGACGTTCCAGCAGCCAAGAATATCAAGCGTTCGCAGCTGTGGGCACTTGGTGAGGATAGCGTCAAGGGCAACGTCACTAAACAAGCCATAGGCAAGCTCAAGCTGCTCAAGCATCGGCATGGTGTTCGCAACTGCTAGGGCCTCTTCCTGGATTACCTTAGATGCTGTATTGTTCCCCTGTGGAGGCTCTGGAGGAGGCATGTTCCTCTTCAACTGAACGAGCAGCTTGCAGTGCCGGCCTAGCGCTTCAATGCCTCTAGATGTGATATTCAGGCAGTTACTGATGTCCAACATTCTTAGTGCAGGTAGGCATTCAGCATGCTTCTCCACGGCTTGATCAGTGACCTCACTCATTGGAATCTGAAGGACATTGAGCAACTTCCCACTGTCCAACATAAGCAATCATCACACAAGGACTATGTTAATTCAGATGTCACATTTGCATAGTATACATTAAACTGAAAACTGAATCGATAAATATATGCTACAAGATAAACAAAAGAAAGCATGCATTGCAAAAACAGTGTCTTTTTACATATTTAGTCTTTAGTCCTCACTGAAGCTGTACGGACCTAACGAAAATAATTAAGCAATAGCACAAATGTCACTCAAGAAAGGCTGCCATGTTAAAATGCCTCAGGAAAGCCAGAGCTTCAGCCCCAAATGTGGTGAAGTTCTAAGCGACAGTTAGAAAGAAATAAGGATTTATACAGCCAACAAATTCAGGTAATAATCAGCAAAGAGGACAGAGTATACGGATTACAGCAGTACATTTGTCACCCAAACAATCACGATGACAATACAGAAGTGCTTTCATACAGAACAGAGAATCACATGAGACATGTAGATTAATACTGAGACAGCGTCACAGCAGCGGTCCGTCCACAACTATGGGCTCTATTGGCAATTTATCCATATGCAGATGCAAGTTCACCGAAGCAAACAAAAATGAGCGACAGCCTACAAACTCTGCGTGAATAAAACTTTGAAGTCTGATCACAAAACAGACAGTGTCCAGTAGCAGCATTGTAGCAAGCAGCCGCGGGCAGTGCTAACTTTTACCCCACTACGCAGGACGCCTTCAGGCTCTGTTGGAATTGCAATTTTTTGTGCAAAACGTAAAGCTTTCAAAAGAGATCATAATCACACTACGTCCCCCAAATGTGATTCACGCGCGTCAGGCGAGTAGACACGAAAATTCCAGTGTGAAGCTGTTCAATCTTTAAGGGCATGTCGATCTCCTAAAATCACTAAGCCAAGAACGAACATTCAACCACAGCAAGGACAGCGACACTTACGAGGCAGCGACGTAGGTGAGCGCGGCGTCCCCGACGCGGTAAGCGGAGAGCCGCCGGAGCGTGCCCTGCGCGCGGGCGACGAGGCGGCGCACGGCGGCGTCGGCCTTGGCGCGGCAGTTGACGCGGCGACACCACGCCTCGATGTCGACGTCCCCCCACATGTCCGGCGACGCCGCGGCCGCCCTCCACGCCCGGCACACCCCCGCCGCGCCCCGCGCCACCTCGTCCGCCGGGAGCCTCCCGCGGAGCACAAGCGCCAGTATCTCCGGGCTCACCGCCTCCGTCCACCTCCACTCGTAAGCCACCTCCTCGTCGCCCCCCTCCCCCGCCTCTCCACCTCCGGCGTCGCACGGCCCCGATTTCTTTGCCTCCGGCTCCCGCCATCCCCACTCCCACGCGCTCCCTCCCTTTCCCCCACCGGTGGTCTTCGTACCCGCATTCTTTGCCGCCGCGTCCCACC
Organism: Eragrostis nindensis; assembly: GCA_012490785.1. Taxonomy (NCBI): domain Eukaryota; kingdom Viridiplantae; phylum Streptophyta; class Magnoliopsida; order Poales; family Poaceae; genus Eragrostis; species Eragrostis nindensis. The sequence continues at coordinate 166,622 of JAAXCT010001413.1, read as the reverse complement.
AGCTCATCCCAAACCCTCTGCTCCCGCAGCTCGGGCCACCGAACCCCGCCTTCTCCGCAACTAGAACCTTCCCCGCCCACCCAACTCCACCGCCAGCCAAGACCATATCTCCTCCAACTGTGGGCTTCTTCTTCATGGCCTCCGCGTGCGACCACCTCACCACGGGTTCTCCCCTGCGGCAGCCGCCGTCAAGCCTCGCCCTCTTCGCCTCCCACCCTCCCGTCCCCCTCCTTCCCCACCCTCTCCCCACGCCAAAGCCGCCTCGGTAGTCATGCCTCGCACGCTTCATCGCCGGCTAGCTCGCCGCGCCCCACTTTTTCCGTAATTGGGGAGCAGGGGTTCCGAATTCCGATCAGGGAGCGTTTCTTGTGCCTCTCACCAGTGCCCAGGGGAGAGTGGAGAGAGAGAGACCTTTTTTTGAGACTAGAGTGGACAGACCTGGGAAGCTCAGAAGCTGGAATTGATAGCGCTGCCGCTGCAACCAAGTTCTGAAGCGGAGGAGCCGATGCACGACGCGTGCATGATCGAAGAGCCCAGAACGCCTCGGCTTTTCGAGTTCCTCACTTGTCAGCTGCTGCTCCGTGCACACGGCGGCATGACTGTCTGAAGTGCAGCAGCCGTTCACTTACAAGTGGGGTCCAAAACTTTCGTGTTTCCGCCCTGTGACCGACGCCTGTCGACCTGCGAATGCGCAACATAAATTAGCATTTACGTTTCCTGCTCTGAGAGACATAAATCAGCATTTACGTGGGCTGATACAGCCAGAGATCCTCCTGCTTAACCTAGGCCAACAGCCCATTCAGGCCCATGAGAATGCCATTCCCAGCTCCAAATGCGTTCCTTTATAAATGGCCCATCCTAAGCGTGGTGCCCTAACAACCCGCGCAGCCACCGGCCTCTCCCTCCGCGAGAGCGGGTGGCGGCGGGCCTCACATCTCCACGCCGCGGGCGCTCGCCGCTGCGCACAAAGCACAGCCACCTCCCCGCGAGCCCCGGGCAAAGAACTCGAAACCAGCCCGCTGCCATGGCCATCTCCGAGACCTCGCGGAATGCCCTGCTCCCCGGCTTCCTCTACGCGGCCCGCAGCCGGCGGGGGGCCTGCCCATTCCCCGCCGCCGCAGCCCAACGCTGGCGTTGGCGGACGCGCGGTCGCCGCGCCTTCGGCGGCTGCGGCTGGGCCTGCTGTCTGGGCGCGAGCGCCGAGTGAGCAGAGCCGGGGCATTGAGATGTACTCGCCGGCGTTCTACGCGGCGTGCACGGCCGGCGGCATCGCCAGCTGCGGGCTCACGCACATGGCCGTGACGCCGCTCGACCTCGTCAAGTGCAACATGCAGGTGAGCACCTCTCTTTCCCTAGTGATTTCGATCGTAGTTCGGTTCGGATCGATGATTGTGGTTGTGCATTTGACCCGTTTCATGATTCGTAAGGCTAGTTGTGATGTGATCTGTCTGAGGATTAGTCAGCATCAGTTGTTTGATGTGCGTAGTACTTGGAAACATGGTGTACATTACATGACATCACAGTCTCGCAGATATATCTGATATATCGTATGCCTGGATTATGAATTAAAACACACAATTGGTTATATTGCTTGCATCACGTTTATGCTCATATTCAATTAATATAAGTTTTGAACTGATAGATAATGGAATAATATGGTTGAATTCTCAGATTGATCCAGCGAAGTACAAGAGCATCTCTTCTGGATTTGGTGTGCTGTTGAAAGAGCAAGGAGCGAGGGGTTTCTTCAGGGGATGGGTACCTACCCTGTTTGGATACAGTGCTCAAGGCGCATGCAAGTTTGGTTTCTACGAGTTCTTCAAGAAGTATTACTCAGACATTGCTGGGCCCGAGTATGCGGCCAAGTACAAGACTTTGATCTACCTTGCGGGATCTGCTTCGGCTGAAGTCATTGCAGATATTGCCCTCTGCCCCATGGAGGCTGTGAAGGTTCGTGTACAGACACAGCCTGGATTTGCAAGAGGTTTATCTGATGGTCTTCCGAAGTTTGTGAAATCTGAAGGCTATGCTGGGTGAGTTGAAGTGTGTCGATACTATTCCTGTACCTATGTCCTCACTCTTCTAACAATATGCGGCTTATGCAGACTGTATAAAGGACTTGTTCCACTCTGGGGCCGACAGATTCCTTGTAAGTACATATTTCCTGCCCATTGTCACAAAGTTCAACTGTTTTCATTCTGAAATGCATTATAATGCTTGTCTGTATAGATTTGTTGTGCGTGTCTATTATGATGATTAAACTTTTCTGGTATAATTCAAGGGCTGCCTGTGCTCAAAGGAGTGGGATTGGATCCTTTTATTGCCTTACGTGTACCCATGATCTCCTTAGATTGAAAAAAAACTGAGCCCATGAAAACTAAACTTATTTGAAAATGAATCTTTAGTTGATTGTTGGAACTAGAGGATATCTCCGGGAATACCCAATGGGCACCCATCCCCGCCCCTGTGATTATCTAGACATGCTCAGATTGCAATGATTATATTTTTTTCTGTGATGTCGGTGGTACAATTAAATAAATTAATGATATCACACGGTCCCTCTACAATCATACAAAAATAACCAAAATCGTTTTCTATTTGTGTTGACATGCTTACATTGTGTCTGTCGACTGTCATCATTCATCATGCTGACATCTCACCTTATTTATATCGCAGTTTTTTTTGCTAGAGTACTATTTTTGGTGCACATAGTTCTTCTTGAAATTGTATGATGATTTTTCAAGATTTTATGTGTGCATATATAGAAATTTCCACACTGCTTGAGTCATGCCCTTTATAACTGGACCTAGACTCCAATGAGTTGGTGAATATTGCTTAATTGCTTAAGGGATTTTTATTCTTTCTCATTCATGGATTCAGCTATTGATAACGATCTATCATGTATTTTTTTTGCCAATGACTTGTCTTTAGCATTCATCTTTGTTTATATTTCACTTATTATTGAAAAACCTTGGTTTGTTAACCATGGTGCACATAGTTCTTCTTGAGGTCATATATGATCTGTCAAGATTTTATGTGTGCATATACAAACTATCCACGCTGCTTGAGTTCTCTCTGCTATTATAGAGCTAGACTCCAATGAGATGGTGCACATTGAAGAAAACATATTAGATTTATGCTGTAGAGATCTTGATACTCTTTTTTCTTTAAAAAAATTACGCTTTCATATTTGGTTGTTAGAATCTAGCATTCATCATCCAGTTTCTGGTTTTGATATCCCTAATTTGTGCACATAGTTCTTCTTGAAATCACAATATGATTTTCAAGATTTTATGTGTGCATATATAAATCTTCCACACTGCTTGAGCTATCTCTGTTGTTATAGAGCTAGACTCCAATGAAGTGGTGTACATTACCAGCACTCCCAAAGTGCACATGCGCAAGAGCATGCCTAGCACGTACTGTATTCAAATGGATATCATTTAATCTGCTTGTCTCCATTGCAGTGGGAGCTATACTGAATTTAGTTTATGGAAATGAACACAGTTTAACAATGAATCAGACAATACCTTTAACAATCTTGTTGGCCTTTCTCCCTGTTTTCCTTGCATTACCGCAGGGTTTGATGATTAAATTTCTCTTCTATATTTGGTGCTTTCAAGCTTTGTTTGAACTTATTAGCTTACTGCTTACTTCTGGGTTGCAAATGTCTCTTTCCTATCTCTTTGCTTCAACAGTGAGCACTGAAGTGTCACCATATTGTAGAGCTCAAAAGTGCTACTTTGCTTTGAACCTTGAATACTTACATATTTACATAAAAGAATGTTTGTTCATCATCTTATGAACTACACACTGCAGATACTATGATGAAATTTGCTTCGTTCGAGGCTGTTGTTGAGAATATCTATAAGTATGCAATCCCTGCCCCCAAGAGCGAGTGCAGCAAATCTCTCCAACTTGGAGTGAGCTTCGCAGGTGGCTACATCGCCGGGGTCTTCTGCGCAATTGTTTCTCACCCAGCTGACAACCTCGTTTCTTTCCTCAACAACGCAAAGGGGGCAACTGTTGGCGATGTGAGTCTTGGAGTCATGCGTTCTGGTTATATAAGTGTATAACAGATTTTCACTTACCGTATGTTTCTTTATTGCACAGGCTGTGAAGAAGATTGGTCTGTTGGGGTTGTTTACTCGCGGACTCCCTTTGCGTATTGTGATGATTGGTACACTCACCGGGGCTCAGTGGGGTATCTATGACGCATTTAAAGTTATGGTTGGACTGTAAGTATTTCTTTCCATTTATACTGGCCCCATATCAGCACAATGAATGTCAAGTTTGTAAATCATTTATATTCATTTTTTTTTCCTCTCTTCATTCAGGCCAACTACTGGTGGCGTAGCTCCAACACCTGCCTCCACTGGAGAGCAGCTGAAGACAAAGGCTTGATAGACTTCTAACAAACATTGTGGTGCTAATTTGTGCCATGACCAAATAGCTAATTCATTGTTTTAGGAGCATTTTTATTCTTTTGTAATGCTTAAATGCACAGCTGCTATATGTAATTCTGAAATGAGCCTAAAAGCTCTTTCCTCCTTTGTAACTAGATGATGAGACATTTAGGAACATGTTCATATCTGATCGTGAGGTGCATGGCCTGATCGCCTGTAACATCCCGGCCCCCTAGGCCGTCATTTTTGAGAAATCAACTCATCATTAACATAAGCTACGAAAGATTTAGATGAAAAGTTTCTAAACAGAATAATGAATTAACTCAATTTGGTTTTCATAAATATTTTGCTATGCTCTTATTTGGAATTTCAAATATTTGGAGTTGATTTTCATATTTGAATTTTATAATTGAATTATTTCTGGAATTTTGAACTCATGCATATAATGCATTTCATGTTGCACAGAATTTTGTTTGAATTTTATAGGGAATTGGCTTAGACAGAAATTCACCAATTCACCATAGGTCGCAATCACGGAAAGTTAATTTCTGTGAATTTTTCATATTTTTGGAGAACGTTTGGATAGGTAGAAAAATCATTTAGTTCTCAGCCTGTATAAGAAATAGAGAGAATAGTAACCAAGTTACTTGGGCTGGCCCATCTAGCGAGTAGTGCACCAGCCCGCTTTGGCCCACGTCGATCCACTCCAGCCCGCGCCGGCCCGCTTCTCCTCTCTTCCTCCCCTGTCCACGCACCGACGTCGCGCCGCGCTGCGATCCGCGCCGCCGACCACGCCGATGCCTATCTGCCTCGTCCCGTGGCCGCCTCGGTGCCGTTCTACGAGCTTCGCGCGCCATTACTGTTCCTGCTCCCGCGCTGACTTCCGCGCGACGAAAAGTCCAGCGCCGAGCTCCTTCCGCGCCGCGCCGCGCGACGCGATTCGCCGCCGCGCCACCGCCTCACTGCTCCACCCTGTACCTGCACTGCAGCGCCGAGCCGCAGCTCGCCACGCGCGCCGCGAAGTCCTGCGCGTCTTCTCGCGCACGCGCTCACCCTCCAGGGCCTTCCCCCTCTTTTCCTCCTCTCGCGCGCGACACTGACAAGTGGCCATGCGCCAGTGCGCCGGCATCCCAAACCGCCATCCTTCCCTATAAAAGCTTGAGCCCGTCCCTCCTGCTATTCTTTTCATCCCTCTTACCTCTCTCGAACCAATTTTGCCCAGAAATCCCTAGTGGATAAGGTGAATTTGGGTTTTCCCCAAAAATCAGCCGCCGCCGCCATTGCCGGAATTCGACCTCTCCGGTGAGCTCCACGTCGAGTCCATGTGTTTTTAGCTTATCTGTGTGATGCTGATGCTCATCCCTTGATCTCTTTCCTTCTTTTAGGCGGAAGGATCACATCGCCTGTCCCTCCCCTGTTCGCCGTCGCTGTCCGGCGAGCCGCCGTCTCCGGCCACCACTGCCTGCTTCGCCCGTTTGGTAAGCTCCTTGTTACTCGTAGGTGCTGTTAGCACTTGAAATCGACGTCGCCGTGCTGGTTTCGTGCATCACACCGAAGCTCGCAGCCGCGCCACCTAGGTCACCGCCGCGCCGCCGCTGCAGGGCATCCGTCGACGAGTCGACCACCGGGTGATAGCCCTCAACCTTGCGAGTCTATTGGTGGATGATGTCGACGTCGCTGAGCCATAGTTCGTCGCCGGCGAGTCGTCCAGCCGCCAGGATTACTGTGCGCGAGCTAATTTGAATTAAGCCACTCCTAAGCTGCCACTTGTCGCGCTATGATTGGCTAGAAGACGTTTTAGATGTTTTTAGTATAAAATAGATAGAAAAATAGTGAGGAAAAATTTGGGAAAATACCTAGAAAAATTCCTTATGTTTTTTAGGCTCCTTTTTATGTAAAAACATGAACATATGTTTAGGAAAAATTCATAGTAGAAAATAAGTTAGCTATATGTTTTGTTTAAAATAAGTACTTAGAGAATTTGTATATAGGAACTAACTAAGATTAGGTTACTTTTAAACTTTTCAGAACCCAAAGATCATTTTAGACACATGGCTAGTCATAGGAATAATTTAAAGAAAATAAATAGTAGAGTTACCCTGTTTCTTAGAAAATGACATGTATCTTTATAGAAATCGAATCATTAACTATCTAATAAATGTACATGCAATCACTATAGATAGAACACTTAGTCCTTCCACTCTAAAAGCCCCTGTTGGTACTGTTTTACAAGACATAGGAATGTTATCCTTTACTTACTTGAATAGAAGTAATAAGTTAATTAACCTAAGTAAATGAACATATTACATATGCATGTGCATATAGGTTTATTTACAATTTATGCTCACAAATATGTTGTGCATCATATGCATACACATAGCCATACCTAAATAATTTATTTAATGAAGAATGAGAAAACATTAGTATAATTGGATTTAATTTGAAAATATGCATGCAACATATATGTTTTCCGTGCATTAGTTCATACACGCATTTTCACACATTCTTGTTTATTTAAATACTTAGATCACATATGCATATAGCACCATATTCATAATATCTGAATCATGTAAAATAAATCCTTAGAACATGCCTTTTGTAAATAATTAGTTTAAAAGAAACATATCTTCGACTATATCATATGTATGCATAAGGCATATAAATACTTATAAAGATAAGTAATGCATAGGAATGTTTCCATATGCATTAGAAGTGTGTAGCTTCATTTTGCATATAAATCATTTTAGGAATAATTGCTACATAAATTTAGTTTGTTTATTTATGTTTGTTTGAACAATGCCATGTTTAATAGTAGAAATAATTATGGATTTAATATAATAGATATGCACGCAATCACCATCAATAAAATATATGCATCTCATCATTTCCACTTAGGAGCTTTTTAAATAAGGATTCATGCATAATCCCACACTTTACTTTCTTTAAGAGGAAATAACTTGTAAATAATTTGTCTAGGTGAATATGGCCTATATAAGGCCATGAATATATCTTATAGTAAGTGATCACCGTAAAGTAAATAGAATCGCGAGAACCCTAGTATCTCTTCTTCTATTTATTTACCGATAGAATTCGATACGCGTGGTCCGTTCGTACGAACTTCGAGTACATATTTATTTTTCATGAAATGCATTCCATAAGCATGTTCTTTGGTTTTTATTCGAAATATTTGTATTAATTATTGTAGATTTTATTGGATCTTCTTGGATGGCTTTATATGGATTTCTCGGTGTTTGTCGATCGTGGATTGATGCGCACGTGAGTGAATCGTCGAAGGACTACATCGCGGGAAGATCGACACTTGAAGATCGTCGTATGAATTATGTATATAAAGGTGCGAGGCAAGCACACCCCTTGATCATTTTGATCCTATGTTTGCAAATGCATTTAATTGCTTAATTTGTAGGATAAATGGTGCATAATTTATATCACTAAAAATGCTCATTTGGGAAATGGTAGATACTACCTATTTGAATTATATCCCCTTTGTTGGACCATATCATAATCCCTTGTAACCATAAGATGGGCTATCATAATGGTTATATGCTCTAAGCTTCATGATATAATTAATTACTAATTAAGCTTGCTAAAATGAAAGGCTATATTTTGTATAAATGGAAGCACATGTATATTCATTAAATTTACGGATTATGTTGATGGGAAACTATTGTTGATGATATATGATGATAATTTAGATGTTGACGGGTTTTGATGTGATAATGTTAAATTGGATTAATGATTGATTGATAATGATGATTTTGGAGACCCGTCACATCACATAAGGACCGGTACATTTGTATCTTGATTTAAGGAAACATCGTGCGACCATGGATGCTGGTATGGGACGGCCATGGCCAAGTAATTAGTTGGAAGCTACCTTGCCTTCTAGAAGTAGGGATTGTGCGGGTAATCCTAAAGATTGGGTTACTCGAAGGGGCTCCCATGGCTATATGCGTGGGAACAAAGTTTGCCGACATAATGTTTAGTACCCTCTGGACTAGTATCTCAATGCGAAGGAGGAATAGCCTCTGGAGTGCTTAGCTTCCTGTAAAGGGGGATTCATACTATTCAGGGAAGGCAAGAATAGCGGACGACTAGTGAAAAAGCTATGTGTGATACCGATGTGCACACTTCGTGAGTGCACGGTGCTAGCTACACCACAGACGGTCACTCACTGTCCATGGGTACAGCGTACAAACTCTGCAGAGTCATAATCCATTCGAATGGCCGTGCTTGCGGTCTCAAGCTCCTTAATGATAGGTCTTTGTTTAGAGAATGGTTGGGATTAAAATTGATCATGATTATTATGGTTATTGATATATGAATGGCATAGTTGATGATTGTTGTAGGAACTTGACAGGGAAGTCAAGTATGACACTTTATTCAATGATATGTTACTTGTGCTTACATTTATGCAATTTATATTCAAGCAATTTAATTTAGTAATTATTTCATTAATCAAGCTTAGATTACCATTTGCTCATTTATGCAAATTTACCATATTATACCTTCCTTTATTGGCCTTGCATATAATTATAGTTTTGCTATTATTCACCCGCATTGCTTGCCTCCGATAACTTGGTTTCAGAGATGACGAGGATCTCGGTGAGGAACGATGCCGTTCTTTCTAGGAGTTCAACTTCCAGTCAATTGCCTGTGGGATGAACACGGGGCACACGCTGGAGATTTGAATTCCTTTGTTTTACCGCTGCATTTATTTCTTAAGGTATTTCGTCGGCCGATGAGCCAATATTTTGTAAATTTCAAATAAACTTGATAGTTAAATTTTGATATGGCCATGGTTCCACTGTGATTACCGTGTGCTTGTCATTGATCCTGGGGCAAGTACGGAAAAAACACGGAGTTTCGGGTGATTTAATTACCCGGGACGCTTCAGGTGGTATCCGAGCTATATTGACTGCAGGTTGACCCTAGATAGACCGGTCGTTAGATTATTAGTAAATCAAAGCCAAATTTTCAAAATTTTAAATACTTTTGAGAAAAAATAAGATTATGTCCTATCTTTCCTAAATCTTAGTTTCTTTTCTCATCTATAATCTCAATTGATTTGAGAGAAAATTATTTATCCACTCACCTCTTCTTAGCTAAGGAGAAAAAGAAGAAGAAGAACATTGTCTTTTTTCCCCAACCTTGACCTTAAATATTCTTTATTGTATCTCATCTTGCCTTTGGTTCTATTTCCTCCCTGATTTCATTTCTGATATCCTATCGAGAGTTAAGCAAGAAGAGGAAAAAGCATGATGATGAGTATTAGGATTTCTTCTCCCTCTTCTGCTTTCAAAATTTGATAGAAAGTATAGTTGTACAGGCCGTAGGATGAAAATATTAAGGTAGAATTATATGGCATTTTAAAAGTGCTATGCCATAGAGACCCTATAATATAATCATCAAGAAAATCATTTTAAAAAGCCGGAGGTTCTATTCGCAATTATTTCTTTCGTTCTTTTCGATTTGGAGTTCTTATGTGGTTTGGTGTTTCATTTAGAAAACATAAAATTTGATAAAATGAATAATTTAAAATTTTACTAACTCTCCTTTAGGATAAACATCAGACTAATGGATCGCAAAATATACATTGACTCTAAACATCGCTTCGACGTCATAATACGTCTAACTTGTATTTCTAACCCCTAGTTGCATACATTTGCTTGTTGAGTGCATTAAAATTTCCTTGATTTACTCTTAAGCATGCCATACTTAGAGTGAGGCTAAACTATATTCTTCCTTTCAAGAATAATTTAATTTTCTTTTATCATTTTATCTGAGACATCCAAGCCCATGAGCCACTCGGCCCAAACCTATCTAAGCAACCCATTTCCCCGCAGATATCCCTGCTCGCCTTCTCACTTCACCTGCCTCTCCTTAACCTAGCCGCTCGGCTCTCTTTTCCCTTTGCATCTCAGAAGCTCCACCAGATCTCGTCGCCGGAGCCCCCCCACCGACAACCACCATAAAAAGGGCACTGTCCTAGCCATGGCTTCTCACCAGCCCAACGCTACCTTGTTTCCCTTCCTTCCCACCTCAAGGATCTACCGCCCCGCGCCTCTCGCAACTTGGAGCCAGTACTCAGCCTCGACCGGCACGGACTCATTCTGGGATGTGCTGATCTGGGTGATTGTGGCAATACTGTCAGTAGTAGCCTGTTGGGTGCATGTGCGTTTCAACCGCCCGTTGGATGGCCGCAATGAGTAATATCGCTGTTCTCTCTTGTAAATTTCCGACTCTTCCTTTTCTTGTAGTTGGCAAATCAAGAGTGTCGGAAAATTTCTGTATCCATGTGTATCTGCTCTTCTCAAGCCGAGTTTTATCTCGAATTGTTCAGTGCCTCACGTTGTATGAGAAAGTTTCATGAATTCCCTTGCCAAACCTCGTTCCACTGTTCCTTGATAAATCAATAATATAATCTCCATGATCCACGAAACATAGAAACCTATGGCTCTATGTTACTTTGATTTTCGAAATTTCTTTGATCTTGTATATTCTAAGGTAATCATCTCGAAAACCTTGGAATAATTCCTTATACTAATCATGAATAAACCTCGTTGTCATGAATTGTTCTCCGTCCTTACTTGAATGTCAAGTCCTACTATCATTTATTACCAATTCGCTGATCATACTTTAATAATTATTGTATCACATTGTTACACATGCCCATATCGTCGTATGTCGCATTGATCATATATTTCGAATCCCTCATTATTTTATTAAATCCATATTGACTTGCTCTAAAATTTGTTTTGATCTTGTCTTAAAGAACTTGCCTCGTAAACTTTGGAGTAGGCTCCTAAACCATCCTTGATGTTCCCACTAGATAATTTTGGTTGCAAGGATTGGTCGCCATTCTTCTCGGATGGCAAGTGTTGTGCTCATATATCCTTCAATGACCGACATGCCATTCGAGTCATTTAAAAACCAATCCTAATGATTTTACTTTATCTTTGTAAACTCATCCGTTTTCCTGAGGTCGAATTCCATTGGAACACTATCCTGTTGATTTTGACTCCATTCTTTGGTAGGTCAAAATTCATAAAAACATTCTTACGATTTAAAAACTTATGTTTCTTTGAACATAAGAAATTTTCCCTTATTCATTCATTGGGACTTGTGGCATTCAAAATTTTTCCATAACCAATCATATTGATTTTGTTTCACCATTATAAATTCATTTGCTTACATAACCCTGAAAACTCCATTGGATTACTAGCTTACCACTCTTGATTCCATTCTTCAATAGATTATTTCATCAAAACTTTCTTGTGATTTTGAAAATATCATAGTATCTTTGGTATAAGCATCCACTTAAATATTTCTCTTACTTCCGAACCTATTTCTGAAAGCCTTATACATTATGTTGAATAAATAAAATTTTCTTCTTTGACCATATAGGTGCTTGCTAACTTTCGATAAAAGTTAAAATAGAAAGAAATGTAATGCTAACATTCGTAATGAGTTAATACAAATGACGAGGGACTTTAATAAGAGAATCGGAGTTTTCATCTAACATCGCCGTAGAAGATCAAGCATTTTCTCAAGATAAAGGAAGGGACTTCGAGAAGATATCTCCAGGACAAGAAAGTAGCAACTACATCAAAGAGGAAGCAAGGAGAATATAAGAAGATGACTCATTGCTACAAAAATCTTGAAGATGAAGGAACTAACTTTATATGTTGTACATTGCATTTCAAATGTTTTATGAATGATAGGTTAAAACTTATTTAAGGGGGGTAGGACGTAAGATATCTAACTCTACTAATATTTTGATCATACGAATATTAACCTCTTTTATGAGCCGAAAAAAAAAAAATTGTAATCTTTACTAACAAATGTTAACAAAATCCCGAAGATTCCTTTTAAAGGATTCCTTTTCCTCAAGATATCAATGTTCATCAAGCATGAAGGACATATACACTGCATCGGAGAACGACCTCAAGAAATCTACCATATCGAAGAATATATGAAGATTGTTCCCCTACGTGTGGCATGCCGAAGACGAAGAACTAATAATGTCATGACAATTAATCTCAAAACCGTCCTCCACTAACTACAACGGAATAGGGATACGGCATATGAAGAATTTTCAAGGAAATGACCATGTCAAAGAAGAAAACAAAACAAGAGCGCGAAGATCATCCTCACATATGACGTATCGAAGATCGAAGAACATTTCGATACCTTGGAACTAACCTTCGTGAACATCCACACTAACACTTTGCGGAATCTCGAGGACGAGATTCTTTTAAGGGGGGTAGACTGTAACATCCCGGCCCCCTAGGCCGTCATTTTTGAGAAATCAACTCATCATTAACATAAGCTACGAAAGATTTAGATGAAAAGTTTCTAAACAGAATAATGAATTAACTCAATTTGGTTTTCATAAATATTTTGCTATGCTCTTATTTGGAATTTCAAATATTTGGAGTTGATTTTCATATTTGAATTTTATAATTGAATTATTTCTGGAATTTTGAACTCATGCATATAATGCATTTCATGTTGCACAGAATTTTGTTTGAATTTTATAGGGAAATTGGCTTAGACAGAAATTCACCAAAATTCACCATAGGTCGCAATCACGGAAAGTTAATTTCTGTGAATTTTTCATAATTTTTGGAGAACGTTTGGATAGGTAAAAATCATTTAGTTCTCAGCCTGTATAAGAAATAGAGAGAATAGTAACCAAGTTACTTGGGCTTGGCCCATCTAGCGAGTAGTGCACCAGCCCGCTTTGGCCCACGTCGATCCACTCCAGCCCGCGCCGGCCCGCTTCTCCTCTCTTCCTCCCCTGTCCACGCACCGACGTCGCGCCGCGCTGCGATCCGCGCCGCCGACCACGCCGATGCCTATCTGCCTCGTCCCCGGCCGCCTCGGTGCCGTTCTACGAGCTTCGCGCGCCATACTGTCTCCTGCTCCCGCGCTGACTTCCGCGCGACGAAAAGTCCAGCGCCGAGCTCCTTCCGCGCCGCGCCGCGCGACGCGATTCGCCGCCGCGCCACCGCCTCACTGCTCCACCCTGTACCTGCACTGCAGCGCCGAGCCGCAGCTCGCCACGCGCGCCGCGAAGTCCTGCGCGTCTTCTCGCGCACGCGCTCACCCTCCAGGGCCTTCCCCTCTCTTTTCTCTCCTCTCGCGCGCGACACTGACAAGCTGGCCATGCGCCAGTGCGCCGGCATCCCAAACCGCCATCCTTCCCTATAAAAGCTTGAGCCGTCCCTCCTGCTATTCTTTTCATCCCTCCTTACCTCTCTCGAACCAATTTTGCCCAGAAAATCCTAGTGGATAAGGTGAATTTGGGTTTTTCCCCAAAATCAGCCGCCGCCGCCATTGCCGGAATTCGACCTTCTCCGTGAGCTCCACGTCGAGTCCATGTGTTTTAGCTTATCTGTGTGATGCTGATGCTCATCCCCTTGATCTCTTTCCTTCTTTCTAGGCGGAAGGATCACATCGCCTGTCCCTCCCCTGTTCCGCCGTCGCTGTCCGGCGAGCCGCCGTCTCCGGCCACCACTGCCTGCTTCGCCCGTTTGGTAAGCCTCCTTGTTACTCGTAGGTGCTGTTAGCACTTGAAATCGACGTCGCCGTGCTTGGTTTCGTGCATCACACCGAAGCTCGCAGCCGCGCCACCTAGGTCACCGCCGCGCCGCCGCTGCAGGGCATCCCCGTCGACGAGTCGACCACCGGGTGATAGCCCTCAACCTTGCGAGTCTATTGGTGGATGATGTCGACGTCGCTGAGCCATAGTTCGTCGCCGGCGAGTCGTCCAGCCGCCAGGATTACTGTGCGCGAGCTAATTTGAATTAAGCCACTCCTAAGCTGCCACTTGTCGCGCTATGATTGGCTAGAAGACGTTTTAGATGTTTTTAGTATAAAATAGATAGAAAAATAGTGAGGAAAAATTGGGGAAAATACCTAGTAAAATTCCTTATGTTTTTAGGCTCCTTTTTATGTAAAAACATGACACATATGTTTAGGAAAAATTCATAGTAGAAAATAAGTTAGCTATATGTTTTGTTTAAAATAAGTACTTAGAGAATTGTATATAGGAACTAACTAAGATTAGGTTACTTTTAAACTTTCAGAACCCAAAGATCATTTTAGACACATGGCTAGTCATAGGAATAATTTAAAGAAAATAAATAGTAGAGTTACCCTGTTTCTTAGAAAAATGACATGTATCTTTATAGAAATCGAATCATTAACTATCTAATAAATGTACATGCAATCACTATAGATAGAACACAGTCCTTCCACTCTAAAAAGCCCCTGTTGGTACTGTTTTACAAGACATAGGAATGTTATCCTTTACTTACTTGAATAGAAGTAATAAGTTAATTAACCTAAGTAAAGAACATATTACATATGCATGTGCATATAGGTTTATTTACAATTTATGCTCACAAATATATGTTGTGCATCATATGCATACACATAGCCATACCTAAATAATTTATTTAATGAAGAATGAGAAAACATTAGTAATTGGATTTAATTTGAAAATATGCATGTACAACATATATGTTTTCCGTGCATATAGTTCATACACGCATTTTCACACATTCTTGTTTTATTTAAATACTTAGATCACATATGCATATAGCACCATATTCATAATATCTGAATCATGTAAAATAAATCCTTAGAACATGCCTTTGTAAATAATTTAGTTTAAAAGAAACATATCTTCGACTATATCATATGTATGCATAAAGGCATATAAATACTTATAAAGATAAGTAATGCATAGGAATGTTTCCATATGCATTAGAAGTGTGTAGCTTCATTTTGCATATAATCATTTTAGGAATAATTGCTACATAAATTTAGTTTTTTTTATTTATGTTTGTTTGAACAATGCCATGTTTAATAGTAGAAATAATTATGGATTTAATATAATAGATATGCACGCAATCACCATCAATAAAATATATGCATCTCATCATTTCCACTTAGGAGCTTTTTAAATAAAGATTCATGCATAATCCCACACTTACTTTCTTTAAGAGGAAATAACTTGTAAATAATTTGTCTAGGTGAATATGGCCTATATAAGGCCATGAATATATCTTATAGTAAGTGATCACCGTAAAGTAAATAGAATCGCGAGAACCCTAGTATCTCTTCTTCTATTTATTTACCGATAGAATTCGATACGCGTGGTCCGTTCGTACGAACTTCGAGTACATATTTATTTTTCATGAAATGCATTCCATAAGCATGTTCTTTGGTTTTTATTCGAAATATTTGTATTAATTATTGTAGATTTTATTGGATCTTCTTGGATGGCTTTATATGGATTTCTCGGTGTTTGTCGATCGTGGATTGATGCGCACGTGAGTGAATCGTCGAAGGACTACATCGCGGGAAGATCGACACTTGAAGATCGTCGTATGAATTATGTATATAAAGGTGCGAGGCAAGCACACCCCTTGATCATTTTGATCCTATGTTTGCAAATGCATTTAATTGCTTAATTTGTAGGATAAATGGTGCATAATTTATATCACTAAAAATGCTCATTTGGGAAATGGTAGATACTACCTATTTGAATTATATCCCCTTTGTTGGACCATATCATAATCCCTTGTAACCATAAGATGGGCTATCATAATGGTTATATGCTCTAAGCTTCATGATATAATTAATTACTAATTAAGCTTGCTAAAATGAAAGGCTATATTTGTATAAATGGAAGCACATGTATTCATTAAATTTACGGATTATGTTGATGGGAAACTATTGTTGATGATATATGATGATAATTTAGATGTTGACGGGTTTTGATGTGATAATGTTAAATTGGATTAATGATTGATTGATAATGATGATTTTGGAGACCCGTCACATCACATAAGGACCGGTACATTTGTATCTTGATTTAAGGAAACATCGTGCGACCATGGATGCTGGTATGGGACGGCCATGGCCAAGTAATTAGTTGGAAGCTACCTTGCCTTCTAGAAGTAGGGATTGTGCGGGTAATCCTAAAGATTGGGTTACTCGAAGGGGCTCCCATGGCTATATGCGTGGGAACAAAGTTTGCCGACATAATGTTTAGTACCCTCTGGACTAGTAACTCAATGCGAAGGAGGAATAGCCTCTGGAGTGCTTAGCTTCCTGTAAAGGGGGATTCATACTATTCAGGGAAGGCAAGAATAGCGGACGACTAGTGAAAAAGCTATGTGTGATACCGATGTGCACACTTCGTGAGTGCACGGTGCTAGCTACACCACAGACGGTCACTCACTGTCCATGGGTACAGCGTACAAACTCTGCAGAGTCATAATCCATTCGAATGGCCGTGCTTGCGGTCTCAAGCTCCTTAATGATAGGTCTTTGTTTAGAGAATGGTTGGGGTTAAAATTGATCATGATTATTATGGTTATTGATATATGAATGGCATAGTTGATGATTGTTGTAGGAACTTGACAGGGAAGTCAAGTATGACACTTTATTCATATGATATGTTACTTGTGCTTACATTTATGCAATTTATATTCAAGCAATTTAATTTAGTAATTATTTCATTAATCAAGCTTAGATTACCATTTGCTCATTTATGCAAATTTACCCATATTATACCTTCCTTTATCTGGCCTTGCATATAATTATAGTTTTGCTATTATTCACCCGCATTGCTTGCCTCCGATAACTTGGTTTCAGAGATGACGAGGATCTCGGTGAGGAACGATGCCGTTCTTTCTAGGAGTTCAACTTCCAGTCAATTGCCTGTGGGATGAACACGGGGCACACGCTGGAGATTTGAATTCCTTTGTTTTACCGCTGCATTTATTTCTTAAGGTATTTCGTCGGCCGATGAGCCAATATTTTGTAAATTTCAAATAAACTTGATAGTTAAATTTTGATATGGCCATGGTTCCACTGTGATTACCGTGTGTGCTTGTCATTGATCCTGGGGCAAGTACGGAAAACACGGAGTTTCGGGTGATTTAATTACCCGGGACGCTTCATCGCCATTGGTTTCCCATGGCACCCTTACTTTTGCAATGTAACGATTTTGGGAAGTAGAAAACCGTGGTGCCCCCTTGCTTAATGTTATTTCGCTAGTTTGAGTTGATGTGACTCTTAAAGTCTGTCTCATCTTTTTGTAAATGGGTGTTGTTCGATGCCCATCCGGTTGTTTCCATGCTGTTCCTTGGGTCGTCCTTTGTATGTGCCCGCTACCCCTTTTTGCACATCGAACAAACACTTGTGACATGTATATTATGGTAATCGACGACCAGCAGAATTGTAAAGATCTTTGGCCAATGCTACAGGTTGAGAGCATATTGCTGTTTTTAGACATACGTGGAAGTACGCGTTGCAAAGAAATCAAAGATCTTTGGACTGTCACTCTCGCAAGAGCGCCCACAGGAGCCCGACGTCATTGGTATCTATGCGCCTGCTGGCGAAATATATCCAAAACTCACCTATGATGTAGCAACTTGCCACGTCTCCGCGCGTGCTTCTCAAGTTGTCTGGGCGATCTTTTGTAGCTGTACGATCTGAATAGACTGTCATCTTCAAGCTGAAACTGGAACAAGGAACCAGAACTGACATAATACTAACTATACTGAATAACAAACTGCACTGAGATGATCATAACACAGGAATAACCGGTTTTTAGGAATCTCATCTTCTGCCAATCGCTGTGGCTTTATGTGTTATGAATCTGCTTACTGAATCACTGATGTCAGGACAGAGTTGCCGCCGTGCTAGTGTGGCACCAGCAAGAGGACGGTGAGAGAGAGACGACATGGCAAGATAAAATCCTGGGCCAGCGTGATCCGACGTACCAAATGGAATCAGGTGATTGGCTGCGGTTCCTCCTCCGCTCACCGCCACCAGTCCCCTCCAGCTCTTCCCTCCTAGTCATCCTCTCCAGAACCTCGTCCAATGGCAAAGTTCTATGTAGAACTGGAAGCAAAGAAGCACGGCCATAACACTTCCCCAGCTCCGATTGCCCGATTGCCTTCTCCTTCGCGAAGCTTGTAACGAGCTACCGCTAGGTGCGCGCCCATGGCGCTGCTCTCCGCGACTTCCCCCGCCAAGGCGCACTTCTCGGCGCTCTTCCTCTGCCACGAGGAGCCGCAGCACCCGCCGCAGTGCCTCGGCGCCGGCGTGGGCAGGCGGACGCGGGCGCGCGCCAGGTGGGCGGCGGCGGCAATGCGGTCCCCCGAGGCGTCCGTCGCCCAGGCGCCCGCGACGGCACCGGCGTGCGGCGCCGGGGTCGGGAGGAAGCCCCGGGTGCTGGTGGCCGGCGGCGGCATCGGCGGGCTGGTGTTCGCGCTGGCGGCGCGGCGCAAGGGGTACGAGGTGACGGTGTTCGAGCGCGACCTGAGCGCGGTGCGCGGGGAGGGGCAGTACCGCGGGCCCATCCAGATCCAGAGCAACGCGCTCGCCGCGCTGGAGGCCATCGACATGTCCGTCGCCGAGGAGGTCATGCGCTCCGGCTGCGTCACCGGGGACCGCATCAACGGGCTCGTCGACGGCGTCTCCGGCTCCTGGTGCGTCCATTTCCCTCTTCCTGCAGCTTACGCGCTGCTCTGTTTCTGTTTTGCTGTGCTCGCCTATCGCAGTTTTTAGCCGTGCGCTCGTGACGCTGCGCAGTGCGCCGCTGCTCGAGCCTTTCACGTCTGGTACGGCACTAGCAAGATCAAATTATTTGGATAACCTGATCGGATGGGTTGCTCAAAACCTGCAATGATCCTCCTGTTGCCGCAACTGATTGCCCACACGATTCTCTTAGCCGCTGTTTATAGTATTTGGATGGCATGTGCGACGTGACCTGTGCCGAGTGCCGACCCCGCGTCGACCGCCACACGTGGTGCGCGGCGCGCACGAAGACCTGCCGGGCACGATGCGCCGCCGCCCCACCCGGCCCGCCCGACGGGACCAAACGATCGAGTTGCCGGCTACTTGCCGTAGGAGCATGGGCGCCAGTGCGGTGCGCCACACCTGACCACCATGCGGCCGCGCCGGGGGCCTGGTCGGCCGGTGAACGGCGCTCATCGGTGATCGTTTTCCATGTTCCAATCGCCCGCCCCGCGCGGTCCGCAACCCGCGGCGGCCACGTCCCCGCCCCCACCCCGACCGCCCAACCGCACCGAGGCAAAAAAAAAAAAGGCCCCACCAGGCACCATCCGCGGCGCTGGCTCGCCGGTGCGGCCTTCCTGCGCTTGTAGGGGCCGAAAGCGACTGCGCAGATGAAAATTCCCTTCGTCTTGTACGCACACGCCTCGTGTCCTGCACTAGAGGGGCTTTGTTGCTTGCTTGCATGGTGCGTCGCCCAAATCAAACCCTCTCTGACCTCAGTTCTGCGATTCTGGAGCATAAAAGAGCTTGGATCACAAGCCTCTGCGCCTCCTGGAGAAGATCCTCTGTTTTCGAACGCCCAGCGTACTGAAGCTTGCGAGCTGCTGTACTGTACTAGGACTGTAGCTCGGCTCGTTCCAGCGGAGGTTGACTTGAGCGCTAGTAGTACATGCTGAGCAACAGTAGTCGGCTGCCAAGCTTCGATCTTTGATTATGCCACCAGCAAAAGCTTCCATTTCCACCGCCATGCCGAGCTCCGCGCGAGCCTCGCCGCCGGCGATCTCGCTTCCGTCCACCTCTCCGGCCTGCGTCCGCGCGCGAACAGCCCGCCCGCTCGCTCTCCGCCCCCTGTCGGCGCAGCAACGGCGCGGCGGCCGCCCTGGCCGCGCGAGGCTCGTCTTTGCGGCGGCAATGCCGGCGCCGGAGCCCAAGGCGCGCGTCCTGGTGGCCGGCGGCGGCATCGGCGGCCTGGTGTTCGCGCTCGCGGCCAGGCGGAAGGGGTTCGAGGTGCTGGTGCTGGAGCGGGACATGAGCGCCGTCCGCGGGGAAGGGAGGTACCGCGGCCCGATCCAGCTGCAGAGCAACGCGCTCGCGGTGCTCGAGGCCGTCGACCTTGCCGCCGCCGACGAGGTCATGGACGCCGGATGCATCACCGGCGACCGCGTCAACGGCATCGTGGATGGCGTCTCCGGCTCCTGGTAAGGGAGGCAAAAGGTCGTCTGGTGTCAGAGGCGAAATTCTTACACCTTGTCGCCATGAATATGTCTGTTTGTGTCTCGTCATGGAAAAACGTTGGACGTTTTTGGCTCGTTCTTGTGGAAATTTAGTGTGACAACCATTATTGGTCTGCGGTATTGACGCTTCGTACGAGCCAATTGGTTGTCATCAATTGTGGATCTTGGCGTACCTATCGTTGACATGCAAGCATGTTATTCGTTCCTGAAAACAAAATATGCAGTTTCATATCATAAGTATTGCTTATTTACTGGTGTTGATGTGAATGTTGTAGAAATCCCTTCTTGCTTATTCTACCCCCATTTGTTTGCGTTTCCATGCTATGTTTCGTTGTTAGTTACCTTTGAGATGTCAACACATTTTCCGGAGGCAACCATTTGACAGTGCATATGGAATTCAGGTACATCAAGTTTGATACGTTTACTCCTGCAGCTGAGCGAGGCCTCCCAGTCACAAGGGTCATTAGCCGCATGACGCTGCAGCAGATTCTTGCTCGTGCAGTGGCGACGACGCTATACTGAACGAAAGCCATGTGGTCGACTTTATAGATGACGGCAACAAGGTGAACCAGCAAACATATTTAAGTGGCCCTGTACGCAGAAATTTGGTGTGCTGCAGGTCTCAAACTCTGCATTTTTGTCGGACGAATGCAGGTTACTGCCATATTGGAAGATGGTCGAAGATTTGAGGGTGATCTTTTGGTTGGTGCTGACGGAATATGGTCAAAGGTAATGTGATTGCTTCACATTTTGGTCAGAAACAAGCACACAAGATTAAGAGACCTGATTTGCTTGGGGATTCCTTCACTGAATAGGTGAGGAAGACATTATTCGGACAGACAGATGCCACTTACTCTGGTTACACTTGCTACACTGGAATTGCAGACTTTGTGCCTCCTGATATCGACACTGTTGGGTATGTCGCATGGATTTCGGATTGAGTTGTATTACTTCTTTTTTTTGTTGCGAAGAAGTTGTGATTTTCATTTGTGGTATAACATTTGCTCCTCGTTTTCTTTTGTTGAAGCTATCGAGTATTTCTCGGTCACAAACAATATTTCGTCTCTTCCGACGTTGGCGGTGGTAAAATGCAATGGTATGCCTTTCACAAAGAAGCTGCTGGTGGCACTGATCCTGAAAATGGTGCGATAATGTTTAGAGTGAAGTTTCGTGCTTAATATTGGCGAAATGGATTCGTCCACATTTTTAGTTATGATGAAAATGAGGACAAAATATGTATATGAACCGCACATTTATCATCTGCTGACATTTTGACAGGCAAAAAGAAAAGATTGCTCGAGCTATTCAGCGGTTGGTGTGATAATGTCATAGATCTGTTAAATGCTACTGAAGAGGATGCGATACTTCGTCGGGATATATATGACCGCCCACCTACTATGAATTGGGGAAAAGGTCGTGTCACCTTGCTTGGTGATTCCGTTCATGCTATGCAACCAAATCTGGGTCAAGGTGGCTGCATGGCTATTGAGGTATGCTGCTTCTTAGTTTGTCATGGCTAGGGGATCACTAGTGTCATGGTAGATATGTTTTGGTGTTGGATCTTGTACTTACCGCAGCCTTGGACTTGTCTTCATAGGATGGTTACCAGCTGGCTGTAGAACTTGAGAATGCCTGGCAGGAGAGTGTCAAGTCTGGAACTCCTATGGACATAGTTTCCTCCTTGAAGCGGTAATTTACATTGTATATTGTAGCATGTTAATAACATTTAGATAGTAATGATTTTAGCATTCAATGCTTCAATCCAACCCAATTTCAAGGCTTTCCATTTATTTTATGGATTTGAGGTGTGGTCACTACTAGTACTACTTAGTAAATTGACTCGCAGTTTGGCGCTGCAGTTATGAGAATGAGAGAAGGCTTCGTGTTGCAGTTATACATGGTTTGGCAAGAATGGCAGCAATCATGGCTACCACTTATAGACCATATTTGGGTGTTGGTCTGGGGCCTTTATCGGTATGTCATAAACTTACACTGATTCATACTACTCGATGGTGATTCTGTTATGCATGTCTGCCATTCAAAACTAAGTATGTTAGCAACATTCTATTGGATTAGTCAAAGCAAGGTTTGAAATTGGATTAGTTATCATTCCTCTGTGAGCATCACTGAGAAACTGCATGCTGAAATCTTTTTACTGCATAGTAATTTTTTTATGGGGATATATGCCGTTGTAGTTTTTGACCAAGTTGAGGATACCACATCCTGGAAGAGTTGGCGGGAGATTCTTCATCAAGTACGGAATGCCTTTGATGCTGAGCTGGGTGCTCGGCGGCAACAGGTGAGTCTTGTGAGCTGTAGTTCGTTTCTTTTTTCTTTCATTTGTTTTCATATCAAGCGCGCTCGCAATAGTAACATATTCTTCTTGGTGTTAGATACTCCATTCCAAAAGCCAAACACAACCTTAACTCTCTTTATCTTACTTTAACATATGTTACTGATATGTTACTTCTCTCATTGATGTGCAGCTCAAAGCTAGAAGGAAGACCTTTAAGCTGCCGACTTTCTGACAAGGTATGTTTCTATACAAACTATAAATATGTGTCTGTAACATCATTTCATCCTTGGCTTCTTTGGACCTTAACTGACATTTAGCATCTTGCTGAAGGCAAACGACCAGCTCCCTCGATGGTTTCAGGATGACGACGCGTTAGAAGAAGCTATGGGTGGAGAGTACGCTCTAATCCTTCTCTTGATTCTTCTTAGTTAAACAAAATGTTTGATTTATTCCTTGATTTCAGCACCTTTGACGAGAACACTTATTTGACTAACATTATTTGCAGATGGTACCTCTTCCCCACAAGTGCTGGAAACAGCAATGACTTTCAACCCATTCATTTAATCAAGGATGAACAGAGGTCACTCTCTGTTGGGTAGGTCTACAAAGCAAAATCATTTTATTTCCTGATTTCACTCAGTAATAACTTTCTAGAGTAAACTATATGCATTTTCTTTTGCAGAAGCCGATCAGATCCCAATGATTCTGCTTCTTCCCTCGCATTGCCGTTGCCACAGGTTAGTTAAGCAAAATGATGCTGATTTTTTTAATGGATCTTGTTTCAGACTTGGGACTGTACTGTATCGATACAGGGTTTGCAAAACTGACCAAAACCAATCGGTTTTCAAAAAAAAAGGGGAAAAACCGGTCCAGCTCGGTTAGCAAATCCGGACGCTTTTCAATAAAATCGAACCTATGTACTATAATAAAATTGATTTTCTATCGGTATATCGCTCGGTTACAAAACCGCTACAGTAACTGTATCTATGCAGCCACATGACAGAAAATTATTCGCTTCAGTCTTAAGTCTCACTTAGATTTTTCCCTTTTTTTTTTCAATAAACATGTTACCATCGCATATGGTTTTTCCCAATAACCGTGCTACAACCAGACCTTAATTTTCTGGATTTACCTGCAGATTTCAGAAACTCATGCTACTATCACATGCAAGAATAAGGCTTTCTTTCTGACAGACCTTGGAAGCGAACATGGTACCTGGATTACCGAGTAAGCCCTCAAAGCAGCATTGGCTCTATGGTCTTTTTCTAGAAATTCAAAATTCAATTTTACTCATTCACCTCCATGAACTAATCCAGCAATGAAGGTCGACGTTCCCGCGTGCCACCAAACTTCCCAGTTCGTGTCCACCCATCTGATGTTATTGAGTTCGGTTCCGACAACAAGGTATCTAAAGTTTACTCCTCTTGCTGCCTTTTGCCGCCTTCACATTTGGTTCGTTCTCCTTATCTAGTCAAATTTTCATCTGCCAAGTTCATCGGGTTGAGACCTGAATTGGTTTGTAACCCTTTCTTTTGATTTATGATCGGCTTGCACCAACCTACAGGCCGTGTTTCGGGTGAAGGTGCTGAACAGGCTACCCTATGAATCCGCGAGAAGAAAAGGGCAGCAACAGCAGCAAGCCCTTCAGGCAGCATGAATGGAACCACGACTTTGTCATCAACCACTGTACTGTACAGCATTCGGTAAACACGCGAAACTGCCTCACAAAAAGGAGATGGAAGTAAGATACGTTAAAGAACGATGTGAATTTTGGATGCATCCAAATCCCAATCAGGATTTTGAATTAGCTTCTAACGGATTGTAATTACAGTTCTACGAGAAGAACTGAGTTGTACAATAGGAATAGGCAATTTAGATATTGCCGGATGTGTACATTGTTGTACCATCAACACAGATATTACTGCATTAAGAACACAAAATGTAATTACAGAAACACAACGATCATGTAATATACCATCACAGTTAGCACTTAGTACTACCTATCAGTATGTCCCAACAAAAAGACATTGACTCAAAAAAAATAAGACATTCTAGATTTGTTCTAAGTCAAACCATTTTAAGTTTGACTAAACTTCTATGAAAAAGTCAAATATTTATTTTAGACATTTATTCAGCTGGTCGAGTTCATCGGCTTGAAGCCTGATTTGTTTTGAAACCCTTCCTTCTGATTTTTGATAAGCTTGCACCAACCTACAGGCCGTGTTCCGGCTGAAGGTCCTGAACACGCTGCCGTTTGAATCCGCAAAAAGAAGAGGGGAGAAAAAGCAGCACGTCCTTCAAGCAGCATGTGTTAAACAACCTGCAGATATTCAGGTGTTTGTTGTACAAGATAAAGGTTGCTAACAACCTATCGATGTAATCTCTGATGTAACCATTCTGGTGTATATAAATATACGAGAGTCCAGAGAGACTCCTTAACTCGCCAAAACCAATCTTTACAGCATGAACGGAGCCATCAGACACTACTGTATAGCATTCAGTAAACACGCGACACTGCATCACAGAAATGGAGATAGAATGAAGATACGTTAAAGAAAGATGTGAATTATCTTCTAATGGATTGTAATTGCAGTTCTACGAAAAGAACTGAGTTGTACAGTAGGAATAGGCAATTTAGCTGTTGCCGGCTGCGTACATTGTTATACCATCAACACAAATATTACTGCATCAAGAACGCAGAATGCAACTGCAGAAAAACAGCAATCATGTAATATATACCATCACAATTATAGCACTTACCTTGATAAGGTTTGATGCGTCGTTGTGTGCCTTGTTGGAGAACGGAAAAAGGAGATTCTATGCATCTTGCAGAAGCTCGTCTTGTCGTGCGCCACCGCCCGCCATCGCGCCCATGGAGATTCTATTGCTGCGGCCAGGAACAATCATGAGCTTGAATGAATCACATTTCCTCGGTCCGGATTGACCCAGACTGGTCGGTCTTTGTAGAAGCCCAGCGCCGCGCCACGGAGCGTCTACTACCATAACCCAATTCCCAGAGCCATGTCGGCCGGCGGCGGCGAGGGCGGCAGCCCCGGGACCCTTGCCAAGGTCTCGCTCTCGTCGATCTCGGCTGCAGCTGCGGAGACCGCCACCTTCCCCATCGACGCACTCAAGACGCGCCTCCAGCTCCACCGCAGCCCGGGGGCAGGCGTCATCCGCGTCGCCGGCGAGCTCGTCCGCGGCGGCGGGGTGTACCGGGGCCTCTCTCCCGCCGTCCTCCGCCACCTCATGTACACCCCGTACCGCATCGTGGGTTACGAGTACATCCGGTCCTCCCTTGCCAGCGGGGGGCGAGAGGTGGGCCTTCTCGAGAAGGCGCTCGCCGGGGGACTCTCCGGCGTTGCCGCGCAGGTAGAAATTTCTCAGGCACAAGCTTACTTTTCCTACCCTAGCATGCAAATACTGTGGTTAGGAAATGCCATTTTATTTATTTTAAAGAAGAAAAGGGCCAAAAAATTGGGCGACTTAGGATCAGAAAATTTGTCCTAATAACTTCATCCAAGTTATTCATGGATGAAGTTTGATTTGTCATCTAGGATGGTGAAATGTGGAACCTGGGATAGGCTGTAATGTCCTCACTGTGTGAGAAGTTAGAACTTTCTTTGGAGTAGGTCTTAAACCTTCTAATGTTACTAGGTGAGTTGCCAAGTGTTGATTCAAACTGTATTTGATTGTGATCCGCATGTTCCTGTTTATTTCGAGCTATTTACTTAGAACAATGCTAATCATGTTTCTGTTAGAACATTACTAAGCATCATCTTTAGTTATTCTTTTCTTTTACTACCTACTAGTTGTATGCTCGTGCGTTGCCATGGACTAAAAAAAAAAAATTTAGCAAATAGCACTGTAAGATAAATAAAATATATCCAGGTTCAATTCCGAGCTTGCTTTTACCAACACATCCAGGACCATGTCAGAAGCACATGCATTGACAAAGTTAGGAATGAGAGAGATGTCACTTATTCACTTGTCACACGCCAAGGCCATCAGGTGAGAATTAATCAAAAATTGCACTTCTTGTGCACCACAAAATTACACTTAGGTCTTCTGTTAACCACGTCAACAAATCATATGTACAATTCATTACACACCAACATTCTTGAACTGTTTACAACTTCCCGGCAATGAAAAATTACAGAGTCAAGAGGTGAATTGCACTGGTAGAACCAAAAAAGAAAAAGAAAAGAAATCGTTGTACCTGACAACAACGTTAACTGAACATGCACAGGAATGTCTTCACCTTAATAACCTGAAAAAGGAAAAAGTTAACACAGATATGCTAGCTTAATCTATTTGATCTATTAACCAGAAAAAGGATCGGAGGACTGCTGCTATATATCCTACCAGTCACACAAACAACAAGAGAATGTTAGCTCGAACTCTTTTCACATAGTACTCATGCAGTGATGCTTAGCCAGAAAACTCGCTAGAATTCATAGCTGTGCCCGTGCGTTTGGTTTGGGTGCCATAGCATTGCCGTTCAACGTTTCTTTTCTTCAAAAAGATATGAGTTACGGAACCAGTGATAATCAGTCAACAAATATTAAAGACCGAATGGGGAAAAAATGCAGGAAACAGAGGAATCAAGTCATTGCAATGGTCTTGCTAACATATTTTTGCTTACCAATCATACATAAATTGTTCTGATTTAGGACGCGGAGTAAACTTCAGAACAATTATCCGGACCAAGTGTCATAAATGACATCTTGAAAACGACCTAAGGTATAGGATGTTGGGATCTAGATCTAGACTTGTCCAAAGGTACCTCAACGTGACTGTAGGAAGCAGATATAATGTTGGATGGGGTGCTACTGGAGAAGCTGGTGATGCCCATGATGATGATGAGGTTGGACAAAATTTCGAAAGAAAAATAGCTTGACTAGGGTTCTTGTTCCTTTCAAGAATAGTCCCTACAGCTTTACCTAATAGAACGTGTAAATCAGAAATAGCTATCTAAAATTTGATCTTATTTTGTTTGCTTGAATGGGACGAAATAGGTCTGCGTATCAGCGTATGTATCAGTTCACCTATGATTGATTAGGCTTTTTAGAATTCATTTGTAACATACATGTGTGCGTGCGTGCGTGTGATAATATGGCATGTATAGAAAAAAGACGATTCACAATCAGTATGGTTCTTGTAAAATAGTTGACTACTCGTAAAAGACGATTCACAATCATCTATGAGTTGACTGCGGTAAGTAGAATGAATATAGTTTACAAGGTGATACTAGCTATGTAATCGGTAATGTTGTTCCTGCTACTCTGCAGCGCAGGTGGTGGCAAGCCCTGCTGATCTCATAAAGGTAAGGATGCAAGCCGACAGCAGACTCCTGAGCCAAGGTATTCCACCGCGGTACACTGGAATCGTAGATGCCTTCACCAAAATCATTAAAGCCGAGGGCTTCCTAGGACTTTGGAAGGGGGTTGTTCCGAATGCCCAACGGGCATTTCTTGTCAACATGGGTGAATTGACGTGCTACGATCAGGCAAAACATTTCATCATTCGGAAGCAGATTTGTGATGATAATATCTTTGCTCACACACTGTCCTCTATGGTCTCTGGACTGTGTGCGACAACATTGAGCTGCCCAGCAGATGTGATCAAAACTAGGATGATGGGCGAGGGAGCCAGAGCCCTTTACATAAATTCGTTCGATTGTTTGGTCAAGACCATTAGACATGAGGGTGTGACAGCACTGTGGAAGGGTTTCTTGCCAACGTGGGCGAGGCTTGGCCCATGGCAGTTTGTGTTCTGGGTTTCCTATGAGAGGTTACGCCAAGCATCAGGTATTTCGTCATTTTGATGTGGGTTGCTTTCATATTTGAGAGGCTTTTAGAGTGCAGATATTGCCTCTGATACAATATAAACCTCTTCATTGTTCATCTAATTGACTGGGCTCATCCTGCACAGTTTTGGGGAAATTGTCTTGCCTCAAGTATTGTATTTTGACAGTTTATAAAATTTATACACTTCGCATAAATTGAAACAAATTACATTTCCTAATGTCCTTTTTTTTTTGTGATGAACCTAATGTCCTTTACTCAATTGAACGTAATTAAATTTGTTTTGACTGATAACCTCACGTGAGGAGTTACGCCCTCCAAATTCTGTTACCTATGTTTATTTATCACCTTTAATCGTTGTATAATTAGAACAACTGAATATACGATGTCTGGAGCGCCTTAACATGGTCACTCGACCAACTGGACACCCTGCGGGAAGTCCTCGCAGTGCCGGATGTACCGGACCGTCTTGCCGGTGTCACCTCTGCCCTTTGCCCGGCAGTCATAGTTGGGTGGCGTGTGGAAGCACGGCTCGATGGTGGGAGCCAGTCGGCACGCCGTCTCCGGCGCCTTCCCGCGGACGGGGCGCATGAGCACCCACGGCCTCCGCCCGGCCAGCCCCTGGCCGATGTACCCGAACGTCGAGGCCGCGGTGGTGACGGTCATGTCCGAGAAGCTGAGCAGCACCATCTCCGCGAACGCCTTCTGGTTCTGCTGCCGGTCGCCGAAGTGCTGCGCGCCCAGGTGCGTGGGCTGGAACACGCTCACCGCCTCCCCGCCGGCCGCGCCGTTCTCCTTGTACAGGTCCCTGAGCTTCTCTGAGTAGTCGCTGTACAGGGACGCGAAGACGACCGCCTTGCGTTTCGCCGGCGCCCCGGTGGCGTTGGCGTTGGCGTTGGCCTTGGGGACGGCGGCGCCCGGCAGGATGTTCTCGCGGTGCACGCACGAGAGGATCTGGCCGTAGAGGTCGTCGGTGGAGATGGGCGCCCACTTGAAGACGCGCACCTGGACGCCCACGCGCTCGTCCGCCTCGGCGAAGGAGGCGCCGTGGTAGCCGGTGACCATGCCCCACACCGTGTTGCTCGGGTGGAACAGGTAGCGCCCCAGGTGGTGGAACACGGCGTCGCGGCGCGGGAACATGCGCGCCAGCTCCGGCTCCAGCCCCGGCACCAGGAACAGGCCCGGCGCGAAGTAGTTGTCCGCCATGACCTCCAGCCAGGGCACGCGCCGCAGCTCGCCCTGCACGTCGTCGCAGAAGAAGCGCCGGTCGTCGGCCTTGTAGTCGTGCCGCAGGAGCGCGAACAGCCACGGCGGCGACGAAGACGAGCCGGGCGCCTCGCCGCGGGCCAGCAGGAAGCCGAGCCTCTCGGGGTCGCCGCCGGCGGCGAGCGGGCGCTTGGCGTAGTCCTCCCGCGGCATGAGCCACGTGGAGCCCGGGAACGGCTCGCAGAAGACGTCGTCGGGGTCGCGGTTGAGGAGGAGCACGCGGCCGGTGAGCAGCGCGTAGAGGAAGGCGGAGGCGATGGAGAGGATCTGGTTGCCGAGCCCGGCGTTCGGGGACCACACGAGGTAGCTGCACTCGGAGGAGTAGGAGGGAGCCGTGGTGTTCGCCGGCGTGCGGAGGCGCTCGACGGCGCGCGCGTACGCCGGGGTGCCGGGCCCGCACCGGCGGTGCAGGGACTCGTAGCGGCGGAGGGCGGAGACGAGGTGGGAGGACAGCGCGTGCGTCGAAAGCCGGCGGTAGCTCGCGGCGCGGTAGCGGCTGAGGCAGGAGCGCTCGTCGAAGTCCGGCGAGAGCAGGCCGCCCAGGAGCCGGTCGCTGGGGTCCGGCACCGTCGCCAGCGGACGGACGGCGCCTTCGCCGGAGTCTGCAGACACTGCCATGCGCAGAGAAAATTAAGATTGCAATACGAGATTAAACCAAGAAACCGCCGCTTACAAGTTACAACCATGCACATGCACGTCGTTTTAGCTTGTATCCATATGCAAGCCAGCCCTTGAATTAAGAGATGGAAGTGACGTGTGAAGTGCACGTGTGAATCTTATGTGACGATCGATTGGTTAGCAACGACATGCATGAGCATTGTAACCATGCATGCTTAGCACTCCAGTTATCGGCGGTGCGTACGTACGTAAACATCCAGTTTTGACATTAATCGATGCATATGCATGCACGATTGCATGTGCTGTGTTACCGTGCATGTACGAGCCGGCGTTGAGGACGACGCGGACTCCGGCCGAGACCCAGGTAGCGTCGCCGCCGGAGGGCGTCCACCGGGCGCCGAAGAGGACGGCGGCCGTGAGAGACGCGGCCACCACGCACGCCGCGATCACCAGCACCTTTGGCCGCGTCGCCACGCCCCGCAACGGCGAGGAGTGGGGTCTGTTCTTCTTCAGATCCATCACGTAGCTGCTACTGCTAGCTAGGAATGGAACGAAGTTGCTGGCTGGCTTGGCTGGTAGCGTCGACTTGTGGTGCAGGCCTCATAGTCTTACGGCTTAACTATATATCGCCTGCTCTGCTCGTAGCCCGTCGGCATGCTTGTTAATTAGCACCTTCGAGTCGCAAGGTTTAGTGAACTGCACGGCAAGGCGTGTTTAGCAGACTTGCAGGGTCAATGCTTCGAGTGCGCCGAAGTCCATTGACTAGCTAGCTAGAGCATGAATGGACAGGAGACATTACGCGCCAAATCCGGTTAAGCACAGCTTGCCAAATCAGCAAAGAGGCATGAGACACATTCTTCGTCGTACTCGTACCCTAATGCTACCTTGTCCGTATTGTCAATAAGATAGGAGCTTGAAAAGCCATAAATTCGCCAAGACAGGGGACCATCAAGCGAAGGAGAATTTAGAGAACGGAGTATCTAAGAAAAATGCTCATCGCACTTAATAACCAGCGCACTACACACCTTTACTGAATTCGCACTTATCCTTCAAAAAAAAAGTTACTGAACTCGCACTGCCCAAATTTAAACTCAAATACTGAATACGCAGTCAAGGAGAACTGATACAACCTAGCACATCGGCATATTTACATTGTCTACATGTAAAAATGCTGTCTTGCCCAATAGTAAAAGTGGTTTGAAGCAATGTCCTTAGCTGTTAATTACAGTGTTGAATCTGAGAAACAGGGCAAGATTCTACAAGAGAACGGGACACTTCGACCTTAGTTTAAAGTTTGCCCAAACGAATTACAGGATCTCAACACCTAATCCTAGTCTGGAATTACAAAGCCGCAGCTACTGTCACCTCTATACGATGAATAATTTACACGGTTATTGGCGATTGTGGGCAGTCATTGCTAATTAACAAGCTCTTGGTCTGTTTTTTTTTGCGAGAACAAGCTCTTGGTCTGTATGTGTAATAGCCAGAAGCCCCACTGAAGATTTTGGTATCAAGAGGCGAATTTCTTCCTACTCTCAATTACTGTATAACCTCTTCTGGCATGGCACCTCAACGTCTGATTCAGACCCATGACAATCCAAGTAAAAGAGGACGTGGATCGATACGCCAAATGCAGGAAATGCATTAGCTTCACCTGCCGCTGTGAACATCTTTAGGTCGTTGCCCCAAGATGACCTGATCACTATTCACTCGACCCACTATTTCGTGACGAAGAATCTGCGGATATGTGAATATTAGTATTTGTGTACTGGACTTCGGTATATCAAGTGAAGAAAATGGAGCTACCTCGCGACTGACGCTTTCCTTCCATTGCCTCTTTCTTTTCCTGGCAACTGTGGCAGAGGAAAGGCCCATCCCAGGGACGCAGCTTTCCTGGCTTTGACAGACCCTCGTGTACGGATATCCCCTGACCAGATTCTAACTCAATTTGACAAATCGCACATACGAAGAGTTTGAACATATTCCGGACTGGATATTCAGAATTTAGCCTGCATTCACCAGTAATCGAATGTCAAAGACATCACAATAATCTAAAACTTGGAAGCTAATGATCCTACCAACACCAGATGATGTTTTGAGAAAACAAGCTTGTTTCACGTTTTCATAATTTCATGGCCTCCTAACATGACAAAATCTCCGTGGCCAGCAGTTCTTGATGAGCTATTGTTCTTTCTAATCAAACATCTACCTCTAGTCCCAAAGTATCTACTTTTATTTCCTTCCACAGAATATTTTGATGAATTTTGAAATCGATAGAGATGCAAAATGGAAACACTATGCGAAACCAAGAATACCCATTTTGGGATTGTGGGAGGAATGGCACGCTTGATGAAATGTGTAGCAGCATGTACTAAATAAAGGACAAATAGGGCACCTAGAAGCCCAAATTGTAACACTACCAGTTGTGACCTCCATTTAAGGGGTCTAGCCTAAAAGTGCCACACCCTTTTTTTTCCAAGGAGCACCCTATAAAATTTACCCGAGTTATATACTTGGCCACCACATTCATCGTAAGTAAAATTTCATAGTAGAGGCATGGCATCCACCATTATTAAAATAATCCGCATCAAGGTTAGGTCACTTTCTGTTTAACATAATAAGGTGTACCTTGGAAGGTAAATACATCCAGCCTATTGAACGCTATGAATCAAATAACGAGAGATATCAAACCTTTTCTAAATCTTACTAGCTATAGCTATTAGCTAGCACCACTAGTGAAAAAGTGCTCAAAAGATGATCAATTAATTTAATTGGAAAACTTGGGTTAACTATTGTGAATATAGTGCATTCAACATCAAGATGGGGTAGGGTACAAACCTCCTTGAAAGGGACGGGCATCCATCCTCAAAAACTTCCTCCACCAGGTTTGGCTCGGCATGAATTTCCTTATCAGGAAGAGATACTGTATCGGATGTTATTTTCCTGATAAATAAACTTTTGAGAAGGCCAAGGCCTTTTCCTGGCGTCTTTGGAGATTCTACAGTGCATCTAGGTTTTTCTGGTGGTATTATATCAATGACAATACAAGTTGTATCATCTCTCAATCCTTTTGATTCAACTGCTTCCTGTGAACAATGAACCAGTAAGGAGCAGAATGATTGAGGATTTCAGAATAAATGTCAAGAATGGTGAGAAAGTAGTGCTGTACTTTGACAATTTGTTCTGCCGCAGCCTCTGGAGGAAGCCCTCGTGCACAATTGAAAGCCACTTCCGCAGTTAAAGCATCCCAAACGCCATCACTTGAAATAATAAGACGACCTCCAGCACTAGACAACTACAGCCAGCATTATAAGACAATATTATGTTTCAAAATATGGTTAAGAAAATCAAACGAATACACGGTTACTTCAAAAAAAAAATCAAGAAACACTGAATAGTCTTCTACAAAATATAATTGCAGTCCTAAGCAATAACAAATTTTGCAAATAAATTAAATGAGAATGAAACAACTCGCAGTATGGTCATAAATACTGCAAGATATCTAGCTTGACAAAATGATTTACATCTGATATGACAACGTAAAGATACAGGAAAGACTACAATTTGACCTTAAACTTTAGCAAAGTTACAGGGATTTTGTCACAGCAATAAGACAATAAATATGATAAGGATAATAAGAATATCAAAAGAGCAGAACTACTTGAATCTGATATCACTATGTTGACAGAGTTTACAATTCATTTTCCTTCTAAATGTCAAGACAGTGTACCTTCATCTGCTTTACATATGGGACCGGAATGATAAATTCACCAACATCCTGATCACCAATCGACCTCGATAGGCATAAACCACCTGGCCAACATCTAAGTGGGCCAATCTGGATGGATAAAAGGGAATAAGAAAAAGGCGTGAATCAGACCAAGCCTTCTCGAATTATTGTATTGTTCTTTCTCTATATGAATATAATATAATCAGTTGAAGCCAAGCCTCACTGGTTTCCTCAAAATAAAAAAGCATGAATCAAACATATAAACAAAATGATGCTACTATGAAGGAAAACATATGGAAGATATACAATATGTATATATGGGTATGAAAATGTGCAAGACGGTACTCATATGCAGGTTCAGCTCAATAGTAACTGAAGTTCAAATAAGGAATACAAAGTTAGAATGGAGAGTAGTTGCAGAAAATATATTTGTTAGTCATTCCAAGACTGCATCCAGCTATAATCCAGCACAAATTGTGGGCCCACTCACTAACGAAAATGTCAAAATATCAAATAATGAGTAGCTCAGTATACGTAACAGACAACAAACCATTCAAGGCTACAACTAAAAACATTCTGAATATATTGCACTGGGAACATCAGCAATAGGAAACATCTTGGTTGATTTCCTAAAAAGGAAGCTCTTGGTCTGCCAACTGCATAACCAGAGGCCAACCTGAACTTCTCATTAATTGGTGTGGCAAATCCAGAGATTACAGCAGAAGTTACAAGTGATACGGCAAAGGAGAAAGAGCAAACCTCAGCTCCACCAACAACATTTAGCCGTCCAACTTCACCTCCGCATTCCGTTACACGACCAACCCTGCAAATCAAAACTAACTAGTGATGAGAGAGAGGCACATAGATATATCCCAAACAAGGCAAAGGACAGTACACTGGTTGAGAAAGCAGTCTTACTCCTCTTCACTAGCATCGAAACGGTGGTCAGCCGACAGATAAAAGATGGAGCCCTCCGCTTCAAGGACGCACCGCGAATCGCCGACGGACGCGACGGTTACAACGAACCCGTCAATTATGACGAGCGTCACGGTTGTTCCGGAGGAGTGCGCTGAAACACATAAACAGAGCGGACACAAACAAGGCTCAGGCACGTACTAGTAAGTACTACAATGAATTTGAATGAATCATCACCTAACTACGGGTAACCGCAGAGAGAGATGGCAGGTCGAGTAACCGATGTGTGTGTCGGTACCGAACTGTACTACTGCGAGTGTGGAAGGAATTTGAGTCACCTTTTGTCTGGAAATCCTTGTCGGTCTTGACGAAGCCGGCGACGAGCGCCCTCGGGAGCGCGGCGAGCCAGTCGTCCCTGGGCAGATCGGGCGGGACGCAGCGCAGCACATTGCCGAGGAGGTGCTCCTTGGCGTACACCGCGGCGGCGCTGCCGTTGTGCCCGTCGAACAGCTGCGAGAAACAACCCGAAAACACAGGGGGGGGGGCCGTCTCAGAACGCGGAGATAGCGTCGCGCCAAGGAGGCGGGCGGATCGAGAGCGAGAGACGGA
The DNA here is from genome assembly GCA_012490785.1 of Eragrostis nindensis. Taxonomy (NCBI): domain Eukaryota; kingdom Viridiplantae; phylum Streptophyta; class Magnoliopsida; order Poales; family Poaceae; genus Eragrostis; species Eragrostis nindensis. The sequence continues at coordinate 130,896 of JAAXCT010001413.1, read as the reverse complement.
GGAGGGAGGGAGGGATGGCGCTTACGGCGAAGGCGGAGAAGGAGGTGGACGGCGCGCCGGGGCGGCGCTCGCAGGCGGGCTTGAGCAGCGCGAGGTCCTCGCCCTTCTTGGCCCGGCCGGCCTGCCCCGCCGCGACGCCGGGCCGCTCCCCGCCCGCCTCGCGCTCCGCCGACGCCTCCCGCCGCAGCAGGTCCCCCAGCGCCACGCTCCCGGGCCGCCGCCTGCCGCCCACCGCCGACATGCTAACTCCTCGTTCAGATCCCAGGCATCGGCTGGCGGAGCTGGCCCCGGCCCGGTGTGGGAGCTAGCAAAGCACTCACTGGCCGCCCTTTCCACCTGCCGCCCGGCTGCTGCCTTTTTCGTGTTCGGCCGGGACCCCGCTGGCTGGCTGGGAGCAGCGTCGCTGCTGCTGCTGCTGCTGCTTTGCGGGACGGGAGACGGGGAGAGGCGAGCGAGCGACCCGTCACATGGGGCGCGCGGTACAGGACGCGCAAATCCAGCCCGCTCCCACGCCCGCCGGGTAAAATGAAACCTCCCAAAAGTGGAAGCGCGCTATACTAGCTCGCTGCCGCGGCTGCGGCGCGGCGCACTAATGACTGCCGCGCTGGGCTGCCCAAGCGCGCGCGCGCGGGCGTTTTTAACCAACGGGCCTATAGTGGCGGGCGGCAGGTGGGGAAGGGGCGAAACGAATGGCGCCAGTTGGGCGCGGGAGCACAGCCGCGGCAGGCAGGCAGCACGGCACGAGTCGTCGTCGTCGTCGTCGTTTCGGAGGCGGGTCTTCGGTGCCTGCTTTTTTTAAGGCCCTCTCGGCTCCTCCGGCGTGTCGACCGACTGGGTCAGTCCACTGGGCCAGGTCCTCTCTTCTCGTGACAAGGATACTAGGCATCAGCACGAGCACGACCGACGCCTTGTTTTGTGGCTGGCTGCGCGAACGGTATTCGCCAACGTCGTCAGATTATTCGTGACAACTTTTCCAAAGCAAGTGCGAGTGCCCTGTCTGTCTTTTTGAGTCGTTCCAATGCCACTGCATGAATCCCGGGATCGCGTGGAGCGCTAACTAAAACAAACAGATTTGCAGCATATATAAACAATTAGTAGCAGTTCTGAAGTTTCTGTTCTGCAGTGCTGAAGAGTCAAGTCCACTTCTTCCATCACCCAGTTGTCACGGCATATGCCAGAGGAAGGAAAATGAGAAAAGGTCGTGTGTTCAAGAAAGCATAATGATGGGAAAAGAAATAGATCCGGGAAAAATGTTAGCCAGCTTACGTTCTCGAAAAAGAAATCAGCCCTACTTTCTCCGGATGATCCAAGGCTGCCTGAGTCTTCAAAGGCGGCCAAAAAAAAAAAAAAAACAAAAAAAAGGGACGCAGCGCTCCCTGAGTCCTCTCGAACACTCTCTCTCCCAACAGTAGTTTCTCAACTTGGCGCGATCTGGCCCCTCCTTGCTTCTCGGCTTGCCGCGGCGTCGCGTAGGGTGAGGGTCCCTCCCTGTACAGCAGTTGGGTAAGTTTGTTGTCTTGTCTTCCTTTAGTTTGCTTTTCCACGCGTGTATTGCTGTCGTTCCAACGACGGTGATTTGTCCCCCTGTGCTTGTTTGTACTAGTTTGTATGGCTTCCCTAGTGGATGTAGGCGAGATGCCTTTTGCTTCCGCTGCCGGAATCCTCTCTGGTGTGGTGTTTCCTTCCCCCTTCCTCTGTGTTTTATTTTCTGGATTTCCAATTTGCAGCACCTCATCAATGCAGATCACAAAAATCTGGAGTTTAGACTCTCTTTTGGCCGAGTTTCTATAGGTGATTTGGTTTCGCCGTGAAGACCTTCTCGGCCAATTCATCGCTACCTCCATGGCGGAGGCCTCCAAAGCGGGTGGCTCTTCCAGCACTTCAGTTCTGCTGGCCCGTTCAAGAGAAGGCGCCCTCAACACACTTCGTCAGTGGTTGTCAGTGCAAAGATGCTTCGCTCCTTCCGACGAGATCAGGCGCTCCAGACGATGGCATCGTCTTTCTATTCTCCGATGGAATCTAGAAACTCCTGATGGTGTAACTGCATTTTCTGTATTTTTCAGGGGTTGTGTTGTAAAACGGGTGCTTGCAATGTACTGTTTCTCCAGAAAATAATAAAGCACGTCTAGACCCTTCGGGGTCGTTGTCCCTAAAAAAAAAAAAAAAAGGCTGCCTGAAAGCACAGGGCAATTGAGAAGGAAGCGCTTTCGTCCGCTTGTGTTTGCGTGGATGCAACCTCGGGAAGTTTCTGTCTGATTTTGGCATTTCGTTACTGACTTTCCGCTTGTTTCTTGCTTCACGTCAACTTGGCGGGATCGATGCGGCCTGCCTCCGTGACTCGACCCAACCTCCAGCGTACAGCAACGTAGTGTGTGCTGTATCTGTCACTTCGTTTTTCGAGTTTGGAAATGTGAAATCTCTTGTCTTTGTTTCCGGTTTAATAACTTTGTTGTTTACGCCGACTTGGATATTGTTCTTGGTGGAGAGCCGGAGCTCGTGCACCTCCGGCTGCCAATTGCTCGCGCTGCCCCTGTTGTGTGATGTGTAATCCATGGATGATGTGATCAGAGTTTGTCAAATCGAACTGCTAATATGATGTGTACAATAGAAATCGATTTCATAGGAGTTTCAGTCGACGAGAACGTTTCTTAGCGACTGCAGGGTGCAGGCCAGGCATGACAAAAAATTTGGTTTTTTGTTAGAACTTTCAGCAACAAATCCTAGTTCACCAGCTGGCGTCGCTGACGCAATACCCCTCCAAACGCAGAAAAAGAATGCTGCTTACAGAACGCGTCAGCTAAGGAAAGGTGATAACAGTCTCCATTTCCCGTGAATCTCGCCAGGATTAGCAGAACAAGAAGAAATCCGTCCAAGCAGCCGAGATGTTTAGACTGAGGAATGGATAAGACGCATCCAGCTGTGTTGGATGGCAGCTGGTTGCTTTGAATTCGAGGCACGCAAGCGCGTGTTTCCTCTGAAGATTTTGTTTGGTTTTGGCACCGTCAAGGCTCTGCGCGTTCTTGCTTCTTGCTGTAATGCCAGGTGACACCGTGCCAGCTTCAGGTAAAGAACCGTGGGGACAAAAGGTTGCAACTTTCAATAGCCTAACAAGAACAACACATGTGCATTGGATCGACGAGTACATATAACATATGTATGTACAAAAGATGTACAGTGCAATGACTGACTAATATCTGAATTTTATGCACATGAAAAAGGCATCAGCATGTGCACTAGGTAGTGGAGCCTATCCTGTGACGACAGCTTGTAGCGCAAAACCTCCTAGGTTTGAAACACACAGGCACTGACAAAATCGGTGTGCGATATTGACTGAACAAAAAAAGAACAAATAAACTGGAGCTATCTGATCTGATTCTAGAATGGCTTAATTACACTTGGAATTGCTATGAATTTACACTTCAAGCTGCGTTATTTCGAAGAAAGAAACTGATTGACTCGACGCAGATGATATGCATGAGCCTTCCCTCTCGATGGAGTAGGCGACGAGCAGCTTCACAACGTGCCTGAATCTCCTCCTGTACGTGGGGAACTTGGACAAACTCCTCACAATCCCAACCAACCTGCCGATACAGAAGCGTTAGAACATGCCAACGAGGAGCACTGGCATAGATAAGAAAGACAAACGCATGTGTCCCCATTGATACACAAGAATGTGTTGCTTCTTCGTATTACTTACAGAAACAATCAGGTGCAATTGCCTTAGATAGTTCACCAAGCAACAATGTGTTAAGATACCCAGAAACAAAAATAAAGGATCAAGATGTCCCAAATGTGTTAAGACAGATGTGACAGTTGAAATGAACCAAAAACATAGCAGTAAGAAACAGACACATACCTTCGACTTATCGCCTGAATTTGTGCTGTTCTCACAGGATCTTGGGGAATGGTGGCGCCATTGTCCCACGCACTAGCGCTTGTAGCATTACCAACAAAAAGGGTCAATTTCTCCAAGAATTTCACTTCTTCCTCTGTCATGTTCAGAACCTGTATCTGCTCTTTCAGTACAAGAACAGGATGGAAGAACCAATCTAGTAACCGATCTTGGGGTCTGTTATGTTGATTGACCTCGACATCATTCCCAAGCAACAGCCCTCCAGAACCAGCCCTAATTGATTGCATTACAGTGCACAGCAATGAATAAGAAGGTAAGCCTAGGCCTATTGTTTCAGGGCCCCTTTCCTTTGCCCTTAACCACTCAGTCAGATCGATAGTTGTTATAACATTCAAATTCAAAAGATCTCTGCCCCTCTGTTCACATGACCTCATCATATTTTCCCATATCTGCAAAGCAAGAAGCTAAATTAGGACTTCAGGCATGACTCAAGTTGATTCAAAATGAAATCCTAGCGAGGCACAAAGAATATTGCATACTCTCTTCAGTGAATGATGCAGAATTATGGATTATATTCAAATTGTTGGAAACATTAATTATCGTGGATGATGCAGAATTATGGATTATCCTTGTACATCTAATCGTAGCTTTTCTTTTGAAGTAAATAGTGAATTAGGAACAGTTTTGCGTCCATACATCTAACCATATCAGTTCAGACACGCTGTATAACAGAATACTGCCCATGGTGATTTGAAGTTGAAATCGGAAACCCACACCTTCACCATTTTTTTAGTATAAGAACCAACTGTTCCTTGGGTAAGGGTGGTATACGCGCTTTACGGTTGCCAAATTACAATGCAAAACTCCCATAGAAAAATGCATAACGGTTGCTTTTGTGAGCGTCTTTTCATTGATGTATCATGATATTGCCTCAGCTAGAACTAAGCTCATCCAATCGAAGATATCATCAATGTGACAATAAAATTTTCTACCTTACCTACTCTTGTGTGTCCGTTTCATTTATGTTGTTTCCTTAATTAGAAACTAGCTCAGCTACCCAAGAAAGTTGGACCACAGCAACACAAATGTGTCATACTGTCCCTTATTTCGCTGTTTCACAGCATGAGTCCATTTATATGACTAGTACCTCACTTGACGCGAGCAAATCTAATCCAAGATATGATGGGCTTCACCACACTCCACATACAAATTGTACTACTACTGCCAAAAAGGGAAAGTAATACAGTACTAGGCCCTAAGCTTCCAGAGTAATCTGCCCCAAAGATCTAAACTATCTCTACTTGCAGGGAAAGAATTGTATGGTATGACCACTGAAAAACACATGTTCCCAGCACTACTGCCATACGTACAACAAGGTTGCGGAGCCATACGCAAAGCATTTGCCAATTCTTATCTAGAACAGAAAGTATGTAATGTTCCTTAATGGTTTGTATCCAGGATGGAGACAATACAGAATTGTCATGAATTGAACTCATGAGAGTAACAGACCTGGACCATTTTCACTTCTTGTATAGCCTCTCTTACAGATCTTGCTGGAGCCAAATTTGGAACCAGCATTGCTGGCGCTTCATTGGGACCAGTGGGATATTCAGCTCCTTTGACAGACATATTTGTTCTGACTGAGAACTCTGTGGAGTTGGATGGTTTTCTCTTTCGGTACGAAGGCCTAAATGTTCCAAAAAGAAAATGAAGGAAATAATCACAAAGTCAGGAAGGAGTAAATAACAAATTATATGAGAATATTCTAAATCAAAACAATCAGAGAAATGCAGTGTACTTTGGAAGAACTGTTCCTTCGCGGAGGTAAAGCCAGTCATTGGTGTACTCATCAAACTCGGCAACCATGGCCAGCACATAGGAAACCCCTCTTCGGAATGAGTTCTCCTGCAGCAGCGAGACATAAAAAAAAACATGAGTGCATCACGCTATCTATCACGTCGAATAGCAATTCATCACTGGCATGCATCAAACCTGGTAAACAATGACCGCTCCATAAAGGCCCACGAAAATGCTCGAGACAATAGCTAGCAGGACGCTCCCAACCACCGCCAATGGCCAGAAAAGGATAGCCAGTCCCGCGATGGGCACACAAACTGTTTCAAGGAATGGACCTTCGCGGCTTATGAGGTCATGCAGCAACCTCTGCCAGCCTTTGAAGAGCATATAGGGGCTCTTTATCAGCGCGATCACCGTGTAAAGCGGTATGTCCACGATTAACCCCAAGAGACCAACCACTATACATGAGGGCACATCCAGCAACCTGCACAAAATATTCAATTGCAAATTTAAGTCTCGAGCGAGCAACTGTAGTGTGCATTGTGCAACGATCATGATAATGGGTTCCTGCAGAATATACTATACCAACAGTCTAACAAGAGACAAGACACGTTGCCAGAACAAAGTATTATATATGACAAATGGCTAAACACGTCCCTTTCATGACAAAAGGCATCCTTTTCAATGGGATTACAAAGCGAACCTAATCCTAAACAAACCAAAGAGATGCAAACTAGTAGGAGGACACATACCTGATAGAATGCGGCTCACGATTCTGAGAGCACTCGCGCAATTCCTTCAGGTATACAGGGTACGAGTGGAAGCACAGGTCTGCGAAATCCCTAACCACCGTGCAGCTGCCTTTGATGGTACCCCACGTTCCATCCTGCTCAGAACAAGATTCATGTCAGTGCCGGTTGGTTTCGACGTAATGGTGCAGGATATGATCCCAAACCTTGTCTTACCACAATGCCATGGAAGAACTTCTTCGTCTCGCTCTCCTGCCTGAACGCCTCGAAGGTGGAGATCCATGGCGTGAAGAAGCCGTACCCGAGAGCCACGAGCGCGCTGCCGAAAATGCTCAACCCGAGCCAGAGGCCGAACAGAACCGGCAACGCGATGAGCACGGCTAATTTCAAGCCCGCGTTGATCCGGTCAGTCCTGGAGGGGATAAAAAATGCAGGGGAGCAATGATCAGTCAAACTGCAGGACCGATTATCCTCGCAACGTAAATTGAAAATCAAAAATCGAGAAAACGAAAACTGAAACCTGCCGCAAAATATTCAGGAGAAGAATCCCAACTAATAAGAAAAAAATTTCCCCAAAAAAAAACTAAGAAAGAAAAATTAAATGCACTTCGTCCAGCTAAAAAGGAAAATAAAATAAGCTTTATAATTGGCTAATACAGCAAGAACACAACGAGGAGGGAGTTGCACGGCGGCTTACTTGACAAGGGAGTAGATTGTCCACCAGACGTGCGCCGGGAAGAGCAGGAGTATGACGCCGACGTTGCCGAGTATCATCAGCGCCGCCGCCACGGGTCCGACCACCATCGCTGCACATCCATTCCCCCGCCGCGAAAATAATTAGTAAACAAAGAGCAGAACGGCGGAAATGGCTTCAAGAAATCAAACATGGCAGGGCGTGGTTACAAGAAAGGCGTGCCTTTGATGCCACCGAGGAAGAAGGCGGCGCAGAAGGAGAAGACCACGTACGCGACCTGCAGCGAGTGCTGCACCGACGCCATGGGCTTCTCGTAGTTGGCCGCCACCCACGCCTTCACCGCGTCCATCGATCGGTCGGGTCGCCGCCGGCCGGCGCACGGTACGGTGGGTCCGCCGCCGCGCCGCCCTCACATCCACGGCCCCGCGCGCCGCCGCCGCCGCGAAGAACGAACGGGGGCTGCTGCTACGCCTCCGCAAGAACCAAGAAAACGAAGAGATTTCTCAATCCACTCCGCGCCGCTCTGGCGGAACAGGACGGAGAGCACAAAGGGAGGAGGAGGGGAGGTCAGGGAAAGAAGCGCCGGTCCTCGCTTTCCTTCGAGGGAATCTGCGACCGGAAAGGCAGCCGGCGCGGGAAATTAGAAAAACTAAGAGCCTTGCGGTGCAAGCCGCGCCTGCGAAACCTCTTATACTCGGAAGCAGCTCCTCTGCAGTACTGCCCTCTGCAGTTGGGTGGCTGCATGTGGGCCTCGCCGGTGCTCAACCCCACATGGCAGCCACTCTCTCCGACTGCAGAGGATCTCAATCCCTTATACTCTCCGGTGGCGGGTCAAACCGGCGGCTGCGCTCCCGCTCCGGGCGCGCGTTCTTGCGGGGGCAGAGGAAGTGAAGGGGAGAAGAGAGGAGGAGGGGAGAGAAGGTTCGGGGTTTTGCCTTGTTTCCGGATTTATTTTTTGCGAGGGAGTCAACTGCCAGAAGCAAAGCAGCCTTTTTGTTTGGTTTGGGTAGTTTCTGCCCATTCCGTGGGCCCGCCGGCTGGCTGACGGCGCGCCGTTGGGCGAGGAGGGGTGGTGGTAAAAGTTGACGGCGCACCTGTGAGGATAATATGTACTCTGGTGGCCAGTCAGTGTTTATCCGAACGCGTTGAATTGACCGGCATCTGATGATGTCTGTTTATTGGCTCTAGAGTGTTGCTGAAAGGGTAATTCTGGATGTGCTCATAGTTTGGTGAACATAACATCCATTTTTGGGAAGAGTATAGTCGGATTATCTTATTTTAGCTTGCGATTACTGTGGAATATAAAGGATAAGCATGGCTACGACTTTTCTAATATGAGTTGTACTTGATCCCATTGTTGATACTAACCTCGATTATATCACGAGTCAGCAGCTTCCCAATTATTTGTGTGCCAACTGTCCAATCCTGGCATGTAATCCCTATGTGATTTGTTAAATTATAATTTTCCAAGGAGCTGGCAATCTTAGTTGCATTGACATGTCTGCATCCAAGGAGTTGGTATTTTTCTTTTCTTATAACCACAGTTACTTTATAGCCAATCCATACTTATGGCCCCGTTCGGATACCCCTCTAAAACACCCTCTAAAGTTTATACCCCTCTAAAGTAAAAAGAATCTTACTATTTAGGGGTACTAAATAAAATTTAATTACAAAACCTTTCTGCAGACGGCCGTTGTTTTTGAGACGAATCTAACGAGCCTAATTAATCAATGTTTTGACACAGTAATGCTACAGTAACCATCGTCTAATCGCCGCTTAATTACCCTCATTACGTTCGTCTCGCGAAATAGATGGAAGGTCCTGGACTTAGTTTTGTAATTTGACTTTGTTTAGTACATATAAATCGTGCCGGCATTTTGACGTGACCCCTCTAAAAACTTTAGAGGGTCACCGAACGCTGCCTATGTAGTACTCCGGCGCACCATGTACCAAAAACAATGCCTACATCGACTAGTACAAAAGAGAAGTGAGAGAAACTTGACATTTGTCATTACCGGTTATAAACTCAACTGGTCGGTAACGGCGTCAAGACCTCCGTGTGCGGGCGTGTGGCTCGGCACCCCGGGTCCTTGGAGCCCGGCCGGTTTGTCCTGGCCCTGCACGGTTCCTTGTTCGCTTCTCTCAGCTGGCTCTTGTTGTGTCAGCCTACCCTACCAGGTGGCTGCTGCTGGACGCCCATGCTGCTGCTACGGCTTACGGAGTTACGGGCCGTCAGAGAGTTGACACGTTGCCTTTTTGGCATCGACAACTGTGGCATGAAACTTGTTGCGAGTACGTGACACTGTACACCTCCCACGATCGAGACGGGGCATGCATGATGCATTGTGGCCAAGTGGAATCGGTGAAATTGCCAGTGCTGCTACGAGAGTTCGGCGTAAAAAAGTTTCAATCCTTGCCTTCTGTGACTTGGAAAAATCCCTGCCCTCTGCAATATAACTGTCCTTTGCATCATCCGTTCATCCTAAGCGTATCTTACTTTTGAGGTGGAAATATATTCAGAAGCATGTTTTTCATTAAGAGAAGAAAACGTTTTTCATCTCGAAAATACTCATACTGCTACTACTAGAACAGTAGTACTACCTCTGAAAACAACGGCAACGGTGGAGTAGGTAAGAACTGGTACTGGCTACTACTATCAAGTCTTCCGATACAATGCTGATCAGGTGCTCGTTCAGGCGACACGAATAAGATCACGGGTAACTCAATGTTAATCTCAGAGACATCGTTCTAGAAAAAAAATCTCAAAGTTTCTCATTGAAACCTTGCTTCAATGAATGCAAATGTCCAACATTGTAATCGAATCTGGTAAAACTTTAGAAAATACTACTATATAGTATGTGAACTGTAGTGTCACGTGCCATTTTCCTCTGGCTGCGCCTTCTCTCTCATCAATTAAAGTCAAGATTGACGTTGGTTCTGGAAAATAAGAATTAATGATGATGCGTACGATCAGAAGGTTACTAACCACCGCAATCAGTTGAGATAACAACAAACTGCCGGCAGCTTAGCACAAAGAGTGAACAACCACCTCACGCTAACGGACGATGCTACTACACATATAGTACTCCCTCCGTCCCATATTAGTTGTCGCTTTTGACTTTTAGTTATCACGTTTGACCGTCCGTCTTTTTCAAAAAATTTAAGCTAAAAATGAAACAAATATGTTATGATGAAACTATCTTTACGGATAAAACATGTTATGAAAAAATAATAACATTTGTATAAAAAATTTGAATAAGACGAACGGTCAAACGTGATGTCTGAAAGTCAACAGCGACAACTATTTTAGGACGGAGTGAGTAGCATACTTCTACCTACGTTCATTGTCTCCCTTTGAATTTTCTGCAGCTGCTCCTGTCACAAGTTGAGCAGAGAAGTTTCAGAAACTTCACGTTGGCAGGCTGCTAGCAGCCTGCCTCCGCTGACTTTCTCGATCGAGTTTGTTCGAGGATGATTAATCATTATCGATCCATCTGGTGAGTTTCTCGTTAGGTTCTTCCACCGGTGACGCGCCATCGCAGGTCACACTAGGTTTTACAATTCCTTTTCTGGTTTGACGCGCGTACGCGAGTCAGACATGCTGCGTAGGGCTTGACGTCTCGACGAGGTTGCGTACCTTGCTGCGCACTCCAGGCTCGACGCGCGCGACGGGTTATCCAGCGAGCGGGAGGAGGAGGAGACCGACGTGAATATTTTTTTTTAAAAAAAAAACTCAACCTGCGGGGGCATGATTGCTCCGGGTATTTTTTAAGAAGAATGATCTTCTCACACAGATCGAGAAAACTTCCGAACCCCTCTTCGCACCCATAGATGTGAACATGAATATGGCTGATAAATTCAACATGGGATTTGTTGTAGAGAATGGTCACGTACTCAAGTCTGCTAGCTGTCTCTGTAGATGTTGCCGAGACGGCAGGGAACTGTCGCGAACTCGCGATAGCGGAACTAGAAGCGGCCTACTACCAAGATCATCACGTTTAGGACTATTTTTTACTCCCAACTACTTTTTATCTTTTATTTTGAGTCATTGGATTTTGATCCAATCACCTAAATTTTTTATTCACATATGAAAAAACATGTTCATTGAAACAACAAAATTGTCCACCTAAGAACTAATTGTTGCAACATTACAGTTTTATTGTTCTAGCATTGCAGTTTCGTTGTTCAGCAGTATCTTTTTAACTGTTTCGAAAATATGACTGGAATATGCACGAAATCCCAGCCAGTCATCTGAGAACAAGCAAATCATAAAATTAAAAGAAGACACACACTTCGCCTCTAGGTAGCTTGCTGCTGTTGTCTATGCGTGTATGTGCTGTGTGCATAGACCGGATGCACGAAGGTTATTAGGACGTTTTCTCATTCTTGCGGGACGCCAATCCTTCAAGCATCATCATATAAAAGAACGCGCGCGACAGGTGAGATCCAGCGAGCGGTCGGGGGAGGAGACCGACGTGAATATATATGGCTGATAAATTCAGCAGGGGATTTGCTGTATGAAACGGTCACGTACTCATGTCCGCTGTCTTTGTAGATGTTGCCGAGACGGTAGGGAGCTGTCGCGATAGCGGAACTAGAAGCGGCCTACTACCAAGACCATCACTTTTAAGACTATCTTTTACTCCCAACTATAGTACTTTTCATCTTATTTGCTCCATAGAACGAAGACGAACTCCCTGAAAAAGTGAAGGTTAAAAAAAAAAAACCTTCGTCTCTAGCTTGGTAGCTTGCTGTTGTCTGTGCGTGTATGTGTTGTGTGCATAGACCGGATGCACGGAAGGTTTATTGGGACGTTTTTCTCACTCTTGCGGCCTTGCGGGATGCCAATCCTTCAAGCATCATCATACAAAAGACTCTGCAAGCATGTATATGTAGTAATAAGAGTACTGTATTTCTGGTAACTGTAACACTGACTGCCAGACAGCTCTCCACTTCACCACTTGCAGGCAGGCTGTAACCATCGAACCACACTTTCATCAGCGGTGAGTGACTCACGACGCGACCGAAAGGAATTAAGGAATGTGAATAAACGAATTAATCGAGCCGGTTCAGCTTGGACCACATCAGCGCAAATAGCTAGGGTGATCACACACACGTGGATAGATTAGACATAAAAGCAGATGCTTTCAGACAGGGTTAATAAGCTGGTGGGCAAGCAGGCTGATTGTTGTATGGCTTGCATCGCTAGAGCTCGACCACCGCTAAGACAGGCACATGCTACCAACCAGCCAAGCCGGCCAGCAGATCAAAGCAAAGGATTTAACAAGGCATGGTGGCTGCATGCTTGGCCGATGATTGTTCCGAAGGAGGAGCATGGGATGCGAGCTGGCCGTGGCTCCGAATCCGTCAATCCATCAGTCAATGGCCCTGTTCGGCTGCGCAGAAGCACTGTAGCGGATGCTGAAGAAATAACTGCGAACACTGTAGCGGATGCTAAAGAAATAACTGCGAACACTATATCTGCTGATAAACAGTAGGGCTGCCGAACAGACTGCAATGTTTTCCTAGGGCGGCCAAGGGAGGGAGATGTGTCACCGTCACAGTCAGTGCAAGGAGGAGGACGATCGAGGACCCCGTCCCCATGACAAGGAAATGGCAGGGTTTTTAGGGCGCAGGTGAGGGGCAGGGGAACCGAAGATGGGATTGCCCCCCGCCAGATGATCCCGCTTTTCGGGCGCACCATGCACCCATCATGAGTGCTCGATCTACCTTTTCTCCCGTGTTTCTTGCTTTTGGTTTTGGTGGCACCACTACATGTTACTTGTCGCTCGAATTCAGCTCTATGTGATGCATCCAGTCCAGACTCCAGAGTGTATCGGTTCTCTCTATTACAGTGACTTCTTGTTCTGCCAGAGTACGAAATTTGTCTCTCTCTGAGACGGAAAGCGACTCCCAGGCCCATCGTAGCGTATGCTTATTTCACTCTGCAAACGTTGAGGCCACACACGTGCCATGTAACGCGAGGAAGCATGTATGCCGAGACGGTGCACTGTGCATTTGACAAGTCTACATGACAGGGCTCGCTCCTCCATTAAGTGGTCAAAACTCAAAAGTCAGAAGTGCCGAGACGGCGCTCCAAGGACACGTGATCCGTCGGAATTCGCAAAGAAGGTGCTTATTACACTGTGAGGCATCTGGCAACCACATCCACGTATCCGCAGCGCAGATATGTGTTCGTCGATCGCCTCTTCATGCATCAGCGAGCACGCGCCGCCGCGGGAGCGCGCAGAAACAGCCGCCAGCTTGACATGGATGGGGAAGCCCGTGCCGTCAAAGTTTCCAGAAGCCTGCGATTCGATCGGTTGGATGTTTTTCTTTCCCGTTCTAGAAGGCATGAGCTCCGATCGTCAGCTCCGTGGTGGGGATGCAATGCAAGTTGTCAGCGAGGTCGGTCATACGCAGGAAGAGATGCCGCTTTCGCACGTCGTGTTTTGTTGCCGATTGGAACTGGAAAAAAATTCCCTGCGCACCGGCCGTAAACATGCGTTGTGCGGCCCCTGTCTGGATTTGTGCGGCGTGGACGCCTCAATCGATCCGACGGAAGCAGCTAACGACTCAACTCCCGCACGACGCTCGGCTCCCGCACGCCCTCGGCTAATAGGGGATCAGAAAGCACAAATGGCGCGGATCGTCGAACTCAAACAGGGCAAAAGTTGAGAAGGCCATATTGAAAAGGAAAAAGTCCATTTTGTCTCCCTTAATTTTTATAGGAGTTGCAATTTTTTCCCTCAACTACAAAACCGGGTAACCAGACTCCCTCAACTCCTTCTTTCACTTCAATTTACCTCCCTCGGCCGTTTTCAGAGTGGTTTTGGCTGACGTGGCACAGTGGATCCCACAGTCAGATGCCACATCATCATTTTTTTTTCTTTTTTTCCTCTCTTCTTCTCTTTCTCCTCCACCACCCGACGCGCGGCATGCCATGTCGCAGGAGGCGGAGGGCGGGTCGCCGGGGACGGGGCGGCCGAAGCGGGAGAAGTGGACGGCGGGGAAGGCGTCGATGGCCCTGCGCATCATGAGGTGGAACAGCTGCGGGTCGGCGCAATCGAGCGGGGAGGTGGGGTCGCATTGGCTCTGCGGCTGCGGCTGAGATGGAGAGGGCGCGGCATGCCATGTCGCAGGAGGCGGAGGGCGGGTCGCCGGGGAAGTGGCGGCCGAAGCGTGATGAGGAGGAGTGCCGCGACAACGAGGACCCCCGCGGCGGCGTGGACGGAGGAGGAGAGGAAGGCGTCGCGCCCCTGTAACCCTGTCCGCAACAGCTAGGGTGGCGGAGAAAGAAAAGAAGAGAGGAAGAGAGGGAAAAAAAGAAAAAGAAAAAAAAAGAAAATGATGATGTGGCATCTGACATGTGGGACCCACTGTGCCACATCAGCCAAAACCACTCTGAAAACCGCCGAAGGATGTAAATTGAAGTGAGAGAAGGAGTTGAGGGAGTCTGGTTACTCGGTTTTATGGTTGGGAGAAAAAGTTGCAACTCCTATAAGAGTTGAGGGAGCAAAATGGACTTTTCCCTGTTAAATGTTACGAAGGTATTATTGGGCCTGCACTAGTAAACAGGCCGATCCAACAAGATCATCTCGAGCGATGGGCTTCAAAAACATTACGGCCCGTAAACATTACGGCTTCAAACATCTCTATCTCAGTCCATCGTCCAACATGCGCCGTGGGCCCGTGGCTGCATCATCTACAACCTCCGGGGCGAGTCAACGTAGTCGAGGACACCGGGTTGCTTCCGATCCTACCTGCGCGGCGCGCGGCGAGAACCACCGCACCGGAATGCTAGCTCAGGACTATCTCCCTTGCCCTACCGGCCTCCAACCAGTAAGATCTCGGCTTGCCCAGACAAGACAATGCTCATGACTCACCTGCACGCCAACACCCACTCACCACCCATGGACGTCGTCACGCCACACACGTTCCTCTCGTAACGCCGCGCTTTACAAATACCAGATCGCGGAGCGAAACCAACCAGCAACGGAGGTTCACGGTCCGTCGTCGTGCGAGCCGATCGAGCAGTTTCACAGCACGCGATCGCGCCCCGGCCGGGCACAAAAATGTCGGACGGCGCGGTCGCGACGGGGAGCGCCGTAATTGTCGACGACGACGAGGTGGTCCACGACTTCGCGCCGCTCCTCCTGGTGTACAAGAGCGGCCGGCTGGAGCGGCCCATCCCGATGCCGCTCATCCCGCCGGGCCACGACGCGGCCACGGGGGTCGTGTCCAGGGACGTGCAGCTCTCCCCCTCCTCTTTCGCGCGCCTCTACCTCCCGCCCGCGGCCGCAGCCAAGCGTCTCCCCCTGCTGGTCTACTTCCACGGCGGCGGGTTCGTGATCGGCTCGGCCGCGGCGGCCGCGTACCACCGCTGCCTGAACGACCTCGCGGCCGCGTGCCCGGCCGTCGCGGTCTCCGTCGACTACCGCCTCGCCCCGGAGCACCCGCTGCCCGCCGCGTACGAGGACTCCCTCGCGGCGCTCAAGTGGGCGCTCGCCCGCACCGACCCGTGGCTGACCGCGCACGGCGACCCGGACCGCGTGTTCCTGGCCGGCGACAGCGCAGGCGGCAACATCTGCCACCACCTCGCCATGCACCCGGACCTTAAGGCGGTTGGGCTGAAGGGCATCGTGCTCATCCACCCGTGGTTCTGGGGCAAGACGCCCCTCGACGGGGAGCCCCGGGGCGGCGGCGCGGCGGAGAAGGGCCTGTGGGAGTTCGTGTGCCCCGGCGCGGTCGACGGCGCGGACGACCCGCGGATGAACCCGACGGCGCCCGGCGCGCCGGCGCTTCGGGACCTGGCGTGCGCGAAGGTGATGGTGTGCGTGGCCGAGGGCGACGCGCTGCGGTGCCGCGGGCTGGTGTACGCGGAAGCCGTGGCGCGGGCGAAGGGACCCGGCGCGGCCGTGGAGCTGTTCGAGTCGGAGGGGGTCGGGCACGTCTTCTACCTGCTGGAGCCCGCGCAGGAGAAGGCCGAGGAGCTGCTCCACAGGATCGCGGCGTTCGTCGCCGCGGAATGAACGACGCGCGCGCGTGCGAGTGCGTACGGCCGGCGTAACACGAGCGTACGTGGTGCGACGCATGCGTTGGTTTGTTTGTTGAGTTCAGTGCATGCGTACGTGTCCCCCCTGCGTCGGATATGAACGTTGTTGCAGAAGCAGTAGGGTGGTGTAATTTTTCATGGTTGGAGTACTAGACACGTCAAGCTAGTGAATTTTTATTTTCCCGCATATCTTGGCCGATAGACGGGACGTGGTATATACTTCGTATTGTCATAGAATGTGGAGTATGGAGAATATCTGTGACACATGCACATACTGTATGTGTTCATTACTAGTTACTGCCGTGTCCGTCCCGTTGAACGGATGGGGATCGATTGATTGACAAGCTTCCAACAGTTTGGCCAGCCAGCACTGGACTGGAATTAACACCACCGCTTAGGGTGACGACGCGCGCGAGGGCACGAACTAGATCAGGACAGAGGACAGATGTCGCATATGCATGATGAACGATCAACAGCAGCCTCTCCCCTTCCAGTAACTCGGCATGATCAGAGATGGCTAGTTTGCCATAACAAGAAGAAACGACGCACCCCACCATGCGATGCAGATTGCAGAGATCTACGAGCTCTCCTGCATGTGCATGGAAGGGAACCGATTTTAAATTGAACATTTCATTTGCAGCAGAGATGAATGACTCAAACTGATTGGACTATACATGGAACCCGTTCGAACAATTCGCTTGCATGCGCGCAATGCAACCCAAGGCGTTTACAGGTAGTAGCTGGTATGGTACGCGATTAAGTAACTATTTCCGCCACCCTGCTCGATCCAGTGCTCTGCGGACTGGCGCCATCCTGATCGATCTGCACCGACGAGGGAGCAGTGAGGACATTCAAGGCTCCGCTCAACCAGCCCACGACACCCATTCATTCATCCGGCAGCCGGCACGTCCGTCGCCATGCAGCACCCATACCGCCTCCTCCTTTGAGGTCTTTACAAGAAGCGGCAAACCGGAGCCACGAATCCAACCAGCAGCCAGCAGGTACTCTGACGAGTGAGTGATCTTGCATTGCATACAATGTCGGAAGCCATGGCCACTGCGGAAAGAGCTTTCAGCATCGAGGTCACCCACGGCCTCATGAAAGACAGAGCCGTCGCCAACGCACAATAACAAAAAGGGTCTGTAGCGACGCATCCAAAAAAAGAATAGCGGCGGCCATAAAAGAAATCCGCCTCTACAGGTCCGTCGGGGGCGACAAGATATGGTCCGTCGCTACTGGGCATCTGTAGCGGCGGACCACATTAAGGTCCGTCGCTACAGAGCATCTGTAGGGGCGGCTTACATTGTGAACCGCCCCTACAGAGGTCACTGGCTATAGAGGCGGCCGATGATGTAGTCCGCCCCTACAGATTCTTTGTAGCGACGGATCATAATGTAGTCCGCCCCTACAGAGTCTTTGTAGCGACGGACCATAATGTGGTCCGCCCCTACAGAGTGTCCCGACATATATAATGACCCTCGGGCCGCTCACTTTCCCCTGCAACTGGTGGCGGCCCGAAAAATTCGCCAAAATTCCAAAAACGAGGGGGGAAGGTTTTGAGTTCGTTTTTTTTGGAGGAGTTTGTTCGTGAGGGTAAGGCAAAGTTATTCCAAAGGTTTTTTTCTTGCTCTTATGTTGAATTCGAGCTCAATTTTGGAGTTGAAGTTGGTACGTTGTTCATACAAATTTGTCAAAATTCTCTTGATTCGGAGTGTTTGATTTGGTTTGGATGGAAGCATATGGGATCCTATATCATGTATTTGTATTACCAAGCAAAATTTCATGGATATCTAGCTTCTTTCATGTAGATCTAATTTTGAAGTAGGTGGCTCTTGGAGAGAGAGTGGGAGGGGAATATGGGAGGGACATAGAGATATGCTTATTTTTTATTTTAAGTTAAAATAATTAATTCATTGTTTGTTTTGGTGTAAGGTATATGAGATGGATAGATCTTGGATGTATGACACGCCAAGGCCTTCCGGATTGTTTCTGGGAGAACTCAATAAGTTTGCCGAATGGGCCGCAGAACATGCTAAGCGTGAAGGGACAACAGATATATATTGTCCATGCGTTGACTGCAAGAATCAGAAGCTATGGGATGATATGACCGTGATCAAATCACACTTGGTGAAAAGAGGTTTTATTGAGGGGTACACGAGGTGGACAAAACACGGTGAGAACAACATCGAGACCGGTGCCGCAAACGAAGTTGAAGCTGAGGATGCGGTTGAGGTTGAGGTTGATGGATTAGGAGCGGCATCCGAGTTTCCTGACACCACCACCATGGATGTCGAACCTGAGTTTGATGTTGAGGAAATGTTGCGCCATGTTGAACAGCAAGTGTTCCAAAATGTCGGTACAGCGAAAGGGCTTGACAACATGGATACAGTAGAGAAGGCATCGAAGGACCTGCTGTACGAGGAATCCAAAGGATGTGACAAAGAGTTTACTGTATTGCGTATGGTCCTTGAGCTGATGAAATTGAAGGCCATTAACGGGTGGTCAGATGCTTCTTTCACAGATTTGTTGCAACTATTTTCCGATGCCCTGCCGAAGCCTAACTTGTTGCCCAAGTCCACTTACCTTGCGAAGAAGCTATTATCCCCACTTTCGTTGGGCGTGCAAAAAATTCATGCATGTCCAAACCATTGCATCTTGTATCGAAAAGAGTACGAGAACGCCGTGAGATGCCCAAGGTGTAAACGCAGTCGTTACAAGAGGAGGAACGATGACTACGATGCGGACATCACCATCGGTGCCAACAGGAAGAATAAGAAGACATGTCGGAAGAGGAAGAAGAGTAGACCTGTGGTTGATACCGTCGATGATAACAATGATACAAAGATTCCCGCTCTTGTTATGTGGTACCTACCTGTGGTTGATCGCCTGAGGCGCTTGTTCGCAAACCCCAGAGATGCTGCACTGATGACATGGCATACGCGAAAGAGGGATGATAAGCTCCGGTTTCAAAGACGGTTTCTCGGATTCATATTATGCTGCGAAGAGATGCTGCGAAGAAGCTATTATCCCCACTCTCGTCATCAGCCACTTTCAAAGACGGTTTCTCGGATTCCTCATCCTCCTCGTGCAGCATGTACAAGAAGCATACGTTGCACAAGCAGCATGTAGAAGAGCAAGCCAAAGAAGAATGGAGGCGTCAGTTTATGATGTTCGCTCAAGAGCATGCTACCGGCATAGATTTGAGCCACCTACAACCGATAGTCCCCGACCTGCAGGCCTCTATGGATGCTTTGGCTCGGGGGACTCCTTCTCCCACGCCATCGTTGCAAAACCGGCAACGAGGGGAAGTCTTTGAAGCAATCACTGAGCAAACTCCTTGCGAGCTGCATGTGCCATTTGGATACAAGGGGAAGACCTTGAAGGTTGCAACAGGCATGGCACTTCCGGGACGGGATTGTCATAACAACGAAGTTCCCCCTGACTACATAAAGGTCTCTGTGTCAGAGATAGTGCACGGATACGAGGACCACGAGATCGATATCCCGAATCTTGAGGCAGGGATAGAAACTCTCCAGGACAGCCTTCACTCATTCATAATGTGGAAACGGCGGGATGTTGTCTTGCTCAACTCGACGCCACGGGCTTCACCACCCCCCTTGTCTGGTCACGGATCATTTCATGGGAGCCAGCAGCTGGCGGGGGATGGGAACATATCTGGACAACCATCTCCTATGTCGGGTGCGGCTTCGGACAACACTCAGCGTCGATCCGACAGAGGGGGTGAAGCAGTTGAAGGTCCAAAGGTCCACACTTCTCCTACGCATCTGCCTGATACTTCGCCAATTGTGGTTGAGGTCGTAGCTCCCCATCCGCCTAAGCCTTCGCCAGCTGTGGTTGAGGTCGTAGCTCCCCATCCACCTAAGCCTTCTCCGGCTGTGGTTGAGGACTTACCTCCCCCTTCGCCTAAGTCTACTACAGATGTCAATGAATTCGTGGCTATGTTAAAGAGGAAATGGAGTGGGAGCCATGAGAAATTGGACAACAAAGGAAAGAAGGCGGCTGATGAGGCAGATCCCCACAACGTGCTGATAAACTACGACGATGTTCACGAAGAGGACTACCCTACATTCACGTTGGGAAAGCCCTTGCTACCAGCGTCAAGCCTTTCCCAGTTGCCATGGGAGATGCAAAAGTTTCATGACTGGTACATGGCGGCGTCGAAAGAAGGAGTCAGCATGATCACTTGCCGGATTCTTCCAGAGGTGTTCAACACTGTCGACGATCCGGAACACAACTATCTGATATTGGACTTCGATGATGTTCACAATATGTTTCGCCTTGGCAGGATGGACATCACGTGGATAACCATATGGTGCATGTAAGTGCTTCCTCCCCTTCGTATATTGAAACACATATGAACATTTTGTCATAGTACTAAACGACCACAATTGCTTTTCTCTGTAGGATGGGCGCGGTGTCCCAACGTAAGGAATATCCCGACGCGAAAAAACGTTGGAAGGTAGGGTACCTCAACCCGCACATGATTCGTCAAGGCGCAATAAACCCTGAAATAAATGAAAGTAGCCCAGAGTTCATGGGTAAGAGTAAACAAGAGCTAGCTGCAATCAAAAAGCAAATGACAATAGCAGCAAGGGGTCAAGTTGCGACTTACATATGTAATTGCTTCCTAAAGTGGCAGGACAGGAAGTTCATTTTTGCTCCTTACAACTTCAAGTAAGTTCAATCACTTCGACCACTGCCTTTGTCTCCTGCTAAATGGTCAAAGATACGTGAAATACTAACAAACATGATCGTTTCTGTAGCAATCACTGGATCTGTATTGTTCTTTTCCCGACGAATGGGTACCTTTGTGTGCTCGATAGTGCTGACATGGAAAAGAAGTATGATTTTATCACCGTCTTAGATTGGTACGATGTTAATCGTAACATTTACAATTTGTTGACTATTAACTTCACCTAACAATGCGTTTTTGTCAATTGACCAGCGCTTATGAGCACTATGTCAAAGCAGGGGGGATACACAACCCAAAACGAAAAAAGCATATGTTCTTTCGGCATAAATTTCCGGTAACACGTCTATCCTCCTTGCCTATGACTTTATCTTAATATCGATGATATGTCGATCTAACTTGTATCTTGTTTACTCTATTTTAAAGTGTATGAAACAAGAGTTTGGTAGTGTCCATTGCGGCTACTATACGTGCTCCTTTGCAAGGTCTAGCTCCGAACACTTGGGCAGAATCGAATACGAGAGCAATGAAGAGGTATGTTGGTCTTTGTTTATACCGATTTATTCTTTGGAATTGCTTCAATCATACTTTCGTTAATACACTCTTCCATTTGTCCTTGCAGATAGAAAAGAGGCTAGAAAAGAAGTGGCTCGCGGATAACAAGAAACTAGAAGAAATAAAGGCGGGGACACACAAGCCTGATATTCATATGAGCGATAAGAATTTGTACTCCATCGTGGCCTGCATGTGTCGGTTTGTGTTGAATGAGGTGATTCATCCAAGAGGTAAGTTCTTCGATCATGAGGGCTTATTAGGGAAGAACCATAGGAGACTTTGTGAGTGGGGTGGTGCGAAACGCCCATACCAGCCTGAGACGGAAGATGATGATGACTACGATATAGACCTTACCTGAAACAATGCCATAATTTGTAAACTTGTGATGTATTTGTGATGTTGGATCGAAATGAGGTGATTTGGTGACATTATGAAGTTAATGAGGTGATTTGATGGTATGAGTTGGTTTCATTCTGTTCATGTGTATATTCTGGTGATTTAAGTTGTATGCAGTGGTGAATTTTGGAAATAGAAAATGCTTATTTTTTTTTCCATGTCGGAAGCAGTAAGGGCGGACGACATTATGGTCCGCCCCTACAGAGGAAGTCTGTAGGGGCGGACGACATTATGGTCCGCCCCTACAGAGGGAGTCTGTAGGGGCGGATGACATTTCCGTCCGCCCCTACAGAGCCCTCAGTAGGGGCGGTTTTTTGAAGCCGCCGCTACAGACCAATGTCTGTAGCGACACTTGTACAGCGGCGGTCCACATAAACCGCCCCTACAGGCCATTTTGGGCCGCCCCTACAGGACCTTTTTGTTATTGTGACGGCTTCTTCATCGCCAAGGAAAGAGCCGCGAACGTCGAAGTCGCCAACGGCTTCATCGTCAAGGAAAGAGCGGGCGACGTCCAGGTCGCCAACGGCTTCACCACCAAGGATAAAGCCGGCGACGTCGAGGTCGCCATTAATGGCTTTACCGCAAGGAAATAGCCGTCGAAGTCGAGGTCGCCAACGGCTTCACGACCAAAGAACTAGCCGGCGACGTCGAGGTCGCCAACGGCTTCATCACCAATGAACGCGCTGGCGACGATGACTCAATCACCAAGAAACGAGCCGGCGACGACGATGAGGTCGCCCACGACTTCTCGCCGCTCCTCGTGGTCTACAAGAGCGGCCGCCTCGAGCGCCCTCTCATCCTACCGCTCGTCCCGCCGGGGCACGACGACGCCACGGGCGTCGTGTCCAAGGACGTGCCGCTCTCCGCCTTCTCCTTCGCACGGCTCTACCTTCCGAACGACGCCACCTCTTGCGGCGCCGGCGAGAAGGACAAGCTCCTCGTGCTCGTGTACTTCCACGGGGGCGGCTTCGTGATCGGGTCGGCGGCGACGTGCGTGTACCACCGCTTCCTCAACGACCTCGCGGCCGCCTGCCCGGCCGTGGCGGTGTCCGTCGACTACCGCCTGGCGCCGGAGCACCTGCTCCCCGCCGCGTACGAGGACTCCCTCGCGGCGCTCAAGTGGGTGCTCTCCGCGGCGGACCCGTGGCTCGCCGCGCACGGCGACCTCGGCCGCGTGTTCCTGGCCGGCGACAGCGCCGGCGGCAACATCTGCCACCACCTCGCCATGCACCCGGACCTTAAGGCAGTTGGGCTGAAGGGCGTCGTGCTGATCCACCCGTGGTTCTGGGGCAAGGAGCCCGTCGCCGGGGAGCAGGAGCACCGCAGCCCCGCGGGCAGCAGCGGCCGGAGCGGCGGGAAGAAGAAGAAGAGCCTGTGGGAGTTCGTGTGCCCCGACGCGGCGGACGGCGTGGACGACCCGCGCATGAACCCGACGGCGCCGGGCGCGCCGGGGCTGGAGAACCTGGCGTGCGAGAAGGTGATGGTGTGCGTGGC
This sequence comes from Eragrostis nindensis, assembly GCA_012490785.1. Lineage (NCBI taxonomy): Eukaryota > Viridiplantae > Streptophyta > Magnoliopsida > Poales > Poaceae > Eragrostis > Eragrostis nindensis. Next base: position 107,592 of record JAAXCT010001413.1, on the reverse strand, counting down.
CGAGGGGGACCACCTGCGGTGGCGCGGAAAGGCGTACGCGGAGGCGGCATCGCGCGCGAAGGCCCGGTCTGAGCAGGCGGCGGTGGAGATGCTCGAGTCGCTGGGCGTCGGGCACGTCTTCTACCTCCTGGACCCCGACATGGAGGAGGCCAGGGAGCTGCTCGGCAGGGTCGCGGGGTTCGTTAACCCCAAGCTGCCGAGCGAGCGCGCTGCTGCCAGCTGCTTGACGATCGAGTAGGGGCGCGCGGCGCGCGCGCGCGCGATGCGTCGATGTGTTGTGTTTGTATTTTTTTAGCCTAAAGCAAGTGTGAAGCTAAAGTGTCGATGTGTTTTGTGCTGCCGAGTGACGCGTGCCGCCGCCGACCAGGTCGCCGTGGACGAACTTTACTAGAAATGGCCATTTGAGTATTGATTGATCTAGTAGGGGCAGGCGGGCCAATGATGCTAGCTGGAACGGTGGATGGCGCGACACTAGGCTTGAATGTGTAATACGTACGTGTCATGTTATGGGTGCAGGTGACCAGGCAGGTCCAGACATTGTACTTTGTAATTTTATAAGCTTAATTTGTTGCCTAGCTAGTAGTTGCTTTCCTCTTGCGTACGTGTTCCCTCCGTGGAAGGATCGGAATCGATCGTCTGCTAGCTAGCTAGGCTCCGAACAGGTGGCTTGCCGACTGTCCTATACTACTGCAGTCGTGCACCGGTGTATGCCTGCTTGAATTAACGGTGCTGCAGCTTGGTGGGTGATCGAGGACGTGACGACACGAGGTCGCATGCACGCACAACGACGTGCTGCAAGCCTGCAACGCGGAACTCTATTGCCTGCGGGCTGCGGCGGTGGAGCGGCAGCTCCGTTGAGCAACTCTACTGGGAAGTAGTACACGCAGACCTCAGAATTCCGCCGCGCGAGGTTGAAAAAGAGAGAGGAAAATCGACGCTCGCGAGCCTGAACTTTTTGACTCGGTCGAAGGTGGATCCACGGCCCTGGTAGAACGAAGAACCAACGGGGCAGGGAGGCCATGACAGGTGTACGTGCCGCGTGAAACAAAATTAGGCTAACAGGTCAGTGCTGCTACAGTAATCCAATGTCAGGTGGTGATGAGGTGGCCACAGCCGCTGCTGGGGCAGCTGGGCAACGACTAGCCACAGGAGAATCAATCGATGTCGGTAGTACAGGACAGGCCAGAGACAGAGCCTGCACAGCCATGGTCGATTCACGTCACCACCCTGCAGGCTTTCGGTGAATCTGAGAAAGATACCTGCGCCTACCCTAGCCCTGCATTGGCCGCACTCGCGGCCTCCTCTTCGTGCCTGCATGACCTGTGGTGATGCTGCTGCTCCTAGGCAGGCAGTCCTAGCACGTTGCCAAGCCGCAAACCTCGGACCAAGGCGATCCCTAGATTTGACTTTGACTCGCCAGGCACCGCACCAGTAAAAACGAGAGACCAGTATTTTATCCGACCAGCCCGGCCGGCCTCGAGACGTGGTACGTGGTCGTGGACGCCTTCTCCCGCCACGCGCAGCTCAGCAGAAGGCCGGGTCAACTACTCGACTCGGCTCGACCGCCGCGGCAGGCATGGCACGGCGACTCACGTACTAGTAGCACCGTGATCGCGACATCAAGCTAGCGTGCCGACCCGACGTGCCCGGTTGGTTGGTGAAACGGAGCAGAGGGTTGGCAGATTGAGCTCTGCGTTACTAAGTGCGTTGGGTTGGCTCCGGTCCATAACCCTGGGAGGCCGGAACGGGAAAAGCTGCCTGCCTACTGTGGAGCAGTAGTACTCGTGTCCGCAGACACGGCGGTGGACCAGAGAAATTTCCAACGATAGAAGCAGGATTGCAGGAACCTGCACAAGATAAAAAGTCAAGCGACACGGGCGGGAGAAGCAAAGCGCACGTTTGCTTGTTCCGTCGACCGGGTTGCATGGATGGGGCTGTCATCATGGGTCATGGCCACAGCTAGGGCTGGACGAAAAGCTCGAAGCTTGCAAGCTGGCTCAGCTCGCTTCTAGCTCGGCTCGGCTTGGTTCGGCTCGAAAGCAAATGTTAACAAGCCAAGCTAAAGATCTAGCTCGTCTGGTTAACAAGCTAGCTCGAGCCAGCTCGTGAGCTGCTCGTGAGCCAAATGAGCTGAGAAAGATCTAGTTCTAAGTCCTATTTTCAATAATCTTAGTTCTCAAGACTATTGTGTGAATGTTCCAAATACTAAAGTGCGACGTTAATTTCTACTTGTAGCATAACTATGATTATTTGCATCTTAACCAACAACAATTTAGACATAACATCTATAATTTTACACTTATCATCTACAATGCCCAGCTCGTTGAGCCAAACAAGCTGGCTCGCAAGCTTAATGAGCCAAGCCAAGCTAAATTTTCAGCTCGCTTCGATAACAAGCTAAGCCAAGCTAGCTCGTTAGACAAACAAGCTAGACCAAGCCAAGCCAAACCGAGCTCGGCTCGCTCGACGTCCAGCCCTAGCCACAGCTCGTTGAAAAAGCAGCGGCCCGTCACGCTCACAAATGCCTTTCTTTCTGAAGAGCTGTTGGCGCGCGTGATGGAAGAGTGGAAGACCACGCCTGGGAAGGGGGTGGCGGGAGATTTTAGGTTCCGACTTTTCTAGTACTAACAAGTTGGCAAGCAAGATGACCCCAGTCCCACGGAGTTCAATCGTATAATACTTCTTTAACTAAACCATTTTTCTGGTAATAACAAACTCAACGCGTCGTTGGTAGTTCAAATAGTGGAGTACTTCTAAAAATAGCATACACTAATATAAGAACCATTTGTAGATCTTGTCTAACCAAAAGCCTTACGTATATACACCTTTCTAAACATGTCTAGAACTCGAAGAATGACACCAGCTATTTTATTCACGGAGTATGGGGAGTACCTATAGGCTTTGATGATGTGATATACTACTAGAAGTACGTTGTATTTTGGAGTTAAGCAGGAGTATATAGAAGCCCATCTTAGTAAAAAAACATAGTGTAAATAAACACATCATATTTTCCTTATAAAGGTGGTGTTCGGTTCACTTTAGAGGGGTATAAAGAGGTCACATCAAAGATGTCGGCCGCATTTATGTGTACTAAACAAAGTCAAATTACAAAACTAAGTTCAGGACCCCTATATATTTCGCGAGACGAACGTAATGAGGGTAATTAAGCGGCGATTAGACGATGGTTACTGTAGCATCACTGTGTCAAAACATTGATTAATTAGGCTCATTAGATTCGTCTCGAAAAATAGCGCTCATCTGTAGAAAGGTTTTGTAATTAAATTTTATTTAGTACTCCTAAATAGTAAAATTCTTTTTACTTTAGAGGGCTATAAATTTTAGAGAGGTTATAGAGGGGGATCCGAACGCGGCCAAAGAAGTTCTCTTTCTCTCACGTACAGTATGCTGCTAGTTTCGGACCTAATAAATGTGCTAAATAAACACGCAGAAAAAGAGGAGTGAGGTAGCACGCCCACGCGCCTCACTGCCAGAACCACAGACCACCACGCCACGGCCCTACACGTCGGCCACCTATCACCTCGATCAGACGGCCGACGCGGTAACGAACTCTCAGATCTGACGGCGCAGATCTGTTTCTGACCCGCTATATATTCCGCCTCACCCCACCCACGAGCTCCCTCTCTTTTCCGCCCTCCACACCCTCGCGAGCCTCTCCCAACCCCACGCGACCCTCCCCTCCTCGGCGGCGGCGGCGGCTGCGGCGGCGACGATGCAGATGGCGGCGACCACCACCGACTCCCAGGCGGCCGTGCCGCCCCACCACCCTCACCCCCACCCGCCTCCGCAGCACGCGCACCCGCACCACCACATGCCGCAGCCGCGGTGGGTCGTCATCCCGTACCCCCCGCCGCCGCCCATGGTGGCCGCGCCACCGCCGCCGCCGCAGTTCGCCAAGCACTTCGCCGCTGGGCCGCCGCCTCCGCCCCCAGCGGCGAACGGCCGCCGCACGCCGACCCCGCCCGCGGCCGGATCCGGCGGGAATGGCTGCGAGGAGAATAAGACGATTTGGGTCGGCGACCTCCAGTACTGGATGGACGAGAACTACCTCCACAGCTGCTTCGGGCCGAGCGGCGAGGTCTGCGTTCTCTCCGGATCCCGGCTTTTCCGTACTAGATCTCATAAATACAGCTAGATTTGTCCCTGTTAGCCTGTTCCATGCGCTGATTCATTGGTTTTTCCATATAGAAAGCTTAAAATCGCGTTTATCTGTTGCTTTGTGGCGATAAAGGCTTGATATTTTTGGAATCATACGTGGAAAGTTGCTCAAGGCGCGAACTTTGAGGTCGCTGATTAAATGCTCTTGTTTGTTTGGTCATTTATGTCGCTTGTTTCGTTTGTTATAGCCGTGCCACTCCTTGAAATGTTTCTTTTTCCGTACAGTGTTTTTGTAGCCGCAAGAGAATGGATCATTGCGTCCTCTTAGAATTGGTTTATGAAGTGCCAAAGTTGCCGACCTTCTTGTTGGATTTGTATCGATAACTAATTTGGAGGAAATGGTCTTGACGTGTCATAATAATTTAATAAATATTTGGAAGAAGCCGTGCGATTTGTTTCACTGTGGACACTGTAATAGAAAAGTAACTGTTGGAGTATAATTGCAACCTTGGCCAATTATCTTTTTGGGGGTGTGCTCACTGATGTTGACAGGATAGGAAAGATGTCTGATTTTAGAATCACTATGATGGATACCGATACAATGCTTCTTTAGGAACCATGAGAATGGGCAAAGCGACTTGTATCCATTACTGTTCTATACTAGCTAGTAGTAGTGCCAGGCCTTTTGTTAAACTTTTTTGGAAATGTCAGTTATGATACACTATTGAATGAATGGTCAGCTCATTAGTTTCTTTTATTTCAGTTCTGTTTGTGTGTATTTGTGCTGAGTATTCTCTGACAAGTAAATTAACTGCATGTTTGTACTTCACATTTTTGTAGGTGGTGACAATAAAAGTTATCCGCAATAGGCAAACTGGACAGTCAGAGGGGTATGGGTTTGTAGAGTTCTATTCTCACGCATCAGCAGAAAAAGCTCTTCAGAATTTTACTGGCCATGCAATGCCTAACACTGATAGAGCTTTTAAGTTAAACTGGGCATCGTATAGCATGGGTGAAAAGCGCTCCGAAGTGGTTTCTGATCACTCCATATTTGTTGGTGATCTAGCTGCTGATGTTACTGACGAAATGTTGATGGAGCTTTTTGCTAGCAAGTACCGGTCAGTGAAAGGAGCTAAAGTAATTATTGATGCAAACACAGGCCGTTCTAGGGGCTATGGATTTGTCAGATTTGGAGATGACAACGACAAATCTCATGCAATGAATGAAATGAATGGTGTATATTGCTCGACTAGGCCAATTCGTATAGGACCTGCAACCCCCAGGCGATCTTCAGGTATGCCCATCTTTCATTATTGTTCTGCAATCTGAAACTTTACACTGTCTTTCACTGGGTCATTGATATGCAACATCTTGAACTGTAAACGCCAACTCTTATTCAATTTGACATATTTGATGGAAGGTTATCAAAACTGGATTGGCCATTGGTCAGGTCGAGGCCTGGGTCTCTGGGTCATCAGTCAGTCAGACTTATTTTATGGAAATTATTTTAGGAAGCATGAAATAAATACTTCGTGCTAACTTTTGCTAATTAAAAGGTTGCAGAACCTAGTAAGCAATTCTTCTGTCAATGTCTGCAAGTGTTTAGGCAAAATTGATTTGGTGAACAACTCACCATCCTGTACCAAACAGGTTCCTTGTCCTTTCTTGTTCCCCTCCAGTTAGCAGACAATCAGGTCTAGATGTTAGTGAGTTCATGCCTTCATGGTCTCATTTGAGCAAAAACACCAGCTCCTATATAAGCTTCTGAAAGCCAGACAGCCAGGTCTATATTTTAGTTAGTGAGGTCTCATTTCAGCAAAAACACCAATTACAATATAAGCTTCTGAAAACCCACTTTGTTTTGTTTCCCACCTCATAGGGTCCTAATGCTGTCTAATTGATTTTTCTTTCTTTTTTTTTTCTTTCTCAAAAACGATTTTTCTTTCTCTCAAGTTCTATCTCATTTTTTGATATACACCTGAAAACTTCTTTTGTATTTGCTTGTGGCACACAGATTTGTGTTGTATGGCACAATGTTTTAAAAGCAATGAGGTTTGGGAAATCCCCATATCCTGTCAGATGGTCTGAGTTGTCTCACCAGTCTTTCAACATTTCCACCTTGCCCTTCTAATGTGGATGCTACTAGTGTGATCATCTAGCCAGCTCAGATGGATATCCTTTAGTGCTACATGTTGGCACGTTTCCACAGTATAACCTGTGGTTACATGCAACAGGCCCAGATGTTCTCAGCTTTCTGTTCTCCATAACAATGGAGTCGTACTTTTCTCTGATTTACTGCTCTTCTTTTTATGTATAATAAGTACTATGCGCAGTTTAGGACTGCAAGTGTAACCTAGAGAAATAGTAAATAGCATCAGAATAGTGCAGCTGGCACTGCTTGCACTACAGTACTACCTTGCTCCTTGCAGTTTCTCCTTGAATTGCTAAATTGCTGTCTGCTAATTTCCTACATGTTAATGTTCAGAGAGCATATCATGTATCTTGAATCCCTTTCAATAGGATCTTATGAGATTATTTGTGTTCTGTTATGAAATCAGTCTAGTTTAGATCTATTGTTCACTCAACTGTATGATTTGGTACTTAGGTGATTCTGGCTCATCGACACCTGGTCATTCAGATGGTGATTCTTCTAACAGAACGGTGTGTGGTACAGATTTTCCATCGTGCCTGTTACCTTCTAATGTGATAATTTCTAATCTGTACTTGTCGATCTGCTTTAGGTATATGTTGGTGGGCTTGACCCAAATGTCAGTGAGGATGAACTTAGGAAAGCCTTTGCCAAGTATGGTGAAGTTGCCTCTGTAAAAATTCCTGTAGGAAAGCAGTGTGGCTTTGTACAATTTGTTAGTAGGTATGCACATCAAGCGTTTTCATGCTTTGCTGTTTGTTTTCTCTGTAACTTGCTTGAAGTGATATTTAAGCCATACAACTGTTTGTAGAACTGATGCGGAAGAAGCACTACAAGGATTGAGTGGATCAGTCATTGGAAAGCAGGCAGTTCGCCTTTCATGGGGCCGCAGCCCATCACATAAGCAGGTTTGTCATTTGTGGCATTGTTCTTCACTGTTTCTTTTTTTTTTCCTTCTTATTTTTCCTTTTGGTGAGGATGATATTTTATGGCATAAGGTTGCATTAGTCCAATCGTTCTGTTAAATTTCATCTGTTGCTGTTGGTTGGACTTGCTAACTTAGCAACAATTGAGCTGTAAGGTATTATCTTAAATTTTGATGCCTCAAACTAAACATTTAACATGTAAGGTCTTGTTCATCATATGATATGTTCTTACCGATGAACAGCTACTTTGTAGTCTTTGCATCTAATAGATTTATTATGATTAAGAACTAACATGATCCTGTGATCATGGGGGAATTCATACATTTCCACTATTATTTTGCGGAAATGATATACATACGTCTATGCAGCAAGGTTTTCTAAACCGGTCAAACCGGTCCGGTTAGCAAAATCGGTTGGTTTTTGGCCAAAGCCGACACAGTGTACTGTAGCAAAATTGGAAAGCGGCCGGTTTTTCCGGTAGCGTTTTTTCCATTTTTTTTCGAAATTGCAAACCCTGCTCGGTAACACGACTCCTTTGTACGACCTCAATGTCATGATAATTCCCATGCTTCTGACTGATGCTGGTGTGTCCCTTTCCTGATGCTGACCTCAACGCTGTGGTGCCCACAATCAGTCGGAGTCGGGTGTATAGCAGCGTTCATTATTTTGATGGGACTTGTTAGTTAGGTTTCATCTAAAACACACTTGGATAGCTTCAGAGTTAAGATTCACAGAAATCGTCTGTAGTTCATTAATTCTTGCAATCGTACTCTTGACTGTATAGTTTCATCCGGTTGCAATCGTCAGTTGTTCATCTGGATGCTACTGCACTCTCGACTTAGATTCTCTCAAACTGCTTGTGAGCTATTTCTTTGTTTATCAATAATAACTAGATTATCTGTAGCACGATTACTCTTTGTTGAGGAAATACTGCACTTCCACTTAGACTGACAATCTGTTGTTTGGACTTTCGTGTACCTGATATATCAGAAAAAGGACTAGATTGTTATTGTTGTGAAGGAATGTTAATGTCGAAATTTACATGATGGAGTGGATCCTCAACAGCACATTTTTCCTATTTGGTATCATGCATGAAAGTTAACCCAGATAACATCCTTATGGTACCGAGTATTCTTTATTGTTTTGCTACTGATGTTTCAGCTTTTGAGGTTGTGTTGAATATAGAGAACTTAGATTAATTTAAAGAGTGATACCAATCAATATTGCTTTATTGTCATACTTCTGCATTTTGCCATCGCTTGTGGATAGCATATGTTACTTTTTATGATAGGATTGTTCTTGGTTTCCTATTTGAATTTCCCTTTGCTTTTTGATCACGTTGAGCATGATTAGTCTTTTACTGTTTGTCATTGCATATTGCTTACCCAATAACTAGGGAAGTAAGCAGGCGAAGAATTTGTGTTTTGTGAATACGTATGTCCTCCTCCCCTGACACCTGCCTCTTCTGTTCGCAGTCTAGGGGTGACTCTGGCAACAGAAGAAACAATATGTACTACGGCACGCCATTTTATGGCGGATATGGCTACGCCTCGCCGGTGCCACATCCTAACATGTACGCCGCTGCATACGGAGGCTATCCTATGTATGGCAACCAGCAGCTGGTGAGCTAGAGAGCTCTCATCCGCTCCCATCCCCTCCGATGGAAAACAAGGTTTTGGTCCGGTAAACACATAGTGGCTTCAGGTGAGAGAGAGAGATGTTATAGAGTGTTGTCCTAAAAGTGGGTGAGATATGTCTGAATGAGATGAATGGTACCTGTAATGTTGTGTGTGTGTGTGTGTGTCGCAAGAACTAGAAGCTCAAAGGCTTGTAGTACACCAGGGAGTCATTGGAATTCATTCAAGAAATTTTGACTTGCTAATAAATTAAACTGTTGTTTGTGCGTCCATTTTTTCTAGTGATTTTTGCGTACTATTATCTGCCCCGTCTTTCCTTTTTTGTATATTGTTTGCACACGTATATGCCGTCACCTAGTCTTGATGCAGGATATTTATGTTGGGTTGTTGGTTGCTGGTTGGTGACAGTTTTACAATGCATTAGCCGTGGCTATCATCATCCATGGGGCACGTTGGAGGTATGGCTTGCTGCCCTGACCCCGCTCCGGACTGGCAAGTCCCTTTCCCCCCGCCGGCTTCTCTGCAACCGCCGCCTTGTAACCCTCCGTTCACCGGTCGAGCACAGCGGACGTACGGCACCCCTTGTGACATGCTACCAGAGTTGTGCCGATTTGTTGGACGTACGTACGATTCATTCCCTGAGGCCCCTGACAGAGCTAACAACACTCCTGGAACTCCAGTTTAGCTCGGTTCATCTCAGCCGAAACCTTGCGATGACGAATTGCGGCTGTGCAGTCAAACAGGCAACTGCGCCGCAGCTTCGTCGACGACGTATAGACGTCTACGGCCGCCGCGCTTGCCGAGAGGAGGAATTGCTCGGAAAGTCTCCTGTCCCGGTCATTGTTAACTCACCTCCCGTAAGCAACGGAGCAAAGAGGCATTGCTCTTGCAAGGTCCATAGCATTATTAGCATAGACTTGCAATGACATCATGTATTGTCTAGAACCATTAGCCAAAGCTTGGAGCGCCCGAGTGGCTAGAGGCTGTTGCCTCCGGGAGCTAGCTCCCGTAAGGTCCCGGGTTCGAGCCAGCTGAGGCACGAGTACTGTAGCAGTGAACAGTAACGCGAGTTACTGTTCATTGCTGCAGTTAAAAAAATCCCCTCGCTCTCCCCGGGTCAAAGCACATGGTTAAGACTCGCGCCGAAGCTCACAACGGCCAGCTGAGTCCCTGTGTAGGATCGGGGAGGGGGTTCGGGGGTTTTCTCGGCCTGCGTGAGAGGCTCTTCTCCTTAGCAAAATGCCGTCGGGGGCGGTCTTACCCCGGCAGGTCGAGTTTTTTTTTTATTGTCTAGAACCATTAGACAATGCAGTGTCATGCCCCAACGCGGAGCTTGACAGATCAAGCCGGCTAATTAAGCTTCTCCGGTTCACACCGCTTCACACGGCATCCGCACCAAGGAACCAGATAAGATATGGGGCCTCAGAGCTGCAGGACCGTGACAGCCTATCGCTATATACTAGCAACAAACCCATCTAGCTAGTAGCTACCATGTCTGCTTCTTTAAGTTCTCTTTAGTGCGCAAGGAAGAAGACCTGAAGACGTAGTGAGCACGAATAAAGCCCGGGTCTTCGATCGAGTCGTGTGGCGTGTGCCTTTTGGCATGCTGTCTTGTACGGCACATCCAATCCGTCATCGAACACACACTCGCGCGCGCATGCAGAGAGCCAGGGCAGGAGGAACATTCCCGGGCTACAAAATCTTTACGCCGAAATAGGTAGGGTGCTTAGCTAGATTAATCCCTGCCTAGCTACTTGCTATCCTTATTATGCCCACATCCACTCACCGATAAATAACCAATTTCATCGGGATTTAATATTCCACCTGAGATTTTGTTCGGCAACAAAATATTCTGCCTTTCCCAGTCGCTTGCAATTTCATGGTGGCGCATGATCCACGCGGAACCAGGCCGGGACAAACAGACAAGCCAGGAAACTGGTTTTTCTCGATACACTATGCCTGCACATGTAAAGCAAGAAAAGAAAATTGAAGGAACCTTTTTTTTTTTAATTTATAGTGAGAGGGACGTTGATGTGTTTTCCTAAAAAAAAGAGAGGGACGTTGATGTGGAGTTGGCCGTGCTGGGCGGGACGACGTGCGTGCCGTGTGGATCGGACGGCAGAGGACGAGAGCGGAGGGGCCGGGAGCTGACGACTGATCATGATGGGCCCCTGGTGATAAATAAACCACCTCTAGTAGTATTTTAGAAGATGGGTCTTCTCCTCGGTACCCGACAACCGTGTTCACATCGATACCTCTGTGACCTCTCTCTATCCGTCTTCTTCCTCTGTGATGCATAAATAGCGCGTCGTCTCTCGTCTCATTTTCCACCCCCGTGCCGCACGAAAGCTACCCGAGCCACCACAACACACGGAAGAGGAAGAGAGGGAGAGAGCGGATGCGAATGATGCTCGCCATGTCGACGCCATAGCTCAGCCGATCGAGGCGCTCGATCCCTCGCCACTCGCCAGTCCACGCCCAGCGACCGACCGATCGAGCCTCTCTCCTGTGTTCCGGTCATGGCCTCGTCCGCGTCCCCTCCTCACGAGGAGGACGCCGGCGGCTGCGCGGCGGTCTGCTGCATGTGCGGCGACCACGGCCTGGTGCACGAGCTGTTCCGCTGCAAGGCCTGCCGCGTCCGGCTGCAGCACAGCTACTGCAGCGACCTGTACCCGCGGGCCACCACCTACAGGCGCTGCAACTGGTGCCTCAGGGATCCGCCGCCGGCCCACGGCGGCGGCGGAGCAGCGGGCCACGCCGCCACCGCGGCTAACTCTAAGCCGACGGCGGAGACGAAACGGAAAGCTGTGGCGGCGCCGACGACGGTCTCCGAAGAGGAGCGGCAGCGGCGCGAGGGATGCTCTTCGAGGAGGCCGCCGCCCGCGGAGCTGATCGGCTACCCGGTGAAGAAGAAGCGCAAGGCCGACGAGACGGCGCCGGACGACGACGCCCTGAAAGGGAGCCGCCACGACGCCGGCGAGAGCAAGGAGCTGATGCGGGCTGGGAAGGCGCGGGTGAGGGTCAAGGTGCGGCGGTACAAGCTCCTAGCGGAGGTCATCAGCTGCTAGCAAGATGAGTGACTAGCGATGACCATCACATGGCTCGACCGATGGTGTTACTGATGGTCAATGTACATACACCGAGTACTGTAGGTACGTAATAAACTGATCTGCACCGTGCACGTACGGTACTGGATTTGGGACTAGCTTGTAGGCAGCGGTCACTCAGCACTTCAGCAGGTCAGTCGACAAGCCAAATAGTGAGCACGCAACAGTGAAACACTTTCTGCTCAGAGTGCGATCCTTACTGTAACCATAATACTAGTACTATCACCGTCTGTCCTGCTGTTTGGAAAACAAAGTGGAGTAGTGTACGTACATCCACTAGGGTCAAATCAAAGAGCATGGTCCGACAACAGTATAAACGCCGAGATTGATGATGAAAAGTGACTACCCGACAAGCACTCTTTCATCACTCCAACGATCAACTTCTATCGGTTACAAGAAGAGATGCACTCAAACGATTTATATTTCGTATATCTCTTCATATTTTTAGAACAATGAAAATATAATGATGAAACAACAACTGTACTGCTAGACCGATGAAACTGTACTACTAGAACAATTAGTTCTTATGTGGAACAATTTCGTTTTTTCAAACAATATTTTTTTGCACAAGTGAATGGAATTTTTTTGTGATTGGATCAAAATTCAATGACTGAAAAAGTGATTGAGAGATTAGCAAAATCTCAATCATCTAAGAAGGAGACAACTCCTTACAAGAAAGGTCCTAATTAAATAGCAGTTTGAGTTGGATTAAGCTATTTGCTTCCATATATAATTTGGCCTAATTTAGCAGGCTATTAGCTATATTTGAGATTGAGAAGGCCAACCGCTAAGTTGCATAGCTGGCTATTTATAAAGTTGTAAGGCTCGAAGCTAGTGAAAAACGACACACCCAAAAAGGAGTGACCGCGACACCGAACTGTGCTTCGTGCAATATACCGGCAGAGGATCTGATACCGTGTTGAGATTTTGAAAGGGACCAAACCTCACGCCCTTATACTATAACACCATCCGTGTGACTAGTACAAACCAGCGTTGTGTATTCATCGGCGAAGCTGGGGCAGCCAGCGTCTGCTGCTGGGTCGTTTCTGAATTGAACAAACCGGATCGACACGCATGTCTCGGGACGACGCGGGCCGGCTGTTCGGGCTACACGGCAAACTGACGCGGGGGACGCGCTTCTTGCATGGCATGCAGCTGCTTGAGCTTTTTCCGCGATCTTTCCCTCGAAAATCATTACTACTAGTACATTTATAATTGCTCGTAGGCTGGTTTGTTGTTGTACGCGCGGTCGGTCGATCGAATCATATCATCTCTTCCGTAGATCGTTAGCTGGCGTCGCGACGCGAATCATGGTTAACTTCCGGAATGCGAATCAACGATCGTTATAGTTGGTGCGCATGCAGGTGGACGAACACGACGGTCGACGTTCGTCCAGTAGCAGGACGGTAACGTACCTTAATTTAGACCATGGTCTCGCGCTGCTTCGCCCGCCCAGCGGCGAGGCAAACCGCAAACGTCCCAGCAGGGAGTAGAAATTACACGCTGTGGCGAAGCGAGGCAGCAACAGAAAATCCCGGCAGCTAGCTTTCGCCTGCGAGATCAAGGATCGCGCGCATCCGCGCGTGAAACAAACGTTCCGGTTCGTACCTACCGCATAGTTCCCAGGATCGGGGCCATCACCAGCTTGAACGGTGCACGGTATGCGTCCCCCGCTGCACCGGCCGGTGAGTTGTTTCCGCGATCTGTCGCTCATTCGATTGCAGTTCGTCGCAGGTTAATTAGGTAGCCTGGCAAGTTGTCGCATCATTGTCGTGGTTTGTCTCACGGATAGGTAGTTCAGTCGCGCGGGTCATGATGAAGTGCGCTGACCAGGGGGATTAGGTAGTTTATTATTGGCTGATGGAATGATGCCGAGGTTTGGGTGACGAGGTCTGAAGTCTTGAAGCGTCGCGGTTCACCGGCGATCATGTCACGATCCCACGGCCGACTGATGGAGTGATGGGCCTTATTTCATGTGTTGAATAGATGGAATCCAATAACAGAATTAGGCGGGGCGATCATGTCCATGGGTCGTAAGTGAAGAGAAGTTTGCTTTCGGGCTACTACTGTGCTGAGATAAACAGCCTGGATAGTAGTAGCTGTGTCATGACCCAATGACATGGACCGCCAGGTTCAATGCCACCCCACAATCCTCTCGAAAAGAAAAGAGAAGCAAATCTCTACAAAAGGAGAAAAGAGATTTTTCTTTTTTTTTAAAAAAAAAGGAGCAGAGAATGTGAGACCACGTCGAAGGCCGCCGGCATGTCAGCGTTCCGCGCACGTCCGCGTCGTCCGGCCGTTCTACGACTTCCGCGAAGCAGGACGAGCGCCTTCTCTTCTCCGTCGCCCAGCCGTACCGTACCTCTGCTCTGCATCATCCCCCTGCGCGGCATCACTGGTTTGAGAACACGCAAACCTCAGCCACATGCTACAGGTCATGCATCGCAGGTAGATACCCGTCGCAACCCCTTGACCTCGTTTAATTCGCGGCACGTGAGCTGATTTACACGTGGGTGATCTGTAATTATCAAATGCGTTTGGTTTGGTCCGGGGCTCCGGGCGGAGCAAACAAAGGCGACGCTCCAGCAACAACAACAGCCAACTACTCGCACCAACCGAACCGGCCGTCACACGCGGTCATTTGGTTCTCTCGCTAACAGGAGTTGATGAACGGACGCAGTTCGAGCCAGTGGCGTAGCTAGGCTGGCCGGTTACGGTGGGCTGTGGAACTATGACCTGCAAAGGGAAAAAAGAATGGACTGTGGAACTATGACCTGCAACAGAATATGCTAGTACGGTGCTAGATTTGTATGGGAATCCTAACCCCTTTTTTGGACTTTATATGCTTTTCGAAATTCCGTAGTAACATCAATCCCTCTCACGCAAGACCAAACGCCATTCGTGCTGCATACCCATTTCAACGAATAAAATCATCGGATGATGTCAGCGCGTGCACCTACCAAACCGCCGCGACACCGAACCCAGCCAACCCCAGCCGTACGATGCACCTTCCCCGCCCCCGCCACCACGTGACGCTGGCCCGGGCTCCAAAGTAGACGTCACCGCGTGCCTACACGCCTCCAGAGTCCGGAGCCTGTGGCCGCGGCGCCACCGCACGCCGGCATCCCGCACGACAGGGACACTCGCTCCCAGGCGGGCGGGCGGACACCACGCGGTCCACGCCCCAACCGCACGCGCAAAACGGGGGCCCCCGGCCAGTCGGCCACGGCGCGGTCACCCATTCTCCACCACCACCACCACGACGCCGCGGAAGAGACCATCATATACCAGCAACTCCGCGCCGCGGCCACCCACCAGCCAGGCAGCCACACGCGCCGGCCACCTCCGTCTCGTCTCGTTCGATCCGCCTCCCTCGCCAGCCCGCGCTCTCTAGGATCCGCGCGCGCGCGATGGGAAGCCTGGGCTGCGGCGAGGCGGAGGGAGGCCTGCGGGGGCAAGGCGGAGGCCGGCGGCCGCGGTTCCTGTGCCTGCACGGCTTCCGCACCAGCGCCGAGATCATGCGGAAGCAGGTGCTGGGCAAGTGGCCCGCCGACGTCACGGCGCGCCTCGACCTCGTCTTCGCCGACGCGCCTTTCCCCGCCGAGGGCAAGTCCGACGTCGAGGGCATCTTCGACCCGCCATACTACGAGTGGTTCCAGTTCGACAAGGTCAGCCGGCCGCCCGCGCCCCCTCCATTGCTCCTCTGATCCGCCTCCTCTTCCTCGCTCCATCCAATTTTTTTTCCCAGCGCGCGGGGGTTGTTGTGTGGATCTGAGTTTCGCTTTTTGCCCCCGTTTTTAACGGCTTTTTTATTTATTTGCCCTGTGTGTACAGTGTGCTGATCCTTTTTTTTTTCCCTTACCCTTTGTCGGGAGCAGAATTTTACGGAGTACAGGAATTTCGACAAGTGCCTGGCCTACATCGAGGAGCTGATGATCAAGGACGGCCCCTTCGACGGACTGATGGGTTTCTCTCAGGTAGGTACCTGTACCTCAGCTTGCGATGATTCTCCTTCAAGTTGCGTCCTCATGAACCAACAATCCCTTGATTAACGATTGCCAATCATGATGTTGATCGACACCAGGGTGCCATTCTATCTGCGGCGTTACCAGGCCTCCAGGAACAAGTAAGCCCATCGTTCTTAAGTTACTAATAAATCTTATTAACACCTCCAAGTTGAGCACCGCTTCTACTTCCACTGTCGACGCTGCAACTTTTGTTGACTTTATTCCTGCTGTGTTTGTCATGGCAGGGACTGGCCCTGACTAGAGTTCCGAAGATCAAGTACCTGATAATCATCGGCGGCGCCAAGTTCCAGTCGCCGACGGTGGCCGAGAAGGCTTATGCCAACAAGGTCGCGTGCTCCTCGCTCCACTTCATAGGTATATACTTCGATATCTTCAGACATTAGGCCATTGTTATGTACGTCAGTTGATTTGCCGGTTGCTTCGCCCCTATTTCATCAGTTGCTTCCAACGCTTTTTTTTTCTCCTCCGGGCATTTGGTTCCAACGCATTTCGTTGGTGGAGACGTCATTGCGCCCTACCGTTTCCGTATCTTTTTATTGGAGTCTGCTTAACTGATTGAAACGGCATCGCGTAGTGCCTTTTTTCTAGTACGGCGTTGCGTAGCGCCGTTGCTTTGTCTTTAACTCTTTATGCTTTAGCCGCCCCGTCTGCTTCATTTATGCTTTAGAATATATATGCTGCATAAACCTTTCTCCAAATAATAATGCTGTGTATAAGGGGGAAAAAACAGATATTCCCAGTTTGCTTCCACGCTATATATTGATTTTTTTCCCTTCTTCACAAAAGTAATTACTTGTTTTTGATGTTCCAATCATGCAATATTTGACTAGTGATATTGTGCCACGATGCTCTGATTAATCTACCCAATCATTTCATTATTTTTCAGTTAGATAAAGTTTGGTTGCACATGGTCATATCAGTTTCGATTCGTTATGTATTTTGGAAGATTTATAGGTGAACCAGTAGTTGAACACAGTTTTCATGTTCTATTCTATGCAGGTGACAACGACTTCCTGAAGGTCCATGGTGAAAAGCTTGTGGAATCATGCGTGGATCCATTCATCATTCGTCACCCAAAGGGCCACACTGTTCCAAGGCTCGGTTAGTTTCTCTGTTCTAACAGTTGTTTTTTATTAACGCGCATACAGGAGTAGCAAATTGTAGTGCTTCGTAGCATTCGGTGGTTAAGAACACTTCAACGAAAGTGACGTCTCGAAAGTCATAAAAAAGCAGCATAAGTTCAATGTCTCTCTTCTTCGGTCGCCCAGAGCATGTGAAATTTCCTTGAAGATACTAACCCTCTTTTGACATTTTACCGACTGGATGAACTGGTATAGTTAATTTCCTTGCCTCGGCAGGACTGGACCTCCAACGTCTGTGTATACCTTCTTGAGGTGTAGAGGCTGGGGCCTATGTTCCGTTATCTAAAAAAAAAAAAAAAAAAACCTGGACCTCCAAACCGCCAAAATAACCACAGTTTATTCCTTGTCTGCAGATGACAAGAGTCTTGAAGTCATGCTCAGTTTCCTTGACAAGATTGAGAAGGAGAACTCAGAGCATTCATCCATAGATGTTGACGAAGAAGAAGAATTGTGCTTGTGATAGGACTATAGCCTATTAGCGTCTGAATACCCATATATATTCATATCGCTATTTTTTTAAAAAAAAACATATCACGGAATAAACATACAACTGTGAGTCTGTAACCTCGTTATTTATAAGGTACAGATATTATATATAGTACCTTGATTCAGAATAACCACGTGTACTTTATATTTACTTCAGATTGAATGTTCTGTTGTACTACTATAGCTCGCGCTCGCTCTTGTTACAACATTATTATTGGGTACGAGTATATCATGAAAATGAAAGCCCACGTGTCAGTGCCTCTGCATCCAAAATGGAATGCTACACTAATGTAATTTGCTCACAGGATTTTTAAAGATTAAATAAAGAGTGAATTATGTTGGTGATATCACCACTTAAGAGGTGGGTACGATTTAGTCACACGACTTAAAAATTGCTCAATTTAGTCACACAACTAGTTATGAGGCTGTCACCACTGCGTGGATAAAATGAGGCAGCTTGCCACCTTGAAGAATTACAGAAATCGAATTGCTAATCCACGCTATTTTCCAAGAATAAAAGAGCACCAATACAACTACAGCATACCACGGTAATGTAACAAGATATGCTTGTTGTGTTATATTGGTAGTCTTATGTGACGTGCATGTTAGAAAATATCAACCTCGCCGAAGTAATGACATTGTAATCAGACCTTTTATTATTCTTAATACAAAGACATGTGGCCCTCCGTGTTCGAAAAAAAAACTGAAGAGAACAACCATTTTCTCTAGAAATTAATTTTTAAGATCATTCGACAGGGATGGATAGAGCTTGCAGAGAAACGTAGCGTTCAGTCACCTAACAATATAACAACCACGCGATCAGCTGAGCTCGTGACATATGTTATGTTATGCCGTTTGCAATTTGGTTAGATGATGTACGCCATGAGGCCCATGAGCTCAATGCACTCTCTTGGTTCTCCAAAATAATGAAGCAAGCAGTTAGCTCAAAAATAATTAAGCAAGCGGCACATGGTTACATGTGCCGGCCAGCTTAAACAAGACGCGATCAACCGCACAAAACTTTATTAATCACGCGCGCTAAGGCCACGCACAACGCGTTACATGTGGACAGGCGCTTGAGCTTGAGTGAGGCTGCTCGTTTTGCACGCCGCCGTGGAGCAAAGCATGCGGGGCGGGGGTCGCCGCTTGCAAAGGCGCCGGCGCTTACATCTTCTGTTCTAACGAGGAAAGTGACGGTTGTTTCAGCGTGAAGAAGCATAGAAAATCAGAAGCTCGGTTTGGAGGGCAAAGCTCTTATGCAAATCTCTTCTCCTTCAGCGCCTATTTAAGCGGTAATGGATTTGTAGTACATGCCTTACGAGAAAACAGAGACGCGCTAATCGTCGTCTCCGCCAATGGTCTCAATGCAACGGGCACTGCTCCCTCAGCGGCTCCCCGTTTACGCCGCCGCGTGGGCCCCGCGCCATCGTCACCGGACGGCGGGAGCGCGGGCCGCCGATGGCCCGCTCTGCCGCCTCGCCCGCGGCCTCAACTGGGCCTCCGAAGCCCGCGTGCCGAACCGGCCGCCTCTCCTGCGACGGCGTGGCGACGACGCGCTGCCGCTGCTGCGGCCCGGCGCGGTCGCGTCAGGCGGCGAGGGAGATGAGAGAGCGCGAGAGCTGCGGCGGCGGCGGCCGCGGTTCCTGTGCCTGCACGGGTTCCGCACCAGCGCCGAGATCATGCGGACGCAGGTGCTGGGCAGGTGGCCCGCCGACGTCACGGCGCGCCTCGACCTCGTCTTCGCCGACGCGCCGTTCCCTGCCGAGGGCAAGTCCGGCGTCGAGGGTCCAGTTCGTCGGCGAGGTACGGTGTCCTCCGCCTCATCGCATTGCTCCTGCCATCACTTCACGGTCTTCACCTGATCAGCAACGCAGTTGACTTGATCTTAGCTCCCGATCTCACAAATTACGATTCCACTGGTTGTTTTTGTTTTGGGGCAGGATTACCTCAAGTGCCGGAACCTGGACAGGTGCTTCTCCTACGTCGAGGAGCTGATGGCCAGGGAAGGCCCGTTCGACGGACTGATGGGCTTCTCCCAGGGCGCCGGCCTATCCGCAGTGCTAGCAGGGCTCCAAGAACAGGTGACAAAGCTCAGTCCAGTAGTGCATCGCAGTGTGCCATGTCTGCTTCTTGTCAGATCGAGTGCCATGCTATGGTTGCAGCTTGATCTTGTTCTCTGTTCTTTGCGTTTGTCCGGCAGGGCATGGCGTTGACTGGGGTCGCAAAGGTGAGGTACGTGATAGCTATAGCTGGGGCGAAGATCCGGTCGCCGGCGGCGGCATCGAGGGCTTTTGCCGGCAAGATCAAATGCCCATCGCTTCATTTCATCGGTACTAATTGGTTCTATAATCGCTTTACAATTTTGGCCACTAGCTTCAGGCTCTGTTTAGTGTCTGCATGTTATTATTTCTCTAAATAGCAATTCTCTCATCCAAATTCGACCTCCTACATTTCTGCGTGTCCAATCGACTTAACAAATTAGGACGCCTATTACCATGGGTCCCACACGTCAACATTCTTCTAATAATATTCCCATTATACTAACTCCAACCGACCTCCTAACCTCTCCTATCATCTTTTTTTTTAGAGTCAAATTAAATCAGCAAAAATCATCTCCAACCGACCCTCAAATAAGTGTGAGATGCCTCTTATTTTCTCTCCCTCAACAGTTGGAGTTGCTCTAATGTGTTGTATGGGTGAGGGGAAGACCTTTTGAAAGAGAGAATTTACACTATTTATAGTATACAAGAAAACATTGAACCGGTTTATGCAAAATAAAATGTTCCAAACATGGCCTCCTTTTTTTTAACAAGCTGAGCACTTGTGCGTAGGTGACGAGGACTTTGTGAAGGTTCACAGTGAAGAGCTCGTGGAAGCATTTGCGGATCTACTTGTCATACGTCATCCCTGCGGCCACACGGTTCCCAGACTTGGTGAGATCAGATCACTCGCTCCTTGCTTGCTAAACTTTGAGGCAATGCTCAGTCCAAATCACAAAAAATGCGGATAGGAATTTAACATAACAATAATATTTGCTTCTGGAGGACAAACTAATAGCAGTTAAATTGCAAACTTAAAGAAGAGTGCATGATTGATCAAGCAAAAAAAAAAAAAAGAGAGAGAGCTTGGTTATTTTTTACCTATTAAAATGTTACTTTACTTTCTAATTAATCCGTATGAGCTTTTTGTAACTTGCAGACGAGAAGGGACTCCAAGTAATGCTCAGCTACCTTGACAAGATTGAGAGGGACCTGTCGGACCATGAATACATTGATGATACTGAGATTATGAACTCGGAAGCCTTGCACATGCAATCCAATTAGACAATTTTCACTGAAACGTACGTAAATGTATAGAAAGAACATCAGCTTTTGCTTCTTCTTTTTAGAATCTGTGAAATTGACCATTTTTCACATCATAATTTGGTAGTAAATCTGTGACTCTTTGCCATAGGACACTGCCAATTTTAGAATACTAGTATTTACTTTGAATCCAATGAGAGCTTTGTAAATTACATCGAACGCCCCTAGCCCATCTTTAGCGTGGTTGAACCAGACCTGTTGTCAATTTGATTGCCCAAATTTTTGTTTGTACCATTTCTTGGACCTATTGCCCCGTAAGAAAGTGCCCAAATGGTTTTGCTGAGTTGAAAAATATTTAGCACCCTCCTATCTATCTATCACCTAAAAAATCAAAGTGCTACATAAACGGTAAACTTAACAGCGGCAAATCTTAACAGTAAAATGTGAATGATGAACTGATTTTTAATTAGTGATTCGTATCGTGGGGTCATTTGTCACTATCAGTGGCAAATCATGAACCAAAATTCGCCTTGGTTTCCACTTGCAAGAATAGACGTCACATATGGGCTGAGAAGCCGCGCTTTCGAAAAATCACGGGCCTAACTTGTTTAGAAGCCCAGCCAACCCAAGTCTAGAAATTGGGCCTCTTGGCCTGCAAACCAACCACACCGCTCAGCTCTGCTGCAAAGACGTCTCTCTCTCAAAAAAGAAAAAAAAAAAAGCTCTGCTGCAAGACGGCAAAATAGTCACACTTTCTCACACGGTTGGGTCAAGCGGAACACGGCGGCGCTCTCGAGATGGCGGCGGTGCTCCTCCGAGCCGCCGCCCGCTCCACGCGGTCCTCAGCTCTCCGCTCCATCCTCGCGCGGCACGGGCTCTTCTCCACCGAATCCACTGAGCCGCTCCCCATCGTTGTGACCCTGTGCCCCGCGCCAGAAGCTAACGATGACGATGACCACGGGGGACCAGGCGCGGGCCGGGGGGAGGACGACGACGACCTGCGGAGTCGCATCTTCCGGCTAGGACTCGCGAAGCGGAGCGCGACTGCGGCGCTCGAGAAGTGGGCCGGCGAGGGCCGGGACGCCCCCGCGGAGGAGCTCCGCCGCATCGCCCGCGACCTCAGCTGCGCCCGCCGCTTCAAGCACGCTCTTGAGGTTTGCACGCCCTTAGAATCCTTATCTCATCTAATTGTTGTGGCTGTCATGGACGTTGTGAGGATATTCAGTGATTTGCCTGCGCGTACACAACGGTACTGTGCTGCGATCTGTTTCTCACTTTGTTGGAAATGGTTATGAAATGCACGCTATGTACCTTTGTCTGGCCGGAAGATTTAACCTATTTGCTGAGCCCTAGTATGTTAGATACCGATAACCACCTGTGTTCATAACCCATACTTTACATAAGACGCAGCTTGCACACTAACTTATGCTGTGGGTTTAAACCCAAACTCTAGGTAGCTTCAGTGCACTATTGCTGTTGTTTATTGAGAGGTTTATGTCGAATGCCATCTAACATTATGACGTTGATGTTATTGTGAATGCTTCATTGTGTGACTTTGTATTTAGAATGTTCAATTTCATCTAGAATATGTTTGTTTGTTTCGTCTTTTGTGTTGTGCCACTTGATACGTAGTGAATTAGTCATCGTGCTGTTTTGCATGATGAGCATGTGGCTGTTTTACTACACACTGAGCTCTTTTATTTTTAAGTTATACCAAAAGCTTAAACATGAAAAAGATTTAGCTTTCAGACGTATACAAATGAACCTTGCTTACATGGGAGTATCAATTATCCTTGTTTTGTTTTGGTTGCATACTCCCTCCAGCCACTTGTGACGTTCAGACAGATTATTTAGTTCAATTGCTTCTCTTGTCTAAATGCCATATGTATGTGGCCAGAGGGTGTGTGCTGATAGATACCATAGCGAAATGCTTACAATTTTTACATGTGGTGCTATTTTATGTTGAAGAATGTCTAAAAACATCAGTTATTTGACTGCACATTTTACAGGTAGCAGATTGGATGAAGACGCATCATGAGTCCGAGTTATCTGAGAGTGACTATGGAATGCGCATCGACTTGATTACCAAGGTTTTTGGCGCTACTGCTGCTGAAGATTTTTTTGAGAAGCTTCCACCTGAAGCAAAATCACTTGAAGCATATACAGCGCTTCTCCATTCCTATGCGCGATCAAAGATGACAGACAGAGCTGAAAGGCTGTTTGAGAGAATGAAGGATGCAGACCTGTCTATGAATGTGCTGGTTTACAATGAAATGATGACGTTGTACATGTCTGTTGGGGAGCTTGACAAGGTTCCGATCGTCGCTGAAGAGTTGAAAAGGCAAAATGTTTCACCAGATCTTTTCACATACAATCTCCGGATCAGCGCAGCAGCTGCGTCCATGGATCTTGAGGGCTTCAAAGGAATTCTGGATGAAATGTCGAAAGATCCAAACTCAACCGAAGGATGGGCGTTGTATCAAAACCTTGCCGCCATTTATGTTGACGCTGGTCAGCTTGTTAGCTCCTCAAATTCAATGGTGGAAGCCGAGGCAAAGATTAGCCAGAGGGAGTGGATAACTTATGACTTCCTTGTCTTTTTACATGCCGGCCTCGGCAGCCGGGAGAGAATAAAGGACATTTGGAAATCGATGCAAATGACTTCGCAGCGGATGACGAGTCGGAACTACATCTGCGTGCTCTCCTCCTACCTGATGTGCGGGCAACTGAAGGATGCCGAGGAGATCGTCGACCTGTGGCAGCGGTCAAAAGCTCCGGAGTTTGACATCTCTGCCTGCAACAGGTTGTTCGATGCTCTTCTTAAGGCCGGTTTTACCGACACTGCAGATAGCTTTAGAGAGCTTATGCTGCAAAAGAGTTGTATACTGACAAGCAGGGCAAGTGTAGCTGAGTAAGCGGCTTTGAGGTGCTGTTTTGTTATGTGAAGAAATAATGATGAACATCAAAGCAATTTGGACGTTATTTTGGCATGATATCTGACTATTAGTACGTTTGACACTCCATGGCAATGGCATTATGATGCATGTTAAAAATCCTGTGCCTCGTCTGATCTTCCTGGACTAGCTACCTGAAGATTCTCAAAGCCAAGTACAGCGCACCTGCACGCCGCCGAAGGCAGTCAGGACTCAGGCGTCACCTGATCCTCAATCGTTTGTCTTGCGCTTCATGTCACCACAAGGTTGGTGTGAGGCATGATTGTCCGTTCGGGACTGGTTACAGTCCACAGGACCGTTTTCAACTATTTGCAGGCCTTTCCTACATCTCCTTTCGTCATCCCATCCACCAGCTATGAAAGCCTCCAAAACTACGCAATATATATATTTGGAATGTCAAACGCTCAGCATCAGAGCCTCCAAAACCTCGAGATACCTGGTCCATGCAGATATAGCAAACGTGCATCCCGTGCATCACACTGCACCACGTAAGAGCCGCACTGTGTCACGCGAAAAGGAGTCAAAAAGATCGCTCCAGATGTGGAAAAGAGAATGGATTCAGGGAAAGCCGGTTCGGGGGAAGGCAGAAACGATGGCTTGAGCTCATCAGGGGTCGGCACGACCGCACGAAAGAGCGGTAGGCAGGCATCCCCAAGTCCCCACCACCACCACTACTAGCAGATGCCCAGCTTCTCGTGTCGTCAAAGCGGAGTCCCGTCGCGGCAGACCAGAGCGAGTGGTGGCCAGTTCGGCGCGCCTCTGCTTCCACGAGCGATGGGGACGCGGTGGATGCTCCTCGTCCTCTGCCTCCTTGCTGCAGGCATGGCCGTCGGCGACGCGCAGTCTTCTCCCCCGCCGGCGCCACAGCCGCCTCCGCCGCCACCGCAAGCGACGCCGTTCGGGCGCGCCATGTCGACGGTGATCACGGTGTCCATCAGCGTCTTCTTCTTCCTTCTCTTCCTCTGCGCGTACATCAACCAGTGCCGTCTCCGCGACCCCGGCGCGTACGGGACCGCCGCGGCGGCGGGGACGGCCGCGGGCGGCGGGCCGTCGAGGAGGGGGAAGCGCGGGTTGGACCCCGCGGTGGTGGCCACGTTCCCGATCGTGCGGTACCGGGAGATCGTGGAGCACAAGATCGGCAAGGGCGTGCTGGAGTGCGCCGTGTGCCTCACGGCGTTCGAGGACGCCGACGACCTCCGCCTGCTGCCGCACTGCTCCCACGCGTTCCACCCGGAGTGCATCGACCCCTGGCTCCAGGCGCGGGTCACGTGCCCGCTCTGCCGCGCCAACCTCGAGAAGCCGCCGCCGCCGCCGCTGTCGACACCGAAGGCGGTGGCGTCCCCGTCGCCGGAGCGGGCGGAGCAGCGGCAGCCTTCGCCGCCGCTGCCGGAGGAGTCCGTGGCTGTACCGGTGGCGGACGACACGGATGAAAGCGACGACGACGACGACGACAGGAAGGAGGAGGCCATCGAGCTCGAGATGCTGCGCAGCGCGCGGCGGGCGGCGAGGATGCCGCGGTCCCACTCGACGGGGCACTCCCTCTTCGCGGCGGCGGCCGCCGCCGCGGAGGAGGGCGACCACGAGCGGTTCACGCTGCGGCTGCCCGCGCACGTCAGGGAGGAGGTCCTCACGTCCCGCCGGCTCCGGCACGCCACGAGCCTGATCAACCTCTCGGACATGACCAACGAGGGGAGCTCGAGGGGCGGACGGCGCGCGGAAGCAGTCGGCTACGGCAACGGCAACGGCGGAGGCGGCGGGAGCAGCCACGGCGGGCGCCGGTGGCAAGCGTTCTTAGCCCGGACCGTGTCGTGGGCGCGCGGCGGGGGCGACGGCTCCGTGCGGAAGGGGTGGGACGGGTCCACGAGGCGGGGAAGGGACGACGGCGAGTCGAGCAGAAAGGGCGCGGCCTCGCCAACAGCGACGGGGCGGCCATGATTGCGCGCCCCCACCGACGGCGGCGCCACCGTCGCCGGAATGGTTGACTGTACAAACTAGACAAGTTGTGTGCTTTTTTTTCTTCTCTTTTTTGAATATTTTTTGCGTAGGAATATTGCATGATAGCGGCCTGGATTTTTCTGACTGCTTTGGACTCTTGCAAAGCGGAAACTGTTTGGCCTGTAGATTTTGTGCCACTACATCCGTTTCAGAATATAAGCATTCTTGGGTTTGTTGAAAATCAATTAGGTTCAACTTTGACTAGCTATATCTATATAAAATAAAATATGTTAAATATGAAGAGTTACTTATTATGATAGTTGATTTCACGATGAATCTAACAATATCAAAGTTAAAGAAACTTAACTTTGATCAAATCCTAGAATGCTTATATTCTGGAACGGAGGAAGTATTGAAAATTGACAGAGAGTAATCTGATAGGGGATTCTCTCTGCTCCTCTTTGAGTTTGGCTGCCGTTCTTTACAATCTGATAGCCTTGTCTTTTGTCGATTTTCAGATGATAGCCTTTCTTTTTGTCAGGAATCGGAAGTGAGTGGGAGAAGCATTTCGAGCGCGAGCTCAAAGCCGAGGCCGCCGCGCTGTCGTGCCACATTTTATTCATTCTTTACGAGGTTCTTTTCAGTAATGCGATCACAAATCATGCGGATTTTTTTTTCCATTGCATTGTTTGTGTTTGGGTCGGTGTCAACTCGGCTTTGAAAGATTCATTTCATGCCGGGACAGAACGCGCGTATATATTAAAGAACGGAGAAGGTTCGTGCGCCGGGCACTCGTCACTGACATAAAGAAACTGAAAGGTACGGCGGCAGCACAACTTCGAAGGCACGGCGCTCGCGTTGAGGCCACGCTCCGCTCGACGACGCCACGCCACCGTCATGTCGTGTGTCGTTGCCGCAGCGCCGGGAATCTGTGCCGGCGACACAGATTTGCCAAGGGGACGACGGCGCATCCAACCCCCGTGTGGAAACGAGACCCGGGGCCAAGGAGATTGTCTTGTCATTGCCTACTGCTATGGCGGCAGAACAGAAACGTGAACGACCGATCGATACAAGCAATTCGATCAATGCTTTTCTCGTGAAAAAGAGTACAAGTGCTGCTGCTGCGGCGGCGGCGGCTAGATTGTCGAAGCACTAATAAATCTGTTGTCTGCATAGCCCAACACCCTGATTCTGTTGTGAACGAAGCTTGTCCGGTGCACGTACGTAACCGGCTAACGGCACACTCGAACTATTGTCGCTTACTACGTTGGTCTGGTCTGGATAGCTACGGCTACCGGTTAGGTAAGGTGACAAGCACACGTGGCCGAATCAGGGTGATCCAGATTCAGTTGTAGCGTACAAACAAAAGCCGAAGCCGATAAACAACGTCCACTGATCCGCATACTACTTGCAGGCACATGCTGTTTGCGGTTCGGGCATCTCTGAACTGACAGTTGTTGGTACGTATAATTGGTTGACACCGCGAGGTGAATAGGTCAGGCCAATCAACTTCCGAGACCCGGACTCGCAAATCAGGGACTGGAGGCCTGGATTCTGAGGCTGCTTCTCAGGTGAACGAGCGTCTGTTTACCCTTCAGCATTCGCCTACGCCGTCGAAATGGCCATGGCGCCGGCTTGGCTGGTGAAGTAATTGGAATATTTTGGCGGTCCGCGGCGTCGCAGTGGTGACTGCAGCGACCACCGAAACAAGAGGCAAAGTTCCCAGTTCCGGCTAATGCAAGAGCCCAGGTTCAGGTCATGTACTGCAAGAGAGAACAAAAGAAATAGTATCAGGAAAGTTTCAAGAACAGAAGCTACCCGTCAATGTAAGAAAAGGGGACACAAATTGGAGTATTGTCTTTCACCCATGCTTTTTTTTTACGATAAGAAATGGCAAAAGAAAGGTTGGTTCATCCGCACCAACCCTGACCGCAGTCTGCTTTTGATTGACGATCAGATAAGCCTCATCAGACAGCTCCAAACCAAGCTCAGTTGCTTTTGAATCGGATACGCATGTATCACGTTGAGAAAACTTTTCGCAAATGCGTGTAGCTAGTGGACGAAAATCAACCAAAAGCAATGGGAGCAATTCTTGATTCTGAACAGCTGGCGGAAGAAGTAGAACGCGGAGGTATACAGAACTGTTGTGGCCAAAAACCGGAAGGTGGAAGTAACCTCCCGGGCTCTCAGCAGTCAGCACCACCACAAATTCACAAGGCAAGACGGAGCTCCGTCTGATCCGAGCACAGCAATGCCGAGAGACGAAATGATCTCGAGAGACAGGCTCCTGCCGGTGTTGCTCCGGTGGCCGGAACCTGACGCCGCGCCTTCGCATAGGCCATCGCCTCTTCTTCTTGAGAAGCTGCCTCCGGGGCTAAGAGCTCTAAAAATAAGCGGCCTCTCTCAAACGTGTATTGAAAGAGTGTTCTGTTCTGTTGCCCGCACAGCGTATGGTTGCCCGGAGTGAGCAAATAAAGAATTCCTTCGTGTGAGTAAGTAATTTCCATCTAGAGGAAACAGATGCGCCAGACGGATGAATCCAAATAATAAGCATACAAATTATTTCATGTAAACTCTTACGTCCCCAACTCCCCAATCACCCGCGCTTGGCATGGAACAACGCAGCTGCACAGTACTCCTATATATTTCTCGATTGCAAAATTTCATTGACTTTGAACCGGGTTTCAACCTTTAAAAACAGCATCTGAGAAGACTAGGTTCGATCAAAGCCGAGCCAAATCCGAATTTGCAAATTGTGCGAGACAAAAGACTCCGGCAAAACATGCCATGTAGCAAACCCACTATAGGCGTCATGGCAATTGGCTTCAGTTTTAGATTTCTTGTACCAACCAATTGGTCGGGTCCCTGCCAGGCACATTCCTCAACAAACCTGAATGCCTGATGAAACAGAGCTAAACATCTCATCGAAGCTTAAATTTTGCCTAAATCAACAGAAATATTGTTCAATTACTGCGAAAAGCTGTTAAACAAACACATCAAGAGCGCTGTACCGATTAACCAATATTATGTTACAAACAATAAAGGATTCAACTCTGAATACCTAAAATTTTTCTTACATAAAACAATGCCCGCTTCATTTGATCCGACACATCAATCTTTGCATACACATGCCAAGTTTGGTGGTATTTTAATTTGAGGCGTGTACAATTACAGGTAAGTATGCAATTGCCCAATACTGCAGGTGCAACAAAATGTCACAAATCTGACCATGTCTATCAGGGCCAAAAACTAAGGGTTAGAAAACGCATAACAAACACAAAAATGTGTAGAGTTATTCCTATTCATGGTAAGTTATTTTCAACATAATTTTTTAATAGTAGATCACAGATGCATATGCCTTTTCCAACAGCTGAATGTGCAGAATGTGCTAAAGAATATGCTGGATTCATAGACTAATTAAACTTCTAACTTGTGCATCACTGATGCTCCTCTATTTTGCAGTATAGTATTCAATAATAAAAGGGGACAAACAATGAATCAGCACGTACATCTCATGTATATGTATCTTTTTGGATCAATATGTTGAATTCAAAGTGCAGATAAGAACACAAATGTATGTATGTCTTGGTTGCAGATTTCCATTTGCCACATTGGGCTTTAAACTTGTAAACCTCGATTTTGAGATTACAGGTTTTAGTAATTACAATATAATACATACATCACGCAGTTGATGGAGTAGCATTCTTAGCAACGAGCAAAATTTTTGGCTCACAATCACCATCATCACAACGGCAGCACCGAGCTCCGAGCACGGCAATGCCGCGAGAAGAACGACCTCGAGATGCCGACAGAAGGCGGCCTGTCGGTGCTGAGGTTGCTCCGATGGCCGGAACCGGATGCCTTCGCACCGGACGGACCAGTCCCACGCTTCCGCCTGCCACTCTGGTCCTCTCCAGGAGCTGCCTCCGGCAACCGCTCCAACGCCGCTTCGACCTCGGCCGCGGTCGACACGATCGCCGCGTCCATGGACGCCGCGCGCCGCACGTTTTGCGGGCGCGGGCAGGGGAGCTGCGGCGGTGGCTCCGGCAAGCTGGATTGCCGGTCCTCTTCCGCGGGCGAGGCGCATCGGTTGTTAGACTCCTCTTGTTCGTGCTCTACCATTGCGTCGCTCGTCGCATCCGCTTGCTCCGCTGCGGCGTTGTCATTCGCGGCTGGATCGTCTGGTGTGCTGGCAACGGATTCGGCGCCATCGCTGCCGCCGGGGTCGGCTGTTACTGCGGGGTCGAGCACGTCGGAGCGGCAGAGCGGGCAGTTGACGTGGGCGCGGAGCCAGGTGTCGATGCAGGGGACGTGGAACGCGTGGCCGCACTTGGGCAGCAGGCGCACGAGCTCGCCGTCCTGGAACTCGCCGAGGCAGACGGTGCAGTCGGCCGCGCCCAGGAGCCCCGCCCCGGCGCGGTACCGCGTCGCGGCGATGGAGTCGATCGCCGCCTCGTCGAGCCCCACGGTCCGGATGTACCAGACGTGGTGCACCACCCCGCCTCCGCCGCCGCCGCCCTCAGGGCCGTCGTCGTCGTCCGCGTCGGTCGGCGCGGCGGCGGCGGCTGGGGCCGCGAGGAGCGCCTGCCGCCTCCGCCGCACCTGCCGGCGCCGCACGGCGACCGAGACGCCGAGGAGGATCAGCGAGACGAAGGCGATCGCGGCGACGGCGACGAGAGAGTACGTGACCACGGGGCGGTGGCCGTCGCCGCCGCCAGGTGGGGAGCCATAGCCGTTTACCCCTCCCTGGTCCCTCCTGGACCCGGGGGTGCCATGGACCGGAGCAGGCGACGGCGCGGAAACAGGAGGGCACAGATCAATCGAAGAAGGCCAACGGCTCGGCGCGGGGGCAGGGACAGGGGTAGGAGCAGGAGCAGGGATAGGATGAAACTCCGGGGGCGACGGCGGCGACAAGCAGCCGATCACGTAGCAGTCATCCGGGTGGAGCGCCCGGCCGCGGAGCCGCCGCATCTTGGGCCGGGGGTGGGTCGCGCCGCGTCAGCTCGGCGGGCCGGGCATCGGCGGCGGGCGGGGCGCTGCCGGTGGAGGCGGCGACGGGCGCCGGGGCTGGGGGAAAGTGGGAGGAAGGTCGCGGGGATGCGTGCGGGTCTCGTTCTCGTTTCTTTACGGGAGTGGATGGAGAGGAAGGGGCTGGCTGGCTGGGGTGGGACGGCACGGCGGTGCGTGGACTGGACTGGGGGAGGCGGCCAGCCGCAGGTTTTTGGTGGGGAAAGCTTGGGTTGGTGGCCAAGTTGGACTGGGCGCGTTGAAAAACTTGGCACGTCTGGCCAGTGGCTCGTCGCTGTTTCCTCGCGGAATGGCGGGCAAAAGTTGGAGTAACTTTGCTTTCATTCCCCGTTTTTAATCTTCTTTTGACCTTGGGGGGCCTTGGGGACGATGGCTGGAAGAAGAGTGACGTGGTCGAGCAGGTTGTGTTGTGATGTGAGCTTCGTCTCACTCTGACATGTGGCGCTGGCGCGGGAGGAAAGCCGGCTACGTTTTTTTTTTTGAGCTAAGGAAAGCCGGCTACGTGACGACCGGTTTTCAACGTGCGGGCCTCATCGGGCTTCCTGCACCTTGTTTGGTAGGTTCGCTGGGCCGAGAAATCTGTTTCAGCTGGCCCAAATGCGGCCTAATCTAAAACATTGCTCCGCTCCAGCAAGCCCGCCCCCGCATTTTGCTCCCGGTCCCAGCCAGCCGTTTCGACCCTACAGCGGTAACTCATCCCGGCGGCGCGGCACCGCTCTTCCCCGCCGGTCGCGGCGCGCGAAAAGGTAGCAGGAGGGAAAGTTCGCCGCCACTATATCTCTTCAGGAAGCCAGACGGCAATTTCCAGCGGCGGCACCATGGCGGCGGTGGTGAGCTGGTACGGGCCACTGATCGACCTCGCCGCGGCCGCCAGCCATGTCGGCGGCTTCGTGCAGCTGCTGGGGTCCGTTCGAAGCGTCACGCACCACCAGGTAACGCGCGACCGTAGCCGAGCACTACGCTAGATTGGGTGTTGGGACAGTACTTGGGGTGGAAAATGGGAGTGATGTGTGTCACAGTGCTAACACATTTGGACTCGAATTGACGCTAGATCTCTTCCACTCACTTCCCAGGAACGAAATGCTACAACCGGGAGGATATATGACAAAACGATCTTTGAAGTCGGTGACGATACGCGGTCCAGCTTCAGTGTCTCTCTGTGGTCATCCAAGCATACTTCAACCGTAGTCGCCGGCGATATCTTACTACTGCAAAGTAGGGACCATACTACCCATGTCTTCTATTACCTGAATCTTAGTTCTAGGATTTGTTAAAGCTGTCATGGAAATGCTGCGACTCGAATGCTAAATTGGTTTCGTATGCGTTTCTGTAACTTGATTCTTCGGTCATGATATCAAAAGCTCTTGAGATTGATTTACTTCTCTATTTAGGTCACTTTGTTTCGAAATTCAGTTTAATATTTGTAAGTTCATCTAGTATATATGCCAACACAGCTGCTTCTCTTGCAAGCTTCTTATTGAAAGATCCTCATTATTTTTTTTGTTTCAGATATCAAAATAGTAGAATTTAGAAATGGCCTGGAAGGAAGAGCCTCTCAGATATCTGCAGTCCAAGTATTGGTGAGCTCTGAAGCCTTGAAGAATCTTGAAGGTACTCTGTACCCACAGTTTTCTGGCCCACTCCTTAATAATATTCGGTTCCCAGAGCAATTAGTCTCCAATCTGTTCCATATCAGAAACTTGAAGTTGAAAGCATACATTTGCCTAGTGACAGTGGGGGCCTTGTTGACATTGTTGTTGGTCAAAAAGATGGGCATAATTCTCTTTATTATGGACAATTATCGTATCTCAAACAAGGGCTTACCAGACTTTACAGCTATGAAGGCTTCGTGTTGCTGAATCTATTTTCCATGAAAACTTTGTGCTGATTTGTTATTTGTAATGTGTCTGGGATGTTCCCTCTTTGCGAGAACCTTTCCTAGCGAGTTATGGAGCCCAAACTGAGCCGCAACCCATCATCAGGCTTCCCTGTTTATATTGATGCGTACTGTTTTTTATAGTTTTGGAGCAGATAAATGTGTTTCTTAACAATGTTTTCAGTACTCTGGTTATAACCTAGCACATATTCTTTTATAGCTATAGGTGAGCTAATAAGTAGTTGTAAAGTGGGGGATGCTACAAGATCAAAGTTAAGAAGAGTGGCAGAGTGGACCCTACGCTCAAAATGTGCTCTTAAGGAAGGTCGTCATCAGGTAAAATCTGCTTGAACAATGCAGTTCAGTTTAACTGGCTGTCTGGGATAAGGTATTAAACTGCCATTACATTTGTCACTTACCAGAGGCGCAAACACCTAGTTGTCATCATCGACATGAGCTGGTTTGTAGATTTGAGAATAAGTCCTCTGCATATGGATTCCATGTTTCAGTGTCACCCAGACGCCCAATTTTAACTCCATCTTGCCTTGGAATTTGATTAGGAATTAAATATCGGGCAGTGGTGATTCTAGTTGATAATTTCCCTATTGATTGGAGCTGAATACCACGGTCGTTTGAATTCTTGTTACCATGCAGGTCGAGCTTTTGTTTGCAAGACACTCAGTCTATCTAGTTAAACTCTCATACAAATAGTTGCCATTGCAGGTGATATCAAAGAACTGGAAAGAAGCAACATCAAAGGAATCAACCGATGCCTGGTCTATATCAGAATTACTATGTCAGAGCAAATTATGTAATATGAAAGTTTATGCAAGTATTGGCAAGATGGTTTTAGCGAATCCTCCGACCTCCCACTTCAAAGGGCAAATGTCAGTCCTTGATAAACATTCCTTGAAAGAGCACGATGATATTGTGAGAGATTTCATTACTACCGGATGCAAGCTATGTGGTTCACCTCTATATCAAAGGTATGCTACCTAATGACTTGCTGAACCTGCTTAAATCAATTCTCATATTTCTCTTCTCGTGATAGAATGTATTTCTATGCAGAAACGTTAATAGGGAAAACACTTCTGCAATTGACTGCCCGAATAACCCAAAGTATCTACACGTTCTTGGTCAGATATACAAGCCATTTACGGTAAGACGTCAGCCAACCCAAATTTTTCTTAATTATTAAACTGACGTTTGTAAAACTATCAGATCATCATATGCAGATGTATATCTGTGACCAATCTGGACAAGTTCCTCTGCTTGTAAGGAACAAAGCTGCGGAGATCTTATTTGCCAATATCGTTGCAGATGATGTATTTGAATGCTACAAAAATCACCAATGCATGCTGTTAGAAACTTGTGATTCTGGTAACTTGAGCGCTTCTGGGAAGATAGATTGTGCTGGCAACAATGGGATAGTTAAAAAGAGAAAAACGGCACAAAAGCCTAATTTCCATCTCATTTGGCTTATTATGATCAAATGCCTTCTGGGCAAGAACAGTCCATTTTGCTTCCAGATTTCAGTCAACCCTGATAAAAATGTTGAGGATGGACGTTTTGAGTTGATTTCGTTGACTATGCCAATACCATGAGATGGCTTTGGTGCAACACATTGTTCAGTTTGAACTTGAACTGATTCAATTTCTTTCAGGAAAAGTTTTTGTTGCTCATTGCATTAGTTGAACTCTCTCTGATTTGGTGGTGTGCACAGCAACATGCTTAGGTTGACAGAACCATCAGACTTGGCATACTCAACGTGAAGCCTTTCAACATGTGCCTGAATCTTTTTTTCTTTTCTTTTTTTCTTGAGATCCATGTGCCTGAATCATTTAATACTATAGTTTTGGGGGTGTCTGAAGCCCATTTTCACAAATACAAAATGAGAAATGCAGTCAGGAGTAACATAGGCGCAGGAGGGAATGCAGTATGGTGATCATAGAGATCTGAACTTAGATCAATATTCAGATTTCAGAAATGGCAAGTAGTTTATTTTTTTATTGTTATACTTCCTGAATGGAAAGTTTTTCTTTATTTTTCAAATCACCCCTCTGCACAGAAGGCCGTGCGGATGATGTCATTGATATTTCAATATAACTCTGCCTTTGCCGTGGTTGGATGCACAGCCTTTAACAAGCTTAAACTGAGAAGGCTTGCCAGCAACTTGGTGACTAGTTGTTAACTTGTCGACAGCTTGAAACAAAGGTTTTAACCTATCAATGAGATAGTGAATACCCTACCAGTGAGATTGTGATGAGGTGCTGTATCTGCTAAATTAACCTGGTGTCCTCGTGGTAACACGACGATGAAAAGAAATTACAGGCATTTTTACCAGTCTGCGTTGGGGCTGCAAACTTTTGAAGGCAAAGGAGTTGGCTTTCTTGCTGCTTTTCATTTGTTGGTAGCTACTCACCTTCCAACTTCCTCGCTTAGTTTTTAGGATTTTTTTTACAGAAGCATGTTTTCCTGCATCTGATATACATCATACTCCTATATATGTCTCCATCCACGTTCCGTTCTTGCAGTTAATTTGCTTCCATCACTCTTCCACGGAATTCTATTTCAGGCTGCAGTTTCTAGAAAACATAAACAAAAACAGAACATGGTCGTTCCGTTCATTCATAACTTTTTAGCGCTCTATCAGTCGAACTGTAGTATTACCTAGGTGATTTTTAGCTGCTAATTTTTTTTTTCTACTACCCATTCCACGCGCCTAACTTGACAATTTCAGTTGTTGTTGTTTTCACTGTTGATCTCATATTATTTTGGTTGTTATCTTACAACTTAGCATTTCTTCTGAAAATTCTAGGTTTCCATTTCTGGTCGTGTTGAATGGAAGATAGTTGCTTTTAGGCAGCGTTCGGTGACCCCTCTAAAGTTTTTAGAGGGGTCACATCAAAATGCCGGCACGATTTATGTGTACTAAACAAAGTCAAATTACAAAACTAAGTCCAGGACCCCCCATCTATTTCGCGAGACGAACGTAATGAAGGTAATTAAGCGGTGATTAGACGATGGTTACTGTAGCATTACTGTGTCAAAACATTGATTAATTAGGCTCGTTAGATTCGTCTCGAAAAATAACGCCCGTCTGCAGAAAGGTTTTGTAATTAAATTTTATTTAGTACCCCTAAATAGTAAGATTCTTTTTACTTTAGAGGGGTATAAACTTTAGAGGGTGTTTTAGAGGGGTATCCGAGCGGGGCCTTAAGATATCATGCGGGGAAAATGTTTGTGCAACCACCTTTCCAAGTCAACCTCTTCTTTACAAGGAACCTACTAGTCATGATTGCTACCTTCATAGTATTGCGTTCCAATCGTCACGTCCTCATCTTATATATACTACTAGTTGCTGCAGATTGGTGAATTTTAAGTCACGGACAAAGAAGAAGAAAAAAGCAAAGCAAGCATATTGCCCCAAGCAATAAACTTGTCAGATCGTCACCAAAGAGTAGTTGAACGTAGAAGAAACATATAATCATTTAAATCCCATGGCCACGCTCAAGTCTTCTGCTACTTCCTCATGCTTGGCACTTCGCATCTGTGAGGTTTCTCCTCGCCACCGCAGGAAGACAGCAGTATCTGCATCAGCTCATCGCCGGCGAAGTCTGCTCGGTTTAACGATGAACTCTTCAGGCATGAACAATGCCTTCCCGATCAAAGGAACTACACAGTAAGCGAATCCATCTCTTCAAGCTTCTCATGCATGTTGATTCTTGGATGCGCTATGTAGCACATATGTTTTCGATTGTTTTCTTTTTTAACAAACTTTGTTGTCGATCATTGTGTTTATTAGCTAGTATAGTGTTGTTGGCATGTACAGCAAGTTTCATGCAACAACTGTTCTTTGTATATTCAGTTATTCACACCTGTTTTGGTTCAGAATTCCTGCGGTTGGTCCTGCCCCTGCAAACCCATCTGGAGGAAATCTCCCAATACCGAACATGCCTTCATGGTGGGTGAAGAATTGTCGCATGCGTTCCTTGTTCAGAGTTCATGTATTTCTAATTCTAGGTTTGTTGGATCAATTGCTTACCTATCTTCTTCTCATCAGGGCCAAATGGGTCGTTGGTGCCGTCATAGTTGCCATACCTATTTACAGAAGGATGAGGACGCTGGAAGGTAATCGAGATGGCATATCCACCACCCCTTTCTGATATTTCCATGCTTTATTTTTTTTTTTCTTATTGCAATTTTGCTGGTGATAGACAAAATAGAGAAGACGGCAGAGGTGGCAATCGAGGTGATCGATACGGTGGCAGAGGCGACGGAGAAGGTCGCCGGCGAGGTCGCCGGCGCGTTCCCCGGCAACGAAGATCTCAAGGAGGCAGCCTCG
This sequence comes from Eragrostis nindensis, assembly GCA_012490785.1. NCBI lineage: Eukaryota > Viridiplantae > Streptophyta > Magnoliopsida > Poales > Poaceae > Eragrostis > Eragrostis nindensis. The sequence continues at coordinate 70,561 of JAAXCT010001413.1, read as the reverse complement.
AAGATTAAGACCGTCACGGATGAGATCGAGGAGGACGCCGAGAAAGCCGAGGCCTTAATCCACAAGGTTAGTTAATTACGCAATCTGTTGCTATCTAAGTACGTTAGACGGCAGCTGCCGAAGTGGTTACTGCTCAATTAGCACATGGCACAGTCTTGCAAGTTATCACTTGATGCTCCTTGCTATGCTCGTTAGTTGAAGATACGCGCTGATCTTTAGGGTGTAGCCTGACTTCATGCGATCATGACTAGCGGTGACGCCAATTAAGCACGTATCCAGCCAAAAGGTTTTCGTTCCTATTTCTATCTTGAGTGCCAACGTTAGTCTTTGGATTGCGGCAGCTGCACAGCTGCCCGTGTCGTGTCGTTATCGCTTCTTCAACGGAAATTAGCACATAGTACAGTCTTGCAAGTTACCACCTCCGCCCATTGCTACGTACATTCGGTAGCTGGAGATGCGTGCTGATCTGGAGATCGTTGCCTGCCTTGCAATGTGATCGTGACCAGCATGTTAGGCGGCGGCACTGTGGGTTGCGACTTGCTAAGGGCAAGGAATAAATAAAAGAGATTCATCTTATAACAGCAAAATAAATGTTTTGAAGCTGAAATGCTGGATGGCGTTAGAAGATGAATAGGAGTAACCTATAGTCTGGGAAATGGGAATTTGTGTTCAGTTAATTGCCAACTCTCTGCTTGCTACGCTTTCTTATATTTTTTTGGCCATTAAAGTTATGTTGGATCGGTTGTGAACGATGTCTATAGATGAATGAGAGCCTGTTACTCAACAAACAATGCATATTCATCTACCCGTGATTATCGTCTATAAAAAGAGGTTAATTATTTTCCTCTCTTGCGTTGAGCAGGTGGATGAGATAAAGAAACAGGTGGATTCACTAGTCGATCCGATAATTGACAAGATCCAGAAGGAGGAATCCTAGAGCAGCAGGCCAAGAAGAGCAGAAAAGTAAACTACTCGCAAACAACAGACGGTGGAAAGAAGCAAACACGTGTTGGAACTTGGCAGTAACAGAAGAAACTACTACTACTACAGTGGTAGTTATATGCAGTATACTAGTAGTCAAAATGACGCGTTTCGTGTCATTGCCGTTTCTCTCTTTTGATAAATTTTTTTTTCTGGTCACGTGCTTGTACAGTCACCGACTTTCCGTGAACCGAATGTGCTCCCTACTTTAAACTTCTGCCGACAAATAGTTGCTCACGAAGTCACGCTGAAATGAAAATCGTAGTGGTAAACGCTGTTCCTTCTCCTCTGTCCAGAAAATGCCATATTGCATGAGGTCAGGTCAGCTGCTTGGGTGTTGAGATCTCTCGCGTGCCCACTGACGTGCGACACCTGAGCCCGCCCTCCTGTCGCTGGCGCCAATCAGCAACGGCCTGAGCTGGCCTGAGCTGAGCGGCTGAGCTGCCGCCGGCGCGTTCTGCGCGGCCGTTCCACATGTGATGGGCCGCAGCGGCGGCATCGGCATCGCGTCCGACTGGCACGTGCCTCGAAGATCCCGCGAACCCACCCAGCCCGCAGCCGCACATGCCGACCTGTCTCGCCTTGCGCCATCGCGCGGCGTCCCCAGCTGTCAGGCTCTCCGCACTCATGTTCCTCTATATCCTTCCTCTAAAAGGAATATTCTGTCCTAGTCACTGAGATTCCTTCCTCTATACCAATTTCCTCCGCACCCATCATTCCTTTATATCCATCCTCTATATCAACTATCTAATATTTTATTCAACCATCTCCAACTACCATCAATGGGTCTCACTTGTAATTTTATCTAAATATATCTATGTGAGATCTTGTTTTGAAGGATTTATTGAAACAAATTTAATGGTGTAATCGGAATTTGATTTGGGTTTTTGGTTTGTGAGTTATAACATTTTTTGGTTTGTGAGTTATAACATTCCCGCACCGGAAGCTACCACGTGGTGGGCCTCACTGCGGTAGCGCATCCCCGCTATCCCGCTGAATTCAGCGGATACGGGAGCCTCCGCTATTTTACCGGACGCGGTAGCGTGAGCCGGTGCAGACAGTTTTCCTCCATTGCTGATGAGCCCATGATCTCTAATATTATTTCAGCTAGCCAATCTGAAAGCAAGTGTGATTTTACACATATTTCAGAAGGTAATACTTTTGAAAACCATACCATTCAGTTTGGCACCATCTCAAATATTGTGAATTATAGCAAGAAAGAAAAGTTTCTATCAGCTTGTGATGCTTTGAGAAGTAATGTTTTTGTTGGGGCTAATCTGTGCAAGAAAGAAAATAACAGAGACAAGAAGCCATGTATTCAGATTGGATCAATGTTGGTGGAAATTGATGAAGCTAAAGATCATATCCAGGTTGCTAAGACCTTCCCAAGGGCGTGGAATACTTTCCTATCAAGTTCTACACGGCCTCATGTCGATCCAATCACGAAATTGCAAGATATGGAAATTCCAATTCAGTTCGGACTCGGTTTGGTGCAGCCAGACAGGCGTGGAGAAGAAATACCATATCTCCCTCATACAGAGTCCGTTTTGGGTGAATTAGTACTTGATGGAAAGATAATTTCATAAGCTTTCCAACGCATATGGCCCCATTGTCAGATTCGTCTCGAGTCGGTTACAGTAATAAAAATGATCGTCAGGTTGTATTGGGTCCGAGTCAGTTTTGAGTTTTGGTCGAGTCGGACCTTGTGTTGGCTGGCCTGCGTGCCATATAGCCTAGGGCCGGCGCCCCTGTAAGGGGGAGTTGATTTTTATCATGTTTATGGTCGTGGTGTCCTCCAAGGAACCCTAGAGGCATTGCCCTCACCTATCGATTGAAGATTGCTGCCGTCGATCCCTTGCCGGTTGCTGAAGTTCGTGATCAGGCGATCCTTCTCCTGGGTACGTGCTGGAACCTTGTGTTCCCCTTCTCTAGATCGTGCTCATCTGAGTTGCGGGTTGGAGAATTTTATCCGGTGCTGGTTTGTGATTACATCAAGTTATTGTAAACCGGTATTATCTATTGTGGTCTGGATTTGCTGCTGATTTGTGGTTGCTAGTAAAGAACCAATCTGTGGTGTGCTTTGCTGAATTGGTTGGATTAAATCAGTGGGGAATTGCTATTCTAGCTATTGATTATTCATATATCTTGTTGATATCCATTGCTACTTGCTGTACCGTGAAAGATTGGGACAAAATTCAGGATTCGCTAGTGCGTGCTAGTTCGATTCTTCATCTTTTGGTATCAGATTTCAGGTTGCTCACGGTACTTTGTGAAAGTGTTTGCTGCTGTTTTTGATGGGTGATTATAGCTTTGCAAATGAGATTAAGTTTGTGCCCAAACTTTCTTCAAGAGCTTCTCAATCTGAATATTATGAGTGGGAGGATGCTATGGAGGATTTTTTGTATGATCGTGGTCTTGAATCACACATGAAGATTCATTTTGCAAGGCGCACTTTTTCGAAATGTGTTTCTCAGTGGTGGATAAAGTTGCAGCAAAGACATGTTGATAGAGGTGAAGATCCTTGCAGCACATGGTCAGGCATGAAAAAGGTATTACGGCGTCGCTATGATCCGCCAAATGAGAACACCATCTCTCCAAAAAAAACTGTAGCTGCTGGTATTCAAAGTCCTTTTGACACCAGGCCAGTGATGCGTTCATCATGGATTGATTCCATTGTTGGAGATGTGAATGAGCCGCAACAAGGTGCTACAACTAAAAGTGATCTTGCTGCAAATGGGTTGTCGCTTTGCAGCAAGGAAAAGTGTGATGTTGCTAAAAGGATTTCTTCGGATAACGAGCATGGGAAATCTGCTGTTATGTTTCCCAAATATTATTCCCCTAGTGAAAATCGAAAGAAAAATGGTAGTGTAAGGGATGTGCCAAAAGCTAATATTCTGAGTGGGATTTCCTCTACACCACTGAAGCATGTTAGGTCCTCAATTGTTGCTGGTCACAAAGGTAATTGCTGCCTTGATGAAGCTAAGAAAAGGCTGCATAAACTACAAGAACAGATCAAGCAAGAGAAAAAGGAGAAGAATGTTGCTGCTGAAATATTTCTTTCTCCTAACCTGAATGAAGAAGTCCATTCTAATGCCAATGAATCCAAAGATGAGACGCCGATAGAGGGCTTAAACTTGCTGGTCAAGAAGGATGAGAGTGCTAACAACACCGCTGCTCAAAAGGGACAGCGATGGAGTGTATTCCAATCTGAATGTAATATCAAGGATAAGGTATGTAAACTTGTTATTGATGGTGGGAGTTTTACCAATATGATTAGCAAGGATCTGGTTCAAGCATTATCACTATCGACATGGAGGCTTCCTACACCACACCATGTCAAGTGGATGAATCCTTCTGGAAAGCTGAAAATAACCCACAAGGTGCGAGTGAATTTTTCTGTTGGTAATTATATTGACAAAGTGGAATGTGATGTAGTGCCAATGGATGTTTGTCATTTACTGTTGGGGAGACCGTGGGAGTATGATCTGAATGCTACACATGAAGGCCGCTCCAACTATTATTCTTTTGTCCATAAGGGAGTGCATCATGTCTTGAAGCCAGTGCAAGAGTGTGCTATAATGGCTGAAGTGTTTCCCGCTGTTACAAAGAAGAAGGCCTCTAAAATTATCCCAAAGACGGGGACGTCTTTGCTTCAAGAAAGGGAGAATGATGTGGCCATATGTGATGTGACACCTGCAGCAAGTGGTTCTAATGATACTCCTATAGCTGCAGGCAATATTTCTGAAATTTCAAACATGAAAATGAACGAGGTTCCGAGATCAAATAAGTTTGGGTTTCCCATTGCTGCAGAGAATTATGAATCCAACAATATCTCAAAGCCGAGGACGGCTTTGCTTCATGGGAGAGAGGATGATGAGCCCATGATCTCTAATATTATTTCAGCTAGCCAATCTGAAAGCAAGTGTGATTTTACACATATTTCAGAAGGTAATACTTTTGAAAACCATACCATTCAGTTTGGCACCATCTCAAATATTGTGAATTATAGCAAGAAAGAAAAGTTTCTATCAGCTTGTGATGCTTTGAGAAGTAATGTTTTTGTTGGGGCTAATCTGTGCAAGAAAGAAAATAACAGAGACAAGAAGCCATGTATTCAGATTGGATCAATGTTGGTGGAAATTGATGAAGCTAAAGATCATATCCAGGTTGCTAAGACCTTCCCAAGGGCGTGGAATACTTTCCTATCAAGTTCTACACGGCCTCATGTCGATCCAATCACGAAATTGCAAGATATGGAAATTCCAATTCAGTTCGGACTCGGTTTGGTGCAGCCAGACAGGCGTGGAGAAGAAATACCATATCTCCCTCATACAGAGTCCGTTTTGGGTGAATTAGTACTTGATGGAAAGATAATTTCATAAGCTTTCCAACGCATATGGCCCCATTGTCAGATTCGTCTCGAGTCGGTTACAGTAATAAAAATGATCGTCAGGTTGTATTGGGTCCGAGTCAGTTTTGAGTTTTGGTCGAGTCGGACCTTGTGTTGGCTGGCCTGCGTGCCATATAGCCTAGGGCCGGCGCCCCTGTAAGGGGGAGTTGATTTTTATCATGTTTATAGTCGTGGTGTCCTCCAAGGAACCCTAGAGGCATTGCCCTCACCTATCGATTGAAGATTGCTGCCGTCGATCCCTTGCCGGTTGCTGAAGTTCGTGATCAGGCGATCCTTCTCCTGGGTACGTGCTGGAACCTTGTGTTCCCCTTCTCTAGATCGTGCTCATCTGAGTTGCGGGTTGGAGAATTTTATCCGGTGCTGGTTTGTGATTACATCAAGTTATTGTAAACCGGTATTATCTATTGTGGTCTGGATTTGCTGCTGATTTGTGGTTGCTAGTAAAGAACCAATCTGTGGTGTGCTTTGCTGAATTGGTTGGATTAAATCAGTGGGGAATTGCTATTCTAGCTATTGATTATTCATATATCTTGTTGATATCCATTGCTACTTGCTGTACCGTGAAAGATTGGGACAAAATTCAGGATTCGCTAGTGCGTGCTAGTTCGATTCTTCATCAATTGCGATACTGGAGGAGGCTTTACAGGTTGCCGGTGCAGTCAGTCTCATCTCGTCTGCTCGGCACGACGACCAGCCTGGACATGGCGCGGCGGCCCTACCTGCCACTACTCGCAAAACTGCCGTCTGGATCGTGAGCTCGTGGCCGGACTGGCCAGCTGGATCGGCGCAAAGAGCCGGAATGTCTACTGTACACTGTGCTCGGCGGCAGGGGAGATGAATCTGGCTCGATCGCTCAGATGCCCGACGAATCTTAAGTTTTTCCACTGAGAAATTCTGCAGCGTTGATGAACCACTCCCGGCCGGTTTCAGACAATTCTCTCATCAGGTTGATAGTTACGTCCTCAGGTTCCTAATTTCCTGTGTGCGAAATTACTGAGACGAGCAGCTCGGGATCGTTGCGCATCTGAACTCTGATGCTCCTATAGTAACATCCTCATCTGCTTCTACTGGTCCATCCGGCACATCCAGGTAGCCGCTGTAGTTTTAGTTTCAGATGTTGATGTAAATTTGACCGTTATTCGGTACGTTGAGGCTGGTTAAGGTTTTATCATATTTTTCGAATACTCCCTCTGTCCCAAAATAGATGTCGTTTGACTTTTTTTTGACCGCTCGTCTTATTCAAATTTTTTGCGCAAATCTTATTTATTTTTTTACAGTTTATTTTATCATTGAATATATTTTAATCATGACATATTTGTTTTTATATTTAAATAATTTTTTTGAATAAGACGAAAGGTCAAACATGATGTCCAGTGACAACTATTTAGGGACGGAGGGAGTAGATTCATTCTAAAAGTTTGCAAAAATCGTAGTACCATTCTAGCTGAAGGACCAACCTAACTGAAGGCTGGCTATGTAAATCCGATGTGTGATCTAGCACTAAATCAAGATCAAACACAGCTGAGGCAACTCAGATTCGTAGATCGTCGTGCGTTCTCGGCTAATCGAAAATGTAAGTGTCGTAAACACATACTTCGCACACTATCACAGCAAGCAAAATTAACTAAAGCGGAATGAAAATGTAGAAATTGGTAAAATAAATCAATGATGATCATAATTACAACAGTTCATACCAAGAAGGGGAGTACACCAGTGTGAAAAAACGAACAGCAGCAAGAATCAACGAAACGGTCAAGACACAGAAGCGACCGCTGAGCAGCGGATCATCTTCTAGAAGGCGTAGATGGCGGCGACGGCGACGGCGGCGAATGCGAAGGCGGGGCGGAGGCCGGCGGCGCCGTTGCCCGGGGTGGACGGCTCGGCGGAGGGCGGGGGGGGGGAGGCGTCGGGGGTGGGCGCGGGTGGGGAGGACACGGGTGCCTCGGGCGCCGGCGCGGACGCGGACGGCGCGGGGGCCTCGACGGCGGGCGCGGGCACGGGCGCGGACGCCGCAGGCGCCGGCGCGGCGGTGGGCGGGGCGACGGGGGCCGGGGTCGGGGGCGCCTTGGCGGGCGGCGGGGTGGCCCGCGGCGCGGCCGCTGGGGCGCCGCGGGGCGCCTGCGCCGTGGCGGCCACGGCGAGGAGGGCGAGCACGGAGAGCACGGCGAGGTGAGAAGCGGCCATTGCGCGCGCGGGGGTGGACCGACCGACGGAGCTCGGGGTGGTGGCGGCTCTTGGCTCGCTTCTCGCCTGCCTGCCTGCCTGCCTGCCTGGCGCTCTGCTTGCTCTGGTGAGAGTGGAGTGTGGTGTGGGAGGACGTGCAGAGGCGTGGCGGGGGCTTATAAAGCGGCGGCTTTCCTTTGGCGCGCGCGGCAGCTGGGTGGTGGCTTGCGGCGCGGCGCAGGACAGCGCCGATGCAGCTGCCTACAACTACAACATGATTATCTTGCGCGTCGAGCTCCATTATTGAGAGTTTTTCAACCCGATGGAGAGCCGCGAATTGTTTATGGTATGCGATAAGCGCGATTAATGGTAATGCAGATGGATCGATGATCGGTGGCGGGATGTCTAACGATCCGTCCCTGCAATGCGGGGGCCATGAGGTCGTAGGTCCGCACGTCAGATAACCGTTGCGTTGCTTGCCGCCTGACACTCGCATTTGGGAAGCCGCTAGCAGTAGTAATATGTTCATTGGATAGTTGATCCCTGCTCCTTCAATCTGCTCCCGCGCAGCACCTAGCAATCCATTGACCATGCCGCGAGAAACCCTGAAGTTTCAGTAGATGCTGTAAGACAGAGCTAAACCTTTGATCTAACTAAGCGAGAAAAAAGAAAAAAAAAAGAAGAAGAACCGAACAAGCGCTAGCTGCTCACAGTTCAACGGATGCCGAGTGATTAGTGCCCCCCACATGCCAGTGTGGACCCGTGTGCCGCCGCTGGGGGCATGTGCGTGAGTTGGACCAATAGTACAGATGACTAGATGGGGGTTCGTTGCGACAGAGAATACTGTCATCTCAAAAGATGCTTCAATCCCTCATCACCTGTTCTTGTCCTTGCGAAATTAGAAAGAGGAGACGGGTAGGGAGAAGGTAACGAAAATTCAGATGAGGAAATTCCTTGTGTGGCCTCAGAAAAGATGGCCATGCCTTCTATGACCTCTTCCGAATCGAACTTCCTTGTGAGGGCCAGAAACATATTTGAGTTCCCTCTATGGCCCTTTCGTTAGTTTTAGGCCTTAACGGTGTTAAATAGAGGATAAAAAGACCATTTTACCCCTGTTTTGAAATGGACTTCAATTATGTTCGAAAAAATTTGTGCAAATTTGAATATTTATTTATAGGTGTATTATTGTTTCGAAAATTGTATATCTTGGCTTGTTATTTTTGAAACGAACATTATTTTCATACTTTAATGAGAAAATGGACAAAGTGTTATCTGTATGCACACAATCAAGATTTGCACAAAATACACGAACACATGACAACTGGATTAACTTGGCAAATGCAAAGTTTCACACAAATACGATGTGCACACATACATTCACATAGAAGTAGTATTCAACATGCAGTACATAGGAGGGATCAAATCATGATAAATTTTAGATGCTGAGCCTTCTTTTACTTCTTGTGCTCATTGCGGGGCTAGCAGGAGCTTTCTTTTGCTTCTTGTACACATTGAGGGGCTGTCAAGTGGGTCGCCGTCCACGCCGGGATCCACTACAGGCGTCGAGGGAGAGCCTACCGCAGCCCCGCAATGGTTCAAATTTGCATGAATTTTTTCAAAAAGACCATAATACACCTATAAATAAATATTCAAATTTGTACGAATTTTTTTGAACATAATTGAAGTCCATTTCAAAACAGGGGTAAAATGGTCTTTTTTTCCTCTATTTAACACCGTTAAGGCCTAAAACTAACGGAAGGGCCACAGAAGGAACTCAAATTTGTTTCTGGGCCTCACAAGGAAGTTCGATTCGGAAGAGGCCATACAAGGCATGGCCATTTTTTCTGAGGCCATACAGGGAATTTCCTCAATTCAGATTCACCTCCCGTTGATGCACACCTAATTCAGGCATGAATCTACCTCTCTGGAAATAACATCAGATGGCCCTTGGAATTGCCGAGTACTAATGCGAGCTTATAATTCACTGTGGTGATGTTTAGATGTAAGACGGTGCTCCCTTCGGATGATCAGGTGCTTCAAATGGAGAAGAGGCAAGAGCCATTTCGGAATGCCGGTCTAGGACTGTCATATGGAGCCCTATTCTCCCCTATTCAACACTACAAAGCTCAGAAATGTTCAGTCGATCGAGGTGATCGCATCCACTGCTTGCTCCATCTTCGATCATCAGAGGACTGTGGCCTTACTTCAGTTTCCAGTATCTACTCCTGTCAAGTGACCACATACTTGTTCTGGGGCTGACAAATTGCTGACGAAGTATTCTTGGATAAAACAACATGCCGATGTGTTACTCTCACATCAGAAAAGCAATGGAGGTCGGTCAAGCCAGAGCCAGTGTTCTTTGGAGTTGGCTGTACGAGAGATGCTTTTGATTAGTGCCAAGTGTAGTATTAAGCAATTTTCCTTAGATCTGTCTGCGGTTACCTTCCTGACATCCTCCTTTTGGCTATCCCATCTCAACAGGCCAATTGGCCAAAGCCGCCAAACACAAGCTTACCACTAAAATAAGCTGCACGCCAGCGAAAAGGCGAATGCCGATGCCGCAATCAATCCTAGCTGCAGAGGAAAAGAATGAAAAATCATGCTCCGGAAGTATTCCATGCAGATTAGCAGATGAGACACTGGTAACAGATGGCAAAAACAAGCATTTCATTTTCATTACTGTATGACAGTTGAGGCTGACAACGAGGGCAGCACCAACCATCAGTTAGGAAGTTGCACCTGATGACAACTGCAGCAACCCAAGGATAAGCTATACTACACGAGATACTCGTCTCCCAGCTTCTGTCCCTGTGAAAGAAATACTCCTACATCTTTTCTCAATTCCTCTCTTGTGTATAACACCGTTCTGTATCCTGTGTGCTGCAGCGTCGCCCTTCGAATGTTTCAAACACCGCTCGTTTTGTTTGGGTTGGGCTTTCGTTCTCGTCCTGGGCTTGGCTCGTCGATAATTGGTAAAGCGTTGAAAGGCTCAGCAGGCCGGCCCGGCAGCTCCCTATCGCTTCTACAAAAATGGGCCCCCAACGATACCCGCAACTTGCAGTTTCAAATTCCAAATCACGTTCCAACGTGGGGCTCGGAAGTCAGAGAGACATATGTTCCCTGTATACGTACAAAACGTCTGCGCCGTACACGACGCCTGCGTCTGATGACCCCATTAATCCGGATCCGCGTCTCCTAGGTTTTAGCCAATAGGAGCGCGAGGTCCACCCGCCTGGATCCGCAGCACCCTCGGAGCGCCACTCCGCACCGTCCGATCGCGCCGGAACAAGCACAGGTGCGACTAATCTCCTCCGTTCGTTCAAACCTAAAACGTTGGTCGCCTCCGTATATAAGGCAGCTACCCAACCTCCTTCGTTAATTGCCCAGTTTTTAATCTCAGGTTTGGGGAAAATCGCAGAGCGCGGCGCAACCTCTCTCTCCTCTGATTTCGGATTCGGGAGGCGCTCGAGGTAATCCATGTTCGCATCGCCCTTTGGATTACTCCTAGATTGATGGCTCATAGGTCATAGCTGATTCGCTCGCTCCTTCTCCCGAGTGAAGCTGGCTTTCGCTGTTTTGAATCGCAATAGGCGGGATTAGGGTTTGTGCATAGATTGACTGGGATCGTTTCGGGAGATTTGTGGCTTAGCACTTGTTTAATCGCTTTTTGTTACTGCTAGCTGTCTCTCTTTTATGGGGATTTTTCCGTTTGCTGCTCAAAACCGATGGAGGTAGTTGGGGATCGCATGACTTGTTAAACACACGAGGTCCCTGGCTTGGGCATCATGCATTTACTGCAATTTTTTCCTTAATGTGCGCAGTATTACCAATGTTTGAAGTATTTAGGTATATGCATCCTACGTTTGATTTGTGGATGTGGGTCCTTACTACACAATTTTTGTATCTGAGATGTGGCGACTGAGTCGAGAATACCTGAATCTCGTATTCCACATATTATGAGTCGAGAAAACCTGAATCTCGTATTCACATATTATGTACGATTAGGCATTACATGTTTTTAGTACGGGATTATGAAATGAACTTTGAAGGTTCCGTTAACTCGAAGTAGTCGTTTCACATAACCAAAAAAAGGTATTAATGAGAACTATTGCACGATAAAACAGATTAGTGCGCTCTGTAGGTGTGGAACTTCTGCTGATGCTGGTTTTCGAATTATATTTGATATCGTAATATTGTTGGGCTGTTTGTATCCTTGCATAAAACTAGTAAGGTTGATCCTCTAGTCTGGAAAGCTGTTAATTGTTTTATTCTATCCTAGTTAAAAATTACCTTGGTTGGCCAACAGCAGCATATTTATGATGAATCATTCTGCTTTTACTTGTCAAGGTGCAATGTAGATGAAAAACTGTCCACTGCTTAAGGGTGCAAGTTACATTTCATGTTGGTTTTGTTTGGAAAGTGTTGTGTTCTTTGATTTATATGTTGTTGTAGTATGTCCAATTCTGAAAAAATGAACCATTATATTTGTAGTATTTTGACTCAATTTTGGAGATTGTTGTTATATTTGATAAAGTTGAACTCTGGCTGAGCATGACTCATCTCCTAGTTTGTAGTTTTCCTACGAAGAATCATTGTTTCTAATAGACTAATGATTTCTTCTGAAGTATGGATTACGGAAGTTGGTTAAACACACTTTGTCGTTATAGTCTACTCGTCCATCTTGCTGTAGTGGTTTGTGAAATTGCAATTAAAAACAGATTATTGACACCTGTAGGAGCATGAGAGTGTCTTTTATGACTGTTTGGCCCATTTTGCAGTATTTATTACATATTTGAATTGGTCCATTCAATAATATTAGTTGTCCAATGAAGGGTCACTATTAGAAACATACTATTTTCCTTCTGAATGTAGCATTAGAGTTGTCTTCTATAATTTTGTCGAAGTAGATAATTCTTTTGCCTCATTCTGCTGTAGGAAATATGAGTGCTGGTTTGTACTTCTGCTTGTTCTTTACCTGATTTCTTGGGAGCAATATATAAATTTGTCTTGACCATTCACTGATATTTCGCCTTTTCAGATCAACCAAGGTCTGACTCATGGCTCGTACTAAGCAAACTGCTCGCAAGTCCACTGGAGGAAAGGCTCCTAGGAAGCAGCTAGCCACCAAGGTTTGTCTCAACACTTTACTGTCTTTTTTCTGTTGCCATGTTTCTGTTGCTAGTTGACAATTAATGTTGAATATTACTTTGAACTATCCTTTATGGAACTAGCTTATGATGAGGTTATCTCTATGACAGTAGTTAACTTGATTTTGTTCTGACAGGCTGCCCGTAAGTCTGCACCCACTACTGGGGGAGTGAAGAAGCCTCACCGTTACCGCCCTGGGACTGTTGCTCTTCGGTATGAAAAAAATGTAGTACAATGATTTATGCTTTAGTTTAGTGTTTCACACTTTCAAATTCATGAAATTCTTAATGCCTCGCCTGATGCTGCAGTGAAATCCGCAAGTACCAGAAGAGCACTGAGCTGCTTATCAGGAAGCTTCCGTTCCAGAGGCTTGTTAGGGAGATAGCCCAGGACTTCAAGGTAAGATTTGTTGCCATTCTAGGGCTCCATTATTCTCATCTCACATTTTTAAGTAAACGATGAACCTTCTCTCAACGTGCTTGCTCTGTTTGTGCAGACTGACCTGCGTTTCCAGAGCCATGCGGTGCTTGCTCTGCAGGAGGCAGCTGAGGCATACCTGGTGGGTCTCTTTGAGGACACCAACCTGTGCGCTATCCACGCCAAGCGTGTGACCATCATGCCCAAGGACATTCAGCTGGCTAGGAGGATCCGCGGTGAGAGGGCTTAGGTTCTCCTCTGACGCTTGGTGGCTTGCATCTGCTTTACGTTCCTGCTTTTGTGGCGCGTCACATCTGTTGGTGTCGCAAACACTGAATAGTTGTACTAATGTTCAGGTTGTAGTGGTAGGTTGCTGGTGCAGCACTTGCACCATGTTCTAAGATTGGATCGTTTGGTTTCTAGTATTCACTGTGAACTGCTCGTTTCATCCATCCACCTGATGGGTGTGTCTAGGCTTATCTGAACCTTGAATTAGATTGTGTGGACAGTTTGCGTTATCCTGGGCTGTTATGCTGTGCATGTTTTGATCTGATTCATTCGTGAGGGGTGACCATCACGAATGAACTGCCATGGGTTTCTGTACAAAGCTGAAATTGCTGCTTGCATCAGACTTAGTGGTCAGGTACGAGTCAGGTCATCTCTGTATCATCAGAGTACCGTATGGGTACTGGCTTATGGCTGACCATCCCCGAAAGTATTGGTGGCCGCAGGCCGGCAAACATCGCTGCTGGGGTCATGACTCATGAGAACTGAGAAGGCTGCAGCCGTGTTTCAAAAGACCCAAAAGTTCCGTGAAAGCACGCGCTGAGGCCGGGCCGATGTTCTTTCGCCTAGGCCTGCCGTCTGACCGGGACCGGTCGTCCATACCAGTTGTTCCCGCGTACTGGCCCTGTCCGTCCACCGCTGAATCAATCGCTGACTCTTTACATTGTTCCTGCGCCCCGACTGACCGAGTGGTCCTGAAATTTGTTCGCCTTCCCAGCTCTTTCTACTCCTCTGCGTCCCGACTGACCGAGTATACACCATCCTCTGCTGACTTAAGCTTTGAACCTTCAAGGCCAGGACCACCATTGTCAAGTTCCCGCCAATTCGAAGCCTCAAATGCGCCTTTTTTTTTGTTTTGTTTTTTTTTTGCGGGTAAATGCGCCTCATTGTTGTTCCTGTACTCAGTCAGGAAACGGCACCGCCGAACTTCCTAGTTCACACGAGCACACCCTCTATGCTTGTGTTCCAAGGTCGCCGGAGGCTGCCGCTGCGGCGCTGGTTGTTTACCTGCGATCCGTCCGTCAGTTTGTTGTTCCAGTCTGTTGCCTCGTGGTCGTCAGCCGACAGGGAGGAACGATTTGCTCGTCGTGGCATTAAACCCCTCCATGCCGCGCATGGCCGCGTGTTGCGACAGAAATCGCTCCGAACCCGCTGATCTGCATTATTCAAAAAAAAAAATACTGCTGATCTGCAACCTGTTTAATTTCAGATGAGCTAGCAGAAGTATTTTTGTGCGTTCGGTTGGTCACGCGCCACTGCAGACAGCCCAAACATCCGAGGACTTCCGAGGGCATCCGACGGAGGCGTGCTTGGCTGAAAAAACCATCGCCCAATGGAGTGTGAACAGAAGCAGCAAAATGTACTCACAAGCTAGTTGGACCATCTTCAAATTGCTTGAAAGACATTTTTCAGGAAACGAAGTAAAGGGGCTCTATGCGAGGCGAGTTAGGAGCAACATAACTGAAAGAACAATCAACAAATTTTCCGGGGTATTCGTGATTCATGATAACACTGACTCGGGGCGCTTTCTTTGCCCCCCTTCCACCGGGCATGGACTGCTCTGCCAACTGAAAGAGCAACCGAGTGCTGGAATGGGCACAGGACCATGTCACACAGACCTCCCGGCACAGATCCCCAGTGGTTCTTGATTTTTTCCTTTTGTTTTGAGAACAATGGCGATGTTGTTCACGGGACTTTGCTTTTACTGGCGTAAAACACCTCTGCTAATCAGCTGAATGCCCGGCGTAACTTAGCACTACTTTGTTGTCGGTTTTTGCTAAGTCCCTTAGGGGATTTAGCTCTGACCACGTTGTAACAAACTTCTCTTCTTCTTAATGAAAAACGTGCTCCGCACGTTCTCCAAAACTGTGTTGAGTAGGTTGCCGACGCCGAAAGTGGCTCGTCTTTACTTCTCGCTGTGGAAAGCCCTGGAGGCACAACGCTTAATTCACTCGATTTACGTCAATAGCTAGCCATACACTCTGAGTTGCTTCATTGTCAATTTGTTCGTCCTGCTTAGCGATTACTACTGTTTAAGCAGAAGCGAGCACCGATGCTTTCACATTTGTGGGAAAAATCAAAGAGGCATTTTTAGATGAACTGTTACGTAAACCTTGGTAGCTACGGGTCTTGCCTGATTTAACCAAACATGGAGAAAGAGTGAACATCCTGCTCTGTTTCTGGCTTGCTGGAAGGTCGATAATAACAGACTGATGGGTTCTGCATATCCAAACAACGCGCGATGATTGGCGCAGATGAATTTAACGGTTGCTTTCTGTACTGAAAGATTTGTTGGCGATGCATCTAAGCAAAAGCAAGTGACTTTGGAAGTTTTAATTGGTGCAGAATGAGGATGTCTTCTGGTCCAAAGCAGTACGAGGTTACTTCGTCAGTGAACTGCGAAAACTTAGGGAGGTTACTTCGTCAGAAAAGCAACAACAGTAAGCTAAACAGAGCTTAAGAACTTCATCAGAGGCTATATCTCTGATGAGTTTCTTTCTTTACAGTAGGCCAGACTGCCAAGCAAAAGGAAATAACGCTGTGCAAACTTATTTTTCATGCTTTTGTCACGTACAAGTTCCAGACCATATTCTAGCATCCACGGCTCTTCTTCTGGCAAATGGTGGCTTAGCAAAACTTGACTTGATCTTAGTGGTTCTAGAATCTAAAATGTCAAGAAGAGCATATAGATACGTATCAAAAGTTACATTCTTTCCGTCTCTGTTACGTCGCCTTCAAATTTAATCTTTTTCAATCATTGTGGCATCCATATGACTTTCAACTGTTCAACTTTCAGCACAAAAAAAAAGGAACGATATACTACCAGGGATTCTAAAGGGCAAGCGATTGGAATGTCAGCACAAAAATAAAAGCAATATAACGAATAACCTTTCATTTCTGTATTCAGACAAAAGAACAAAGTTACAAGCATTGCTACAACGAAAAATTTTAAGTGTGCACTGGCGCCAAATTCGCCCTGTAGAAGCTTTTCCTTCTGAATAAGTCACCAAACTTGCGGAATATCGGCCTCTTCTTCTTGGGGCTCATGGAATTCTCTATGTAATGGCTTTCGTCGATGTGATCGAATTCGTCGTCGAAATCGTCCATGGCAGCGTCTGCAGCAGACTTGAGATCGGCTATGTTGCTCAGGGAGGCGAACACCCGCTCCTTGGGGTCCAGGTTCCCCATCCGCGCCGACTGCGAGAAGGCGCTCTTGAACTTGTCCGGCTCGCCGATCGAGAACCTCCGGCTGCCCGGCGTCCTCGGCTTCTCTGCCAGCCACCGCCGGGACGCCACCTTCGGCGTGCCGTTCCTGCTGGCGGCGGCGCTGCCACCATTGGCCAGGTGGTGGTCGTACCCGTAGTCCGGCGCGGGGGCGGTCTTGGCCGACGCGGGCGTGCTGCACGCCGTCGTCGTCGCGGCGAGCAGGCTGTTGAGCTCCTTAAGGCTGCCCTGCGCGGCGGCCTCGCTGACCTTGACGCACTCGTACTCCTGGCGGAGGCTCTGCAGCTCGGCGTCCTTGGCGGCGACGGCGTCGTTGAGGCGCGCGTTCTCGGCCCTGGCGAGCTCGAGCGAGTCCTTGACGACGTTGGCCTCGGCGACGGCCTGCTTGAGGATGTCCCGCAGCCGCGCGTTCTCGTCGCGGATGACGCGCTGCGACTCGACGAGCTTGGTGTTCTCCTGGCGCGCCAGGTTCACCTCCTCCTCGGCGGCGCGCACGCAGTCGAGGAGCACGCGCTCCTTGTCGCCCCACGCGGCCGCCGACTCCTCGGCCTCGAGCCTACGCCGCTCGTGCTCGCGCAGCCGGGCCTCGGACTCGGCCAGGTCCCCGCGCAGGCGGTCGGCCTCGGCGCCGGCGGCCTCCAGCTCGGCCTGCACCTCGGAGAGCCACACCTTGACCTGCTTGGCCTCCATGGTGACGTCCGAGAGCGCGACGGAGAGGTCGTCCGCGGCCTTGCGGCTCCGCTCCTCGCCCTGCATCGCGGCGCGGAGCTCGCTGCGCAGGACCCTGATCTCCTCGTCCGCGCCGCCGAACACGAGGTCCTTGACGCTCCTCTGCTCCACGCCGCCGCCGCGCCGCGCGGCCACCGCGGCCTCGAGGCCCTTGTTGGCCTGCTGCAGCGCGGCGATCTCCAGCTTGGCCTCCTCCAGCGAGATCTTGGTCTGCTCCAGCTGCTTGGTCTGGTATATCAGCGACTCCAGCATCTTGCGCTCCGACTCCTTGGACTTGTCCACCTCCCGCTCCAGGTGCCGCACCTTCTCCTTGGCGGCGTCCTCGCCATCCTTCCGCAGCTCCTCGAGCTCCCTCACCGCCCGCGCCTTCTCCTCCTGCTCCCTCCCGAGCTCCTCCTCCAGCTGCGCCACCCGCTGCTGCATCGCACCGCCGTTGATGGCAACGCGACGTCTCTGCCGGCCAGAACCGAGAAGCGCCGTCAGAAGAAGAAACAACAAAAGCCGTCGGCTTTGGGCGTAACGTCGCGACACGCGTAGTACCAGTACGTAAGATACGTAACGCAACCAGGAGAAAAGATAGTATAGTACCTCCGGGGACGGCGACGCCTTGGAGGAGCCGCCGGCGGAGGAGCGGCTGCGCTGCAGACGAGGGGACGGCTTGGAGGAACCGGACGAGGAGGCGGCCCTGAGCCCGGCCTCGAAGGACCCGGATCTGCGAGGCGAATCCCAGCTCATCAAATCGAATCGCTTGCGACTAAATAGTCAAACAATTAAGAGAGCACACAGGCGAGCAGCAGCAGCAGAGAGAGGGCGAGGAAGAAGAGAGATCCCCGAGCCCAGCCGGAAAAGAAGGATCTATCTATAAGGAAAGGAAGGCGCGTGCGTGGCTGCGTGGCCAGCCAGGTAGTACTATACCACCATCCCGTGCAGTCCTCACTCACCTCGGCCTGGCGGACAGCATCTCGGGCACGCGGAGGGGCGGCGCGGACTCCGAGGAAAAATGGAAAATCCGGCGTGTCAGAGGGGAACCGGATTTAGAAGGTGGTCCGGCGGCAACATGGCGCAATTAATACAAGGCGACCGAGGGAGGACGAACCGAAGGAAGGAAGAAGAGAGCCAGTGATCGAGACAGTGAAGCAGAGCAAATCCGTGGGGATTTGTTTAATTAAGTTGCATGGCGCGCGGGCGGCCGGGCCGGGCGAGGCCGCAAATGGCGGGTCGTGGACGCGCGAGTGGGAGGGGTTGAGTCCTTGGAGCCTGGCGCCGAGGCCTGGCGCGTGCGACGCGCGAACGAGAGAGGAGGGGGTCAACGCCGGAAGCGAGTTTTCTCGGTTTCTTTTTTTGTCTGGTTGTTTCTGATCGGGCGCTGGCGGTGGCGGCCGTTGTTGTTTGCGCTCGCGAGAGAGGTCAGGTGAGGCCGGCCCGCGCGTGGGTTGCCCGCCGGGTGCCGACCGGCTCGTGGAGAACCCGGGGTTTTTTAAATGGGCGGCGTGGTGGGTCGTTCGGTGGCCTGGCCTGCGGCCGGAGTTGGATTCGGTGGGGTTGTGGAAAAATTCCGTGGAAGCCGCGGGCACGTGAGACCGCGGAGGCGGATCGCGTCGTGGTGGACTGGTGGTGAACGGTAGGCGGCAAAATTTGACTCTTGATTGTTCGTCGATTCCATTGACCGATTTGGGGGTTTGGCAGGTCCAAGTTTTCAGTGGAGGAAGCCAGTCCACACATGATAATTCTGCTACTCTGCTAATTATAATTTATTAGTACTAAAATTCCTTAAAGGAGACTCCAGCAACTACAAATCTCTGTACTAGTACGCTACATATTCATAAATAAATGCATAGCAAATCCTCTGCCACAGTGAAAAATACTCTCTCCGTTTAGAAATATAGTGTACATTGAGTTTTGTCCTAAGTCAAATTTTTTAAATTTTAACCAATAATATCTAGAAAACCGTAAAAATTGAAAACATAAAAAATACTTTTACTACATTCATCGTGAAATGAACTTTCATAATATATAACTATCTTATTTTAGAATAATATATATTTTTAAATATTATTGGTTAAAGTTAAAAAAGTTTGACTTAAAAAACAAAATTTAATGTACATTATATTTCTGGACAGAGGAACCATACTTCAGAGTTCAGACACGGGGAGTTCATACCACTCCTATTCGTATCGCGTTGAAATTGTCGAGTTCGAGGCCGGAGGGGGGACAACCGACAACAACACCAAGCTCGGGTGTGCCGCAGGCCAGTAAATGAGTGCGTACGCCTTTTGAGGTGTGGAAGCCGGATTAGTATTGGCGCACGCAGCGTCAACCATGCATGACGAGCTGATGACTGTGCGCCCGAATACTCAGTGCAAAGAAAACCATAGTGTTGATGGGCCTCGTAAGTGCAGAGGATCAACGCATAATCAAGTCGAGATCAACGTGTCGTGATGCCCGTGATTATGGGCCGATAATCAAGCGATGGCTGGACGTATGGCAGTCATTTGTTGCCATACGGACAGACACTGGCATTCGGTGCTGCGACGGCTGAAAAACATGCGTCCGTCAGTGCAAGCGCTTCTTGACGCATGCCGTGCTCGCAAGTCCGATCCATGGGTACTGACAATAGAACCATAGTGAGCCGATTCTGTTGTTGTGCAATGTTCTGTTTGAGGAGGACAGTTTTACGTTCGAAATGGAGGACAACATGGAGCCTAAATTTTGCAAAAATAAGGCCATTCTAAGTGGACAGTTTCATTACACTGTTACCAAGACTGAATTTTTGGTAAACGAGCCAGATGGGTTTCATAGGGATGAAACTTCTCTCTATTCTAATGAAACTCTTTTTACTCTCTCCTTATAAAACTGATGATGTGGCATACATTTTAATGCTTATGAAACCTACTATGAAACTTCATTCAGACTGGCCTAAAACTCTTCTCGCTGCTATACCTGCCAGTAGTTCTATACTTATTTAACTGCGCTGGCTACGAACCCTACAACGGTTACGTTTGGTAACGGCGCAGTTGACCAAGAGAAGGTAAACGTGAAACCATGTGATATTCACAGACAACTAATACTCGCGTTTACTATGACAGTTACGAAATAATTGCACAAGATGTTAGCCCCAAAGCCTAACGATCGATCACATGCCTCGTGCGTCGTTGAGTATCACCATTACTTCTCTGAAAAGAACAATCGGCAGGCAAAATACCTGCCAGAGAGGAGTGTGTGCTGTACTGCTGAAGCGAGCCATGCCGGCTGAAACTTCCAGCAGTCCTGTGTCCTGCTCTGCTCCGTCAGTCTGTTCACCGCGTCAGTCATGGTCAGTCAGGTCGCCACCGTGCTCGATTCAGTTGCTCCTTCCTGAGCCGGCAAGTCCGGATATGCAACCCTGAGTCCCATGCTGGGATTCCCGGTTTGGCATGCGCATGCGGGCACGCTTATATGATTCGTAGAGGAGGAACTCGCGAACGGCGATCCAGGAATGCGTTGCCTTATTGCTGAAGAGGAGAGGGTAGCAATCGGGGAACTGCACGGAACGGTGCGGATGGAGCAGAGTGCGGCAGGTCCCGGCCTCATGCGCGAGGCGTGTGCTTTTTTTTTTTGCGAAGGGGCGCGAGGCGTGTGCTTGGAGTGCTGGAAATCGTCTCACGACGTCGGACGTCTGAAAAAGGTCCTTCTCGTACACGTCGAGTGAGGAACTGAGCTGTACAAATTTTAGAATGTATGTCTGTGATCCCAGACTCATTCTACTGCCTGCTGATACGTGCTAAATGGTCTTTCTTTGCATCATCTGAGAGTATCCGAAATCTCCAGATTACCGCTTTAAAAGACTCTTTACAAATTCGAAAAGAAAAGAGAAAATGAAAAATTTACGGTTCTTCTATTTTCCATAGCCCATCTAGCTCAAGCCCAACTCACGGAATATGGCCTTAAGATGGGCTATGGAAAATCAAAGCCTAGCACTACGCTCACGTCGTGGCCCAAGCCCAACCACTGCGTCCTTCCTCCTATGGTTTCTCTCTCCACTGTCCTCCATTTCTCTCTGAATTCGCCCGCACAAACCTGAGGAACTCGAAGCGGAATCGAACCGAGGCGGAGCCGCGGAGAGGGCGAGAGGGGAGCAATGGAGGCTCTGCTGGAGCTCGAGAAGGTGCAGAGGGTGCTCTCCTTCATGAGCTCGCGCGGACTCTCCGACACCGGCGGCGGGGGCGCCGCCGCCGACCGCTTCCTCGCCCAGTTCATCCTCTTCCTGGTATGGTTTTCGGCGCCCTTCGTCCCCCGTCTTCACGAATGCTTGTGTTATGCGCGTGATCTTCCATGGAACCGATGGACTACCCTTCCGGAGGTTTCCAACTATTTATGCGCGGATGTGCTGTTCGTTTTGTTTGGACACATCTTAGCCCGTTGAAGCGCGACCCCTATTTCTTTGATGAGGCGGTGCGTGAAGCGTGATGCGCTGACATGTTTTTAATGCCTGATGGGGTGATATGTGCCATCGCCAGGTCTGATGTTATATTTCGAAGCAACATCTATACTGTTCTCAAGTTGGGGATTCGGTAAGCGAGGTGGAGTTAGATTACACCATCAATACAGACATGATCCATAGATGTTAATAAATTAGTGCTGACTTGAGACTTAATTTCCCTGTCTACTGGTTTGCCCCATTGTACATGTGGAGGAGTGCAGGACCTTTGCTTAATTTGCTTATTGTTACCTGTATTTTTGAGAATTATTTTTTAGTTTAACATTGAGGATGCATTGCTGTTACTTTGTTACTTTCTGTTACGACCGGAATTATCCATTAGTTTTCTTTTAATTCTTTTTTTTTTTTTGCTATTCCTCTGAATTCACTGTGCTGGCGTTTCAAGTATGATTTCAATGATCAGAAATTTATTTTGTGTAGGTGCAACCATTTGATTCTCTTAGCATGGAGAAGAAGCTCCAATTGATCTCTGAGCTATTAGGAAAGGTAACCTTAGCAACACATGGCCACTTCCTGATTCATTTGCCTTAAACTCATATGTGTTTGCTGCCCTGCAATTATAATTGGTACCTTTTATTAGGCCACTCCCGATACTCTGGAAGAAGTGAAGCTTCTCGCCAGTATGGAAGGTACTAGTTGAAATAATGATGAATTGATGATTGTCCCTTGACCTTATTAATTTATGTACACAATTTCTTGTTGATTGGCACTAGAACTCTGATACGACAGTAGTCCCCCTTTCAAGTGCAGCTGATCAAGAGTTATCTTCTGGAGTATCACTGCAGCCAAACAAAAGTCTAAAAAGCATGCCGAGAAATCAGCTAGTCAGGCAACGCCTATGGTTGGTTTTGATGCGATGGCAAGAGCTAACTCTACACTTGAAGATTTTGTATGTGTTCACTTTAATCACAACACTATTGAACTTTCATCTGTCTATTTGAGGTCCCACAATTTTGCATGTGCAACAAAACAACTGAACCTTCTTAGAGGCACTAGGTTCCTGCCAAAACAAGCCAAGATATCACGGGATATCTTTTGCTTTTTCTTATTATTAGCCTTATACAGAAACTGGGTCTTGTGATTTCCAATGTTCTTGTTGAAACATGTCTTCGCACTTTTTTTAATTGGCTATGAATCTGCCCTGGGAAGTCCAGGTAATGATGTTTCCCTAAAGCTATTTTTTCAACAGTGCAGGTCATATTTTATGTTTCATGGTTTGGATGCTAACAATCCACAAGCCCTTTTCAAATACCTACCTGTTCTTTCCTTCACAGAGAGCTACATATACCAGGTTTGTTTTCTGAAATGTGCCAACACAATTTCATCTTATGTCCTGAATCATTCATTGACAAACTCAATATTTCTTTTTGCAGTTAGATGCTTCAAATGAAGACAGTTTGCATTTAGTCTCAGACAGCAGCACTTATTCAAAGGTAGACATTTGATTTTTCTACCAAGTGAAATATGATTCAGAAATAAAGAACGTGACTTGTGCTCCAATCAGCATTACTCATCTACATTACTCATCTACTCCCTCTGACTTTTTGTTTACATGATATGGGTTACGTCACATGTAGAAGCCTGGAGGAAGTAATTTATGGTGTGTACATTCAACGCCTTGTTTGCCATACAGGTGTTGGAAAGGAATAAAGAGGCTTTTGATGAAATTTCCTTGTCTCAAATGATTGACCCTCTTGATTTTCTTCTTCAGCGTGAAGGATTAATGACAGTTAGGTTGGAAACATTTCCTCTATGTGCTTGTACAATTGTAAGATATTCACCAGTATTTGAGCAAACTTGCTCACTTTATTTTCTGTTTTCTCATTTGTAGATTGCGAACTGAACTCGAATCAGGCATTCAGTATTGGTCCTTAGAGAGGAAGCTTTGTCAAGCATTAGCAAGAAATGAAAAGGTATGTATAAACTTTTCTTTTGCTGCCGTTTAACATATAAGTATTCCATTAATACAAATTTATAGTTTTTTTATTATCTTTTGAATCATATCCTGTCTATTGATCCATAAATAGCTTTTATTGTCAGCGTTGTACTCTCCTGACAGTTTAAAGTACATACGACAAATGCTAAGTAACACAGTCCCTTAGCCACAAACTAAATTGATCCACACTGACGCAACTTTAAGTTTTATATTTCAGAATTATTGAAATGGAAGTATTTTTTGTTTCTTTTCAACACCTGTATGGCGTACTCAGTTTGAGTGCTCAATCTTTTCTCTTGTAGATCTCAACTGATGATGTGATGAAAGCAATCCATCTAAAATCATTTGACTATCGTGTTCTTAATCTATTGATGTATCAGCTTACTGGTCAGCAGGTATATCTTTTTTTTTTCACTGCCTTATCTCCTACTACTGTTTTTGAAACCTGGGACTTTGTTGTTTCTTTTTTAGGTTAACGAATTGCATATGGAGTTCCTATCAATTTCAGAGTTTTTGGTTGAGATATCTGATGACCTGTGAGTATGCTGTTAATCTTATTCGTACATTATGCTGTGGTATTGCTTCCTCTTCACATAATGTATGAACTGCCCATGTTTGAAAACCCTATCATCGTGCTATTTCTTGATGCCCTGGCAAGTTAGTTTATGGGACTACGGGTTTACGTAGCTGGAAATAGTGCTTGTGTCGGGAATCCCGGGATATTGTAAATGCCAGCTAGCAATGTTATATCTAATGTGAAAATAGTTTTGATATTAATGAAATTGTCCTTTAATAGAAAATAGAAAGCCATTTTATATTTTTATGTAATGCTCTAGGAAAATAGAAAGCCAAATACTTTGAAACTAAGAATCCCTTTTCTTATTTGTTTTCTTTGGTTTGTTTTACAACTAGTGACATCAATTGAAAGATGTGTTGCACCATGATTTATTTTGGTTATCTTGCAGGTATGATTATGAGGTAAGTTGGAGTAATGATGTTTTCACTCTAAACTTAGCTGTACCAATGTATGCATAAATGTTGAAGTGTTTTTATTTTTGTTTTTCAGGATGATGTCATGAACAATACTTTTAATGTCCTTCGCATGTTCGCTGCAATATATGGACCTTCAGAGGCACCAAATATGCTGGTGAATAACAAGCTATCTCTTATTTTTGACTTAATGGCACATTTCTCTCCTGATAATGTTACTCCTGTATTCCTATATTTCAATGCTCTAAGCTGGTCAGTTCCGTTACTGCTTGCAAAATCATGAGTTCCTTATTGTAAGGATCCTGCGGACATTGTTTTGATGTTTCTGTTTATATTATAGGGAATAATCCTTTTAACTCTATTTGATAATATCACCTATTTACGCCCTTGACAGCCTACATAGAAGGCAAATGATCCTCTAATGTGTTATTCTTTCATTCTTTGACAATTTTATGGAGGGGCATATTGCTTGCTGCAAACTTAAAGTTAGGTCCAATAATGGAAAATATTTTGATTTGAGCTAAAATCAATACAATGAGTTTCAAATATACTGTTTGAATAGTTTCTGTCATCAATCTACCTTCGTTCAGAATTTCAATCTAAGCTAGGAATTGGAATAAGAAATGAAAATTTCCTGACATGATTGGGAAATAGAATAATACAGAAGATAGAATTTGTGTGCTTCACTGTCTGAGATTGATTTAAAAATGTTGTTATGAGGTTCAGTATAAAAGTTCTGGACGAGAAAACGTATTTAGTATACTGAATCTCATACTTGTTGTTGCTATGAGATTCAGTAAACTAAATACGTTTTCTCTTCCAGAACTTTTATTGTCAGCTAGGTGCTCAAACTCCAAAACAACCTGCATGAATGCATCTGTCCTCAACTTGTGCAGTTGATGTTTCCTGTTTGTTCCCCGATGAATATTTTTTGGATTTTTCTCTCATACCTTTCACTGAGCCGAAGCGATCATGTATATACAGAGATAATTGACTGAACTCACGGGAAATTTGATGAGGCTCACAAACCCACTGAGAAAACGTATATTCAAATTTCAAAATTAGGAATAGGTTTTAGTAATCTGTTTTCGTCTTAGATAAATAGGTATCTCACACAGGTGATTTGGAGGCATCACTTACAGGCTTGCGGGTTGATTTTACTAGAGATGCTGATCAGTCCTATTTATAAGTTTTATGATGGCAATGCTTGCCATGGCTGTTGTAGGCTGAGTGCATAGGCAAGGCTGA
This sequence comes from Eragrostis nindensis, assembly GCA_012490785.1. Taxonomy (NCBI): domain Eukaryota; kingdom Viridiplantae; phylum Streptophyta; class Magnoliopsida; order Poales; family Poaceae; genus Eragrostis; species Eragrostis nindensis. The sequence continues at coordinate 44,551 of JAAXCT010001413.1, read as the reverse complement.
AGAGAAATATGAGAGCTTCTCAAAGAAATTGGACCCTAGACTCTCGGGTAGTTACTGGAGGAGATGTGAGGAAGCTACAAAGGAAGGTATCTTCCCTGTCCAAATGATATATTGGTTCATTTCATAATCTGATTTGTTTTCATTCTTGGAGCAGTCAAGCACTCAAGCTGTCATGTTTGCCATCCTGTTGCAGGTGGAAAAGTATCAGGACATGCATATGGGACTTGGAATATCCCTCCCATCATAAGTGATGAAGGATTATTTCGACTTGCAAGATTAAACAAACACAACGCTTCTGCTGTGATCCTCACATGACAAGTTTCATGTTTCAACAGAGGGTCGATGTACAGTTGCTTCTAAGTGCCTTTCCTTCTATTCAAGTTAGGTTAACTACAGAAAAAACTGCGATGCTTGAAGTGGGTGTTAAGTCATGTTCAGGTCGGAAATATTTGAGGCCATAATCATGGGCCTCTCCATGGGTCCCTCTGCACACTTCTAAGTCAATTTGTTGTTTCACCAGTCAGTTAGCTTGCCCTAACTTTTTCCTGCTCAGTAGATGGGAGCTGCTCCTTTCTTACATAGGCTGCCGTAATACGAGATTCTGGCCAAGCGCTCTTGTTCGCTCCTTTTCAAGATGAACTTACATCTTAAACTTGCTCTCTCTCTAATGCCTCTCGCGCGCGAGCACACACACACACGAGATTTGCTGTTGCCACCACGTCCTCAGCAACTTCTTGTTTTTTGTGGTTGTGGGTATCGTGACAAAAGTCTCTTATGGCGTGGTCCTTTTTCTGCTATGGCTTTGAGGTGACTTCCATATTTCTGTCTGAACGTCAAAGCTCGTGGAGCAATGGTCGTGGGCCATGCCTATCACTTTGTAGAGAACGGTGCAGTCCAAACTTGGCTGTCTTTGTTTGGTTGTACTTGTTCCTCTAGGATTGCTACAGGTTGCATGTCATCCGCATCCAGCATCTGCGTTCTGATTGTGCTTGCTCCAGGATTGCTGCAGGCTGCATCTTATCAACATCTGCATGCCCACGCATGCCAGTGGTACGCACTATAGCCACGTCGATCCTTACACTTCCTGTAGGTAGGTCCTATCTTGCTGGTCACAGATCACAATCGTTCCAAAGATCGCTAGATGCTGCATGCGGCCTCGTGATTTGAGTCATGATCTCATGGATCTGCCGGTGATTGCTCAACGCAAGCCTGGAGGAGGCCAATCTGCACACTCCACATTTTCTCATTTCTAACCTGCGTGGAGTCGGTTTTGAATAAAAACTGCATCGCCGATCTCGTGCTGCTGAAGTATATCAGTAACACGATTTATTTTTTTTTCTGTGTATGAGTAGGGGAGTACTCCCTCCATACCAATTTATTTGACATTTTAACTCCGGAAACATGAATTAAAGAGAGATGAAAAATATGAGTTGTGTATGAGCAGTGGAGCTGCATGCCAAATATGTCGCCCTCCTTCCAACTTGCAGCTGGGTATCGGCGGCAAGTAACCGGCACTTGCTATGCCGTATACTTTACTCTATTTTCATCCTCTAAAAGGAATATTCCAGTCTGGTCATCGATATTCTCTCATCTATATCTATTTCTTCCGCACCCATCATCCTATACTATATCTCATACTCTATATTAACTACCCTATATTTTACTAATACCATCTCCAACTACTATCTCCTCTCTCCTCACTATTTCCTTTTTTTAATCTACTTTTTTCTCTCTCTCTCTTCTAAACAGCGTGGGCCTGCTCTCTTTACCGGAGTCCGCTACGCATGCTAGAAATGGCGGTCCTCTCTGCCATTCGCTGCTTTACCGTGCTGTCCCAGTACCCCGCTGCAGCATCTCATACTCTAAAAGCCTACTGCAGGAGCGGATACCGCACTGGGGTGCGGACAGTCTGACAATTTAGACATTTTGCAGACTGATGATGATGTGACCGTGGCAGACTGACTTGGCGTTTATTTGCTGGGTAAAAACTGTGAATGCAACACACCAATATCTGCCGTTTGTGGGAAAGGTCCGTAGACTTAGCAGCCATATGACCGTTTTAAAGTGTACTTTAGTCTAAGGGCTCATCCGTCCACTAGTCACAATCCGAAGGCGCAATCGGTGAGATATACCAGTGGATCTCTATAAATAGCAGCTCCCATCCATCAGTCTACTGACTCTACTCACACACAAGACCACCGCCCCTACTGCTAGTCTGCTACTACCAGATCTCTGCGGTTTTACACACTTGCATGCCCTCCATCGACGACATGGGCTCCGTCGCTGCCGACGCCGACAAGCCGCACGCCGTGCTCGTGCCGTTCCCGGCGCAGGGCCACGTCACGCCGATGCTGAAGCTGGCCAAGATCCTCCACCGCCGGGGCTTCCACATCACCTTCGTCAACACGGAGTTCAACCACCGGCGGCTGCTCCGCTCCCGTGGCGCCGGCGCGCTGGACGGCCTCCCGGACTTTCGCTTCGCCACCATCCCGGACGGCCTGCCGCCGTCCGACGCCGACGCCACCCAGGACGTGCCGTCGCTCTGCCACTCCACCATGGAGACCTGCCTCCCGTACTTCAGGGCCCTCCTCGCCGAGCTCAACGCCGCATGCGCAGCCGACGCCGCCGTGCCGCCGGTCACGTGCGTGGTCGGCGACGACTGCATGTGCTTCACCGTGGACGCCGCCAGGGAGATCGGCGTGCCGTGCGCGCTGTTCTGGACCGCCAGCGCCTGCGGCTACATGGGCTACCGCCACTATCGCACCCTCATCGACAAGGGCATCTTCCCTTTCAAAGGTGATTACTACTCCAAGATAAGCTAGAACACTCTAGAGCTAGCCTCAGTGAGTTCATTAGTACTAGTGTACACTGTACTGCAAGTGCTCACTGTTGTTTGTGACGATGATATGATGCAGAGGAGCAGCTGACCAACGGGTTCTTGGACACGCCGGTGGACTGGGCTCCCGGACTGAGCAAGCATATGCGGCTCAAGGACTTCCCCAGCTTCATCCGCTCCACGGACCCCGACGAGTTCATGGTCCACTACGCGCTTCACGTGACGGAGCGTCTCGCCGACGCGGACGCCATCATCCTCAACACCTTCGACGAGCTCGAGCAGGCATCGCTGGACGCGATGCGCGCCATCATCCCGCCGTCCGCGTCCATCCACACCATCGGCCCGCTCGCGCTGCTCGCCGAGGAGGTGGTGCCCCCGGGCGGCTCGCTCGACGCCCTGGGCTCGAACCTGTGGAAGGAGGACCTCTCCTGCTTCGCCTGGCTCGACGGCCGGGCGCCCGGGTCCGTGGTGTTCGTGAACTACGGCAGCGTGACGGTGATGAGCAACGCGGAGCTGGTGGAGTTCGCGTGGGGGCTCGCCAACAGCGGCCACGACTTCGTGTGGATCATCCGGCCCGACCTGGTCCACGGCGACGCCGCCGTGCTGCCGCCGGAGTTCGCGGCGGCCGTCGAGGGGCGCGGCCTGCTGGCGAGCTGGTGCCCGCAGGAGGCGGTGCTGCGGCACGAGGCCGTGGGCGTGTTCCTCACCCACTCCGGCTGGAACTCGACGGTGGAGAGCCTCTGCGCCGGGGTGCCCATGCTGTGCTGGCCCTTCTTCGCGGAGCAGCAGACCAACTGCCGGTACAAGTGCGAGGAGTGGGGCGTGGCCGTGGAGGTCGGCCACGACGTCAGGCGGGAGGCCGTGGAGGAGAAGATACGGGAGGCCATGGCCGGGGAGAAGGGCAAGGAGATGCGCCGCCGCGCGGCGGAGTGGCGGGAGGCGGCCGTCCGCGCGACGCGGCCCGGCGGGCGCTCGTACGCCAACCTCGACAAGCTCGTCGCCGACGTGCTCCTCTCGGGAGCTGGCAAGAGTAGTTGACACTCCTAATTAACCACGAGTCCACTCTACTATTACTCCATGCATGGCCAGCCTGCTATTATTAGGATGCGCATATCAGCATATGTGTGGTGTTGCATTGTCCAGGTTGGAAATGGAATAAAGTAAGGACGACGAGAAGTCGATAAATACGAACTATATTCTATGTTAGTATTTTGATATACAGCTTGATTTATAATTATTGGATCCACTGCTTTCGCGTTTTGGCAGCAATTTGGCATGTCATATATATATTGAATCGACTCTTTACACATTCGTTTTTTATGTGTGTCCGTCACGACGCATATCCAATGGCTAGCTACATGTGACATAGCTACACGCTAGAACGCTTTCTCAGACAGCACTAATCTCGCTCTAACGTGGACGGTCACCTCGTATCAGTGACCGAATGTGAGTGGCCGGCTTGTTAGATGAACGAAATTGAGCTTGTAGTGAAAGTGGGTGGACGACCAAATCCATCGCCGTTCTAGCAGCAGTAGTAAAATTGTTAACAGAGGCTGATCACAGACTGGAAATGGAGACCAACAATCTCAATTCTCAAGGAGCCGTTCCGTCTACGTAGACACCCGTCAGACAGTACGTTTTTGCAACTACTGCTCACCTTTACATGATTGATGATGTTAAGGCACTGTACTGGAGCCGCTCATCTCACGTGTCACATTGATCATTTTGATGTATAGTACGTCGACTGAGTTTGGAGTGGACCGTCACTGAGAGCCACACGCAGCATGCTTCAGATTCAAAAAACTCGACCTGCCGGGGGAAGACCGCCCCCAACGGCATTTAATTAAGGAGAATAACCTCTCACGCAGGTCGAGAAAACCCCCGAACCCCCTCCCCGATCCTACACAGGGACTCGGCTGGCCGTTGTGAGCTCCGGCGCGAGTCTTTATCATGTGCTTTGACCCGGGGAGGACGAGGGGATTTTTTTACTCTGCACTGCAGCGGGGCATATTTCAGCCACATGTGCTACAGTGCGCGCGCGGCTCTGTAGCGAGCTACAGTACCACGCGCAGGTGCCGCGGCGGGGGATCGAACCCCGGTCGACAGGAGCTCACGCTCCCGGAGCCCTCTGGCTCTGACCAGTCGGGCTGCCCCCGCGTTGGCCATGCTTCAGATTCAGGATCATGGCATTTCAGTTATTATCCCCCACGGTCCTGTGTTCCGATCGACCAGCCGCGGTAGACGTGGACCACGTCGGAGGGGACCTTGGGCTTGGCTCGGGGGCCGGGTACATTAGATGGAGTGCGCTATGTAGCCGAGGATCATCCGGTGGCCGGTGTGTTACCATACCAGGAGCTCTCGGACGTTTCCAGCCCCAGGCCGGCGACGAACAGAGCTGGTGTGTTCGTTTCGGTCGTCCCGTGACGCGTGCGGCGCGGAGCCCCCACACGCCGCGCATGTCGCCGCCGTCGCCATGCTGGAACTCGATCGAGACGTTGGGGCGCGTCCGGCGATCAGTACACTACGCGCGAGAGCGAGCTAGCGCCGCCCCTTGAGCGTAGTCCCGGACGGCCTCCGCTAAGTTTACATCAGGGCTTTTCCGCCGATGCGTCGTCGGAGTTCAGAGCTAGAGGCCTTCACGGCCGCAACTTGGAGGTAGTCGTAAGAATGCTCGCCGGCAGCCAGCGCGCCTGCGTCGCCGTCACACTATGGGTTCGTGGTCTTGTGCGTCTGCTCGATGTCTGAGACTGAGGCGGGCGAGCTGCAGGTTGCCTGGTTGAGCAGCAGCACAGCAGATCTCGCGGCGTAGCGGTAGTAGAGCAAAACCACCGAAAAAGTATCTCCGCAACCGTATGGGGCGCACAGCTTATCAAACCACCGTAAGAAGTGCGTCAAGATTCGTATTACTGGCCCCACAGCTGCATGTGCGCTGACCGTGCCCAGCCTTTTGCCTCACCGCATGAGAGCTTGCCTCACATTTTGTCGCCGCTCGTCAATCACCATCTGCAGAGTGGTGCAGTGCTCAATGCACTCGCGGTCCCGCACGCGCAGACAGCAGGCTTTGGTACTATTCCTAGCATTTTTCTTACGAGAACATCAGTTTTTATGTGCCCGGAACCAACGCGCAGACCGCAATATTTTTTGTACTACTGCTCAAGGTTTATTCTTACCAAAAAAATTGTATCTTTTTATTATTGTACTAAAATGCTAGGTGTCGAGAACAAAATCAATACTACATTTTTTATTGTACTCTCATTGTGAGAAGTACAAAAAATTGACATGCGAGAAGAACAAAAAGTTTGTATTAAATATGTAGAACAAAATTAATGCTACAATTTCTATCGATAGTGTATCCTTTTAGAATTCTAGTATAGTACAAATTTTTTTCCACGTATTTAGTACAATACAATATTTGTTACTACTTTAATTGTATAATACACTTTGATAGTATAGTATATTTCGACATGTTGAACAAAATTTGATAGCATAGACGTCCATAAAATTGTACTTCGATAGTGTAGTACAAAATTATAGTCATTTTTCGAGTGCACTAAAATGTACACAGGGCCTCAACCCTTTAAATTTGAATTAGCATATTCTGAAAGCACAAGTTTGATGACAAATTTGAGTAACAAATTTGCGGTGTTATTTGGTAGCATAATTGCTTTTAGAATAAAACAACACTATAATATTTCTAGTAGAACCCCATACAAATAGGAATGAAAAAAGTATGCGCTTGAGTTATTGTATTATACTATTATTACCAGCAAAAAAAATAGTATTATACTATTGGTTTTCTAGTATAATGAAAAATGCACTAATGACAAAAATATACTACTACAATACAATGAAAAATGTACTATTGACTTTTTAAAAATGTTTTGTTTATCTTCAGACAATAATAAATATACTATAAATTAAAATGTACTATGTTGTTTTTTGGTGTGCACGATAGAGCAGCGGCCAGCGGGAGGAACAGCAAAGTAGTACTACGTACCACAAATGTAGAGAGAGAGAGACGGATAGAGGCTGCAGCAACTGCAAAAGAATGCCAAGTGGATGGAGAGAGAGATAGGGGGGAGGGTGGGGAGTGATGATGTCTTGTCTTTACCGCATGCATGTGCCTCTCTTCTGCGGTTCTGCCTCGCGATGGTACAGGCAGGCAGCCAGGCAGGTGGGAGTGCTGCTTGACTTCTGTGATCTCAAAGCCTTTACAACCGTATGATAAAGTATGCCCAGGCATACGGTTGTGGGAAGTGCGTCTGGCAAAACCACCAATAGCCCACCCAGGTCATTGGATGGTCGCAACTGGGCTTGGTTGTTTCTTGGCCCGAGAGACAGCGAAGCGGGGGCCCAGGCGGGGTGGATCACGCCACCATGCAGCGGCGGAGCTCGACCGTGACCGGGTTGCTCGTGGACGCCGACGATCTTGCCGCTTTAGTCCGCCAGCGCATCCGTTCGCTGGAAACGATGGCCGGCGCGTATCGACGGCTCGACGCCCGCGCGTCACCGACGTTTATCTGAGCATGTCAACAACGTGTTCGCCGAAACCGGCTCGATCTGTGCTGACCACCTGCCAGCACAGACCAATCGCAACGATATCTCGGATGTCAGTATATGGCAGGACTGTAAACCAACAAACAAACCAGGGCATGTTGCATGATAACCCAAAACCATATGGCAATTAACCCAAAAATGAATAAATCTCCATGCATGTTGCATTTTTTTAGGGACACCACTAATCAGCTACCGGTAGCTAGATCAGGGCATTTAGCTACCAGTCCAAGTTCCTCCTCTCTTCACTCCGTTGAGAGTCACCTCCATCTAAATGCCTGCGCGTAGCGCGCGCGGCAGCCCAGCACCTGCCTCCTTTGGTGTAGCTGCGCAATGAAGACTCGAGCCCCCAAGAAGGCAGAGGAACACCACGGGCGTCGCTATGCGCGAGACTGGTCGCTTGCTCGACAAAGTCAGCTACCACTAGCTAGATAGATTTTTCCTTTTATAGCATACTCACCACCATCATCAGTAGGGAGGGAGTTACAAACACCATCAGGTGGTATAACAGCCAGACATGCCGACCCACAGCACTAGAGATGGAGCTCCTACCTAGGTTGTGGGCATCGACGTTTGAAGCTCGATTCACATGAATAAATTCTACAGCAACAGAACTATATCTTTTTTTTAGAATAACTATATCTTTTCTTGATCTAATCTCATTTTGCATGATAAAGCTTAGAACAGCATGTGCCGGCCCAAATGGCCCAAAAGCCTAGTGCAGTGCTTACGCTTTAGCGTTTGTTTGCAGTTTATTAGTACGTGCTACTGAAACTTTAGAGCTGGAACGCGTAGTTTCCACTTTCCAGGGCGGCACATGCTGATGCCTAATGGCGTCAAAACATGTCCTGACAGCATCACACACACCTTTACTCAATTCAGACGACACGAGAATGGCATGCATTAATGGCTCATTCTGCCAGGTAGTACTACAACGCATGAGCGAGAGCGACACAATATGTTAGATACGTTTGGTTTGAACATCCCAGGTTTGTCAACCGTTGGAACCTCCGTATGAGCTTGACAACGACGCTCCGATGATACGTATTCTTAAGTGGTTCCCTTAATGATACCGTGTGGATAAAACCATTTTATATTTCGAACTGAGTTAGGTTTCTGGCGGTGAAATCAGTTCACTCGAGTTTGAGTCTTTGATTCAGTACAAGGTTTCGCTTTTATTTCGCGCGCCCAGGTAAATATGCATGTGTGTAAATAAGTAAGTGCGCCTGTATTTTGTTTTAAAAACACAAACACTTCACAGTCTCTTAGCCCAACTTAGCTTATTAGCTTGATGTATCTTGAAAACAAGAGCGAGATGGAGGAAATAAACAACTCTCTGCTCCGCGGTTTGAATTTAGAATCTATCTCCCACTGTCTGGCAAGGACAAATCTAGCAGCTTTGCCCTTGCGAGTGGATGAATTTGGAGTTAAACAAGTCACAACACCATCCCACATCACATGCACATCTAGAATAGTAAAATGGAGGAGTCTATATCTAGTTTATTTAAACAGAGCCACTTCGCTAAACTAAGGGTCATCCCCGGCAGGATGTAACTAACACGGCATTGGATCTCTCAACCAGCAACGGCCTCTCGTCAGATCGCACGCGGCGACGCGCGCCGCCCCATCGACGATCACGACGAGCAGCGGTGTCGCGCATAGATACTGATGGATCCGTCCACGAACGCGCGGCCGGCCTGTGTCGATCGCCCAGCGGAGGGGATAAGAACCCAGAAGAGGCTCATGTCTGTGCACGTTGTCACGCCCGCAGTCAGTGTCAACGGTGTGGTGTTCACTGGAGGGCACGCGCACTCACGGGGTCACGTGCTCGTGCGTGTACGCCGCGCCGCTTGCACGTGCGGATGTTCCATGTTCATAGATACGCACACGTGAAACTCGCGCATCAAATGTCCTGCTGGCCTGTGCGCTCCCGGTATATATATTGAGTGTGTGTGTGTCCACTGTACTTGCAGTGCCAACTTGAGATCTAGCTATTCAAGCTGCTCCAAGCCACCCGCACAATCTCACGCTCGCCCACAGGAAGGCACAACAACCTTGTTTAATTAGCCATGGCTTTGGATGCCAGATCCCTGATGCAGCAGGCAGCGACGGAGGCGGCGGTCGGCGATGACGGCACCGGGAGGCGGTGGCCCGGTCGGAACGGCGGCGCGTCGCCTGCTGCGGCGGCGGTGGCCGATGCGTCCGTCGTGCCGGTGGTGCTGTGGAGCGACGACGACAGGCGGATGAAGCAGGAGCTGGTCGCGTGGGCCAAGGCTGTGGCGTCCATGGTCGCCAGGGAATCACTGCATTAGCTAGCTGAACCCATTCGGGGGATTTAGTTCTCTTCTGTTTTTCCAGAGTCATTCAGACAGGATGAACGAACTAACACGATGGAGCATGCCCGGTTTGTGGTGCTGCTTCTCGTTCATGATCGATAGATTAGATCATATAACGCCCAGGTTGTACATGTTTTCTGCGCACACTGCTGGTTGATGCGTTATACCTGAATCACTGATCTTTATAAGAAAAAAATCTGTTCATGAATCAAAAGTTCCTCAGGTCAACATTTCTTTTTGAAAAGAAACGGCAGGTGCTTGCTCTGCCTTTGCATCTCAGGTCAACAATTTCCTTGTAATCTTTATCTGCATTGATAATCGATGTACAACCGTCCCTGATGAGCTGCTTGCGCACTAAACTCTGTACCCTGAACAGTGTCAATGAAAGCACTAAAGCATATTTTCAAATGCACTTGTTGAAAACTTGTTGCACCTGATGAAGAAGTATCTAAGGGGGTAACCTTTCTCAACGACAGACATCTCTAGCACTTCTCAATCTTGCAAGGGTTCAATACAAGTTAAAATACACTTTGACAAAGGAGCAAACTGGACTTCGTAGTGAACAATGGAAGAAATACTGGGCCTGTTCGCCTGGCTGCTTTGCAGCAGCTACAATGTTTTAGTTATTTCTTCAGCAACTGCTACAGTGTTCCTAGCAGCCGCTACAGTGTTCGCAGTTATTTCTTCAGCAGCCGCAGCTGCAGCGCAGCCTGCCGAACAGCCTAACTCTGTTTCGGCGAGACGTTTGGGTCCAAACTGTTCAAGATGTTCCACTCAGAATCAGCTTCCCAAGGTATATGATTTTTTTTTTTGAGGGAATCCCCAGATATATGATGTCTCCGGACACAAACATGGGGTGGTGAGGGATCTTTGGAATGGTGAGTGTTGGAACATCGATCTGTAAGAATTTTGGGCCCTAATCTAATATCCAAAGGAATGAGATATAATCGCTTTAATTGAAGGCTTTGAGCTCAATAACGAGGAAGACGAAGTCAAGTGGCCTTTGGAAAATCTGGGGTATTCAAAAAAAAATAATGTTGTTCTCCTCAGAAACAAGATCCATGTACAGACATTCGACTTCTATCCACCGCAAAAAAAAAAGAAGAAGGATATTTGACTTTTAGAGGGGTTCAACCGTTCGATCGTTAAGAATGAGAAAGAAGTCTGAAGAGCAAACACCTCTGAAGTTGAAAGTGGTGAACTGGTGATGCATGTGGCTTGTTTTCCAAAACAGATCGACTGCAGACTGGGGTGTAACTAAAGGGAAAAAAAATGGAAGGGGGTTAAAAACTTTGTACTGTTTGCAGTTCCAGAAAGTAATGACCATGTCATCTTGAATATTGGCACTGCACTGTAAGATGACATGCAAAAAAAAATGTAGGGGCCTTCATGAGACTCACGAGAGCTACGTACGTAAACACTTTTTATTTTTCGGCGTTGGGATTAGCTTGTCGAAACGTCGCTTCATCGTTCACACTCATCCCACCGGGTCTGGACACCATCTTCTAGTAGCAGCAGTAGAAACTAAAACACAAGGGCCACGCAGGCCACCTGGCTGCCAAAACAAGATTATCCCCCCGTTCCGGTCCGCTGTTGCGAGAGGCGACGACCATCGATCTCTCAAACTGACAGCGACCTCAGTTCGCCCACATCGATCAGGACGCGTCGTCGATGATCACAACGCCAACAGCGACGCCACGACGTCGTCCTATCGTCGCTGCGGCTGACGCGGACGATGATGCTAGTGTCTAGTACGGGCACGTTCGATCGAGCGCGGCCTCCTCGTTCGCGTCGCAGCGTGTGATCGCGCGGGAACAACTCCGCCCGCCCACTCGGGCGCACGCCATCACGGGACGCACCTAACGCGCAACAAAGTAGGAGTAATATTCTGCATCCAACCCGTCGACCAGACGTTTGGCCTTCAGCTCGTGGCGTCGAGCGAGCTCCCGTAAATGGCGACAAGGAAGCACAACCTGGACAGGAGGCGCGCTCACCCACTCGCACGCTTGGTCGCGTGCACACAGCGTTCGTGTGTCGTGTTGGGTGGGATATTGGTCCGCACGTGCTACTCGTGTCATATTGCCCGATCTAGCTACTGAGAGTATATAGGGAGCGTGTCAGATGGTGCCTTTAGCTGCAGTACAGTCGTCGGAGTTCGCTGAGCTGCACGCACGCACGGCACTTGTGCTTCTCCAGTAGTACGTACGCTGATTTGATCCCAAGTCGAAGTCGTCCCGACTTCTGAAGCAACGACGCTGTGGTGTTCCGGCCGCTGTCGTTCAGGCATGGCTCTGGACGCGAGGTCCCTGCCAGCGGCGTCCGTCCCCGCCCTCGACGTCGGCGCGGCGAGCGCGTGGTCTGGCACCGGAGCCGGCGCTCCGTCCGTGGACGTGCCGGCACTCTGGAGCGACGAGAGGAGGATGAAGCGGGAGCTGGTAGCCTGGGCCAAGGCCGTGGCGTCCATGGCCATCAGGGAATCGATGCAGTGCTCATAAGCGAGAAGCAGTAGTAACTTGTTTTGTCGAGCAAGGCAGCAGCACCACCTCTTTTTTTTTTTTTCTTGATCTGATCGATGACGAGTCCTTCCTTGGCGAAGAGAGTGGATTAACACGGCGGAGCAGATGCCGCCGCGCCGCGGTGCTTCTTGAGCCTGGTATAATCAGCATGGATCTTCGTCTTGTACATGTTTTGGAAAGGACGCATAGGAATATCAACGCGTGTTTTGCCTTTGGCCGTTTGACCTATCTTATTCACATGACGCTCTGAATTTGTTGAGTTCCTTTTCCACCCAAACGCTAGCAACTTCATTCCCTGCAACAGGTCGATAGGCGGATGAAACCTTAATGATGGGGTCCGCATGGGCATCATCACCCTCCTACCCAGTACAGGCCTACCTGACTGCTCAATATGTCAAATATAAGATCTTTACAAAAGTAATTCACTTACAATCATACTTGAACATGTCATGGATAGGATAATCAATAAAAGCCAAAAATGCTTTCATAAAAGGAAGAACATTATGAATCCGTTCATGTGTTTGCATGAAATTATTCATGGCACCAAATACAGAAATTTAAATGGTATCACTCTCAAATTGGATTTCGAAAAAGCCTTGTGATTTTAGCAGTGGGCACAGGAAACAAAAAGTGAAAAGAGTGCAATGCAGAGAAAACAAGGAGAGATAAAGAAATAGAGATGCATGGGGAAGTGAGAATGATGCATCGAAATGTGATAATCACAAGTATTTTGGCAAAAAAAAATGAAAGGCTAGAATCACAACTATTATGAAGTGGAGAGAGTATTTGATTGCTTGAGTTTCTAGAAATTTCTAGAGAGCACTAGAGAAAATTATATGTAAAAATTGATTTTTTTATGATTTATTAGTTGCTTCGAGTCAAATCAATTTTATGAAAAGCTTGTTTGCATAGCAGCTTGCACTGGCATTGAAATGCGGCACTCAAGGAAAGCTGACCAAACTCTTTTCTCAGAGGTGCTACGTGCTATCATGGTCTGTTTGCGATATTTTTAGCAAAAAAAACTACTTGGAGGTAATGATCCTCTCTCAACATGCAGCATTCCTTCTTTTGCACCTAGAACATATTATTTCAAGGTTGCTATGTTCTTATAGTTGGAAAAGATCCCCAATGAATTTAAGACCTGGGAGAACTACATAAAACCATTAAATTCACAGTAATTTGATATTAGAGGAGATTCAGTCTGGTATAACTTCTATAGTGTGAATGCTATAGGAGGATGCCAAATTAAGTGGTCATATAATTACGACATCAGACTCAAAGTACTAAGTGGTTACAGTATCAGTCTAAGAGGCGAAGGAGAGATTTTAAGGGGCCAGTGCCCCCCCCCCCCCCCCCCCCCCCCCCCCAGCATCTCTCTCCCTCCCTCCTAAAATTACCCTGGAAATAATTGCCGCGTTGATTTTGGTCAACATTCGTAATGTTTGTTTCTTTTTTGACCGAAAATAGCAGGTGCATTGCATTAAGAAGATAGAAGTAGTCTCATAGGAGTCACGGGTTAGCTGCTGCTAACATGAGACCTCCAACCCAAGGAAAAGCAAAAGAAATAACACTGACTTAGCCAACAAGGAGGCTAAAGTGAAGGAGAAACAAAGAAAAAGCGATGAGGATAACAAAGACTGAAAAGTGAAAACAAACTAAGAGAGATAGTAGGTGCTTTTAGTTGTAGGCTTAGCTAATTTGAATCTATTGCTTCACCATGTGCCTGTGGTACATGTCAATCTTGTCTTTAGCAAGCATCGCCACCTGGATTAGTGGTATGCTCTTTTCCTCAAAGACGCGTCGGTTCCTTTCTTTCCACATATTCCACCATGTGTATAGCACTACACCTGCCAGTAACCTTCTTTTTGTGGGCATGGATTCCACCACTTGATGTAGCTATGTTGCTACTGGTGTGCCTTCCTCGTTCATGACCTGTGGACTTGCAAAATGAAACCATCCGAACACATACTGCAATACTTGCTTTGAAAAGGAGTAACCGATTAGGAGTTCTATGCTCTCTTGTTGTGCATCGCATAGGCTGCAATGGGCGCTTTCTCCCCATCCTTTTTTATCCAGGTTATCCGGCGTGAGGATCTTCTTGTGCATGGCTATCCATGCGAGTAGGGTCACTTTTGGCTCTACCTTTGATTTCCAAAATTCTGAAAACGGACTTGCTACATGCGTCCCTATTAGTTGTGCTTTGTATGCTAATGTGGAGGAGTATGTTTCGTTTTGAGTCCATCTTCAGAAAATTTCATCTTGTTGGCCTTGTAGCAGTTGCACCTGCTGAATGTTCCTCCATAATCAGACATACTCATGTATTTGGGCGGTGGTGGTGATTTTCTTTAGTGCTTTTATGCAGTTGTTGTCCTATAGTTCGTACTTCACTGTTCTGTTTTTGGGTGCCACTCGTGTCATATTGCCCGGTACACTGAGTATATATAGAGCGTGTCAGATGGTGCCTTTAATTAGCTTGACTGTGTCGGAGCTCGCTGAGCTGCACGCACGGCACTTCTTCAGTGCGTACGCCGACTCGTGATGGATCCCAACAAGTCGTCCCGACTTCTGAAGAGACGACGCTGTGGTGCTCCAGCCGGCCGCTGTCGTTCAGCCATGGCTCTGGACGCGAGGACCCTGCGAGCAGCATCCGTTCCCGCCCTCGACGTCGGCAAGGCGAGCGCGTGGTCCGGCACCGGAGGCGGCGCTCCGTCGGTGGACGTGCCAGCGCTCTGGAGCGACGAGAGAGGGATGAAGCGGGAGCTGGTCGCCTGGGCCAAGGCCGTGGTGTCCATGGCCATCAGGGAGTCGATGCATCAGTGCTAATTATTAGCGAGAAGCAGCAGTAACTTGTCTCAGTCTCAATCCTCGAGCAAGCCAGCACGCCGCACAACCTCTTTTTTTTTTTTTTTCCTTCTGATCTGATGACGAGTCCTTCCTTGGCGAACGGAGTGGATTTTGTCCGTGATCGTTGATCATGGAGCTTCGTCTTGTACATGTTTTGGAAAGGACGTACGGAAATACCAACAGATGTTCCCATGAAGCTTTGAGTTTGCCAAGTTCCTTTTCCACCCAAACAAGCTAGTCACTTCATTTCCCTCAAAAAAAAAACAATAATAAAGCTAGCCACTTCTGGGATTGTTATAATTAAGCTAGTCCACGAGGAGAGCTTGAGCGGCTTTTCTCGTTTCCACTTTACTTTGTAAAAGCTGATTTCTTCTTCTCCTTCTTCTTTTGTGCCGGGAAGAAGAATGAGATCCAACTCAAAGCCAAGGAAAGCAAGGACCTAATGCTATTTGAATCATTAAAAAATTACTAAAAAAATATCCGCAACTTGAGGGTTAATACACCTAGCTATATATAAGAACTTATGTCACGATCTGGCACCCACAAGCTTGTTGTATGACCACCATTATGTGGTCTATCAAGTGTGGGTCGATCACCCATATATAATCTCAATCTTTTACTTGTTTTTCCTCTCCGCATAGCTCATTGTATCGCAGCTGGGTTTTCATGTTGTTGGTGATAATGAGGGGAAAAAAATAGGTAATGCGCAATCAATCTAAATGGTATTTTGCTACGGTGAATTATAAGGAACAATGTTGGAGGGCAAACAAGAACCACATTAGCTAACCAAAACTGTCATAGGGTATACGAAAATTAGGTGAAAATTGTCGGTGTTAAACTACAAGAAAAGCTCTTACAGATGAGTATATCTAACTGCCTATGATGCCGATCGGTTTTACAAATTTCCCTTGAAAATATGATATTGATATCGATTTATCGAGATTGATCTGAACAACCCAACTACAATGTCAGCTGGCTATCAACAACGTTCGTTTATTCAGTCGTATTCCTTTTCAACAATTTTCTTTTATCAACAAAATATTATCGATGTTCTAGTTCCATAACAACAACAAATACATCAATGTTCTAGTACTATAACTTTATAAATATCAAATAATTACTTGGATGGTTAGTGGAAGTGATCGTAGTATCATACCCAGCCTCGATATATAGCTTCATGCTTAAAATTTTTGGAACGTTTTAGACATAGTTATTGTATTAAAGTTTTTAGGAGAACAAAATATTTGTCTAGTGGTTAAAATAGGTAGTTGCGGCACTGGTGGAAGAGGCAAAGGGTGGTTGTTAGGGTGCGGTGCCCCCTCCCCCCCCCCCCCCCCCCCCCCCCCTCCCTCCCCCCCCTCTCGCAAAAACTGTGGTGAAATGGAATTATCTTGAGTCAACATTCATCATGCATGATCCCCTGATATAAAATAAAAATGTCATATACTTGATTAGCCTCTCCCAAATTTGAACCCTTGCTCAGCATCTATTTGATACCTAAGTTTGACATGACATCTGTCTCAAGGATGCAACTATATATTAGCACCTTACCCTATGAGCGCATCCGGAAGACTAGGTTGGTTGATTTTGAGATTCAAAAAGTCATCACGAGCGCCTCGCTATCGACAGGGACATCGCCTCTTTGTGAAAGAATAAATAGCTGTAAAAATGTAACATTCATGCCAAGTTTAGAATTTGCACTTAGATGAGCTGGTTTCACTACAAAAAACCTAACTAGCTGAGCTATGCTCGCACTGCAAGGAATGTGTGTTTCTTTATAGTATTGTACTTTGAGGTCTTCAGAACTCTCAGTTTCCACTCATTGATGTTGTCAAAACGTGGCCTAACGGCATTCGTAACCCCATTTTATTTGACTCAATTCAAACTACACGAGAAGGACACGGTTCAATTTTCTATCAAGTCGCTTTCCGGCAAAATTTAGTAAGCATGCATGCTTGCACACTGCAAGTTTCAAAATTTTAAATGCTACTCCAACTGATCACGATCGTCTCGATATCATCTGGACACCAACTAAACAGTAAAAATACAAATCCAAGGGCTGGCCGGCTACCTTTGCTAGCAAAACAAGCTTATCTCCGTCTGCATCATGGACACTGGTCACGGCGGCCTCTCGACTCGAGCTGCCATGCCAATGGATGGCCTCGAGTCAACACGGATATCGCGCTGAGGTGACACGGATTGCCTTGCGCGCCGGGTGAAAAGGACGTGCCGCGGCAGTTGTGGCTGCGCGCGCGCGGGCGGCATCGTTCGTTCAGATAGCGTACATAGCAGGATGTGTGATCGCGCACGACCCAGCCGCTCCGTAGCCGTCCGATCGGGTGTCGCAGAGCACAGGAGGCTACGTACGACCTCGCACCTAACGCGCCTACTGTCATTTGTTTACGGCCCGCCACTCGACCAAACTCCCGGAAAAACTGGCTAGTTACGAAGCGCCACCTGCGCCCGCGCCACGCGAGATGTCAACGCTGCGCGTTCGCGATCGGGGGTCCCGCGGCCCCGACGCGCTCACACTCGCATCGCACGCTTGTCCGCGCGAGCTGATTGGTACGTGTTCCCCAAACAGCGTCCACCAGGATCTCACACACTGGTTGAGCACGTGTTACTCGTGCGTCACATACGCGCCTGGTGTAGGAGTATATAGAGCGCGTGAAGCGCCCCCGGTTGAACCAAACCGAAGCCAGTTGAATCTGATACACATTAGCTGCAACTGCAGGGCAGAGTGTCCGAGAGCGCAGAGCATCTCAGAATCTCAAAACTACCTTCTGCTTAAATCTCAGAGCACGGACGCCGCACAGCGGCTTGGTGGTGCGGATTCCGGTGGTTCAGCAACGAGCTAGCCATGGCTCTGGACTCGAGAGCTCTGCGGGCGGCGGCGTCCGTCACCGGCGCCGCCCACGACGACGTCGGCGCGGCGAGCACGTGGTCCGGGACCAACCGCGGCGACGAGGCTTCTCCGTTCACGATGGACACGGCGGCGTCCTTGGACGTGCCCGTGCTCATGGGCGACGAGAGGAGGATGAAGCAAGAGCTAATGGCGTGGGCCGAGGCCGTGGCGTCCATGGCTGTCAGGGAATCGATGCACTGCTGAGGCGCCGGCTCTGGTCAACGTTGCGGAAGCTCAAGCAGAGCACACCGATCTCCTTTTCTTTTTCGAGCCTTTCTTGACGGGGATGAAGCAATCCTCCTTTTTTTGCCGAGCGGCGGTGCTGCAAAATCATGATCTGTCGGTCGATCAGCCGTTCGGCTTGTACATGTTTTTGGAAAGGATGGAATAGAATCTCTACAGACTGCAGATGTTTTACATTCTCTGTTTGAACTCCTTCATCGTCTTATCCCAAATGCTTTGGATTTGCCGCCTGCCATCTGGACCATTTCACTGCCTACACGAAGGCTATTGGAAGCCGTGGTTTTGATCCCAGTCTGCGAGACCATCGAGAGCGCTGCCGGAACTAGCACAACTGATGATTGAATGTTGCACGCGTGTTTCCAGAGTTATTCACCCAGCAAATACGTACTCCACAAGGTTCTTCTCCCTCTCGACGAGTCACAGCATCATAGGTCGGCCCACCGGCGTCCCAGCCAACGATGATATCCTCGGATGCGTGTCAGCCGTCAGGCACTCGTACTCGTTGCTCCTTGTTCCGGGTTCGAATCATCGTTAGGGGTCACCAGGAATTCAGAATTCGTTGGAACGATTTGTGCAAAATGTTCGCATCATTGGGATGTCCAGGGCGAAATTTCAACTTGGGAATTGGGATAGTTCTTGACAGATCTACGCGCCGGATGGTTCTGCATCAAGGACATGTGCCATGGCAACTGTGTGGGCTTGTCTTTGGATAGCAAAATTTGCCATTTCCTCAATGTCAGGCTTCGTAGACCTTTTCATTACACTTAGGATTAAGTGGAAACATTTTTCAGGGTAAACATTGCATTTTGGTAGATCAGCATTATGGTTGCAGGTGGCAGCAAAGCCAGTTTTTTTGCTGCCTCAATTGATTAATGAGGGCCTGAAAAGTAACATACATACGCTGCAGGTTAGGAACTATAGGAACCAGGTAGACCCCTGGGGATTTGCCATGTGTTCTGATTATTAGTTAGCAAAACAATTGGAAATTTTGACATCTTGCAATTCTTGGTCTACTCTCACAACAAATCACAATGGAGCAAGGTCAACTTCCAAGATCTGCAGCCATTATTTACAGATGTGGGCCCTCAAACATATACCTGTGAATCGCCAAACAAATAATCCTAACATACATATATATTAACTTAAATTTAAACCCAACTAACCATTTACATCAACATCACCATAATTATTCTTTGGATCACCACTATCGTGTCAGGCGCCCTAAGGTTTTCTGTTTAACTCGTTGTACTCTCCATGACAATCCCCCGTGTGCCACCAGTGATCAATTTACACCTTGAACCGAACCACAATGCATGATATATCATCTTTACTTTCTCTTTTTAGCGCTTCGGCGATTAATTGCTTGGCAGCTGTGTGTGGATCCTTAAACCTTTTGGCCAAATCAACGGCTTCCTGATTGTTCATCACCTGGTCGATAAATAAAAATATTTAAGAAACTAGTTGAATGTTCAATCAATTGTATCCTGACCATTTGAAGAAAATAAATAGAAATAACAATCCACACCTTCCAAAGTCCGTCACTAGCAAGGATAAGTAACTCAGCAGTGTAATCGATGTCTTCAACTCTTATATCAGGCTCTGATCGCAAGAGAGATTTTAGATTCCTGTCTCCAAAAGCCCTGGAGACAGCCAACTGACCACATACTCGGGGAACATCTCCTGAAATGTACAGAATTAATCAATTAGATAAAAAAATGGCAACAACAGGAACAGAAAACAAATGACATAGTGGCTTTTCTATGTATAGTATACTAGAAAGTAAGAAGTGCACTCATAATTCAAGCGTGAAAAAAAAATTGATCTGATCCTGCTGCAAGCATGTGGCTACTGGAAGCTACGTCATCATATATTCAAGCTCTCATGTTCCTAAAAGGTGATCATGGAAACACGTATGGACTAGGGAAACAAATCCTTAAATGGGTATAACTACCCAGCGCACTAATCCTTAAATGGGTACATCGAACTTTGTCTTCTTCAGTTTCAAAATCAAATGCATAATACTACCAAAGTACCAATGGTGAATCCAAACATATCTTATACTATCACGGAAGCTGGATAGATTGAAATGACTCACTAATAGTACAAGATATGTTTGGATTTCAACTTATAGTACACATTGGTAGACTATCAGCTGATGATGTTTGGATTTCAACTTATATGGTTTGATTACCTTAGAATTATCAGCGGTAGATTTCAACTTATAAGTTGGCAGATTCAGCAACTTATAATTATTGCACAAAATAAACATGAGTTCGACATCAGCAAAAGGCTATAAAAGAGGTGTATCTACAGCAACAAAATGGTAATAGAAATAACACAATATTCTTGCCTTCTAGTATAACATTATTGCAAAGAGAACTTATTCTTGAGCCTATTAAAGGTGCGCACTACCGAGAAAACAATACATAGGACTAGAGAATGGGGACCTATTGACCTAGTCAATCCTTTGACCAGTGTAAACTAAATTTCGGATACCTTAAGGGTTCGCTACAGACAAGAGCTACAATGATATTTTTCAGGTTCAAATGATTGCATAAAAGATTTTCTTTCAAACCAGTGGGGGACTGCATACAGTGACTGGCCTAACTTGTGATTTATGTTGGTGACGGCTTAACTACTAATACTGCATCTGCACACAACGACAGCCTGCAGTGGTTATCTCAAAATATCACAAAAATAAAATAAAAAAACTAAATTTTTTTCATTAGTTTCATGTGAATGCATTATCACAACCATTAGCATCATCCACTTGATACAAAATGTATGCTTTTGCTAATATTCCACCATGTGGCATTCTTATAGCACTAACAACATAATTAGCACTTTCATAAGCTAGTTGCAGGATGAAGAATCAACCCTTAACAGATAGAACAACCGTATCAAAATTTTTAATAGTAGATACTTATTCTTTTCTGCTTTCACGTGCCTTAAAAAAATTTAACTAAGAATTGTATTTGAATAGTTTAGGTGCTCAGCAGAAAGATGAGTAAATTAAATCAGAAAAAATGACTATGTGCACAACCATTCAAATCAAGGTACTATGTCTATAGAGAATTAAAGAATCGAGCACACACCTGGCATGTTCGAAACAAAGCCACCCCTATTTTCGATTACACTTCGCTCAACATTCGGATCATGGTCTGTTGACATCGCTATGGCCTGACCACCTTTCAAGAGAACAGCTCTTGAATCCCCAACATTAGCTACCCACAACTTTTTGCCGTTTACAAGAATGGCAGTTACAGCAGTAGAGCCACCTTGTCCCAAATCCGGAGTGTGTGATAGAATAGCTTGGTCTGTCTTTTCATAAGCTTTTGTGATTGCTCTATCTGGATGGGTCCAAAACTCTTCCTAAAATAGCAGAATAAAAAGAACAGGGTCAGCACAGTGGCAATGAACGGATCCTTATGAAACAAATGCCGACAACTCACGTCGTTCAAAATATTCGAGAACAAGTTCTTCTGTAAGTAAGCAGGAACGGTGTCTCCTAAATGACCATCAAAAATAGCAAAAAGACCAAGCTCATTTCCTTTCGCTTCAACAAGTTCAGCGACATGATAATCCTCCATAGGATGATTTGTATTTCCTTTTACAAGGTTAAACCCATAGCAAACTTTGACTTGGCCCTGAGAGCCTTTCCCTTTGCCAGATGCCGTTGATGCATGACCTGTGAACTGTGTACAAGCAGAACAGTCAGCAAGAGCAAATAGTACGGCTGGAGTGTTAGAACAATATATTGGTAGATTGCTACTGATGGAGCTCCTAACTTAGGCAGGAACTTCATAAAACAAAAAGGTGAGTTCATGAACTGTATCGATTGCAGCATTGCTTCACGGTGGATCTTAGAGCGGGTACAGCTAACAATCAAGAACGAAAACCATTTCATGAGAAAGCTAGAAGCCGAGAGTAATGATGGCTTTTGATGTCAACAAGGTCAATGGGAATCGGTAGTTAGCACCGAAGAATAATGTTGTGCATATCGATTACTGTTAAACTGTTACAGGCAGCGAAAGTTGTGAGGCTACTCCTTTATGTTAAGCGGGGACCAGAGTGAAGCTTAATATTGAGCAGGCAACATACATACATATTATTCTCTTAACTATAATCGTATACATATTTACATCGAAGTCACAGAATTGCAAAATATGACGTAATAAAGCGATGAAATACGCAACTACCGCAACTGATCAGAAGTAGAGTTACCTCGGAGCAACCGGCACCGAAGCAGCAAAACCTTGCCATATTTATCTCTCAGCTCCAATCCGGGAACCGAAATTAATAAGAAAGGGGCGGAAATTCAGAAGTCTCCACCGCCACCGATACTTCTCCCACGAGACCACGAGGCTCCACTCCAGTCACGAACGCGGTCCCGAAACCGCGCGCACTTTTCATGGAATTTTGCAACCTGCAATCAAAAAGCGGATGAAAATTTCGACACAGCAGATCCAGCAGCGAAATCAGACGGAAAATCCAGCAGCAAAATCGGAGAACAAATTGGATAAAAAAAATCGCAGGGGGGACAGATCAACATACCAATCGATCCAGCACGCGTAGAACCCAGAACCAGAAATTCGCCGGGGAAAGGACGAGTGCAAAGCCCGCAGCTTTGAGCGGTCGAGGAGCTGAAGAAGCGGAGCAGAGCTTCTCCTTGGGGCCTTTTTGAATTAAAAATATTATTTTCGTCGCGTTTGCGCGTCGGGACGAAGAAGTCTATGCGCGAGGCCTTTCAAGGGTCAACACTGAACAGAGAGCAGCCGGTTGGCCCACGCACGGCGTAGACTTCGTTCATGGACCACGCTGTCAGCGCACGAATCACGAGGCGGAAATGAAGGTTGTTACGGCCTCTTCTCCGTGAGCCGCGTCCGTGCAGATGTGGCCGCTCGGGGCTAACAGGGGGGCAGAAATGGTCGTACTCACACGCTGCGGGTCCAAGCGAGGAAGTTTCATCTCACTCGATGTGTGGTGGGCCTAAAACATGATGGGTCCTTGCTGTCATTGACAGATGTTGAGTGAGAACGAGTGCGGGTAGCCTGATGCGGGAATTGAAGACTTTGGGAAGCCAAAGTGGGGAGTGGGGGCGCCGGTTTGACTCGCGCGTCTACGCCTCTAGGGGCCGAAACAGGCGCTGGTCCTCCAGGGACCCGGTCTATGGACTACTTCGGCAAGATGATGCGCGGGAGCGGCTGCTTATCTCCTCGTATGGATGGCAAAGATGGACTTTGGTTTTGTGGACCGAGTCTTGGCGCGCTAAGTTTGGTCCCTTGGGCGACGACCGGGAGATTAGACCGAGACCCACGATTAATTTGCTACGGATAATAGCACGGCTATGGCGCACCTCCACTGACACGATTAGTTCCCGGAGCCATGAAATTTCAGGCTCTTTTTTCAAACAAAGGAAAAATAGAGAAAGTTTAGAGAAAAAGAACACTAAAGAAAAGTTTCCCAAGAAGCGTTTTTTTTTTTTGCGAAACAAAAGATTGTGCTCCTTGGACAACTCTTATCCTACGTTTTAGCTATGTGTACTGAAGATGGCCTTAGTGTGGATAATTTAGCTCAATAAAATGTGGTTCCGACGCATTTTGGCGAAACGGAAATGTGGGCTGTAAAACCCAAAGAGCGAAAGAAAATCTCTACTTTTCGGCAGCTACACAGGCCGAAAAATGCGTCGGAATTAGCCTAGGCCCGATTGTGAGTCGATTGTTCCATTATTTTGGGCTGATGGCCATTGAGGAAGGCCCAACGCGGGAATTTGGTGCGGCCCGCCAGTGGAGTGGCGCAACGCGGGAATACGGCAGGTGAACCTCCGTGGTCACCTCGAGCTGCAGATGAGGACCACGTCCCCATCGGCTGCCGACGCGATGCGAAGAAGCGCGAGCAGCTTTTCCTCCTCGCTAAAAAAAGCTGTGTGTCGCGGACCACGGAGCCAGCCGCACCTCCCCCAAATTCAATCCCCATCGTGGAAATCGCGCGCGGCCTCGGCCGTCGCCGTCGCCCTCGGCGCCGGGCGACTTTATGCGCGCACCCACGCAAAAGCCCAACGGGGCGGCGACGACCCAGATGGGAATGGAATGGAATGGCATCTCCAGCCAGCCGTCCCGGTCTCCGTAAACCTCGCGGGCTGGCAACGGCATGGCAAACCTCGTGGGAGAGTAAGGGAAACCTCGCTCGCGGCTCTGTGGCCTGCCTCTGTCGTTGCTGGTCGAGTCACTAGCGATTATCCTTTGGTTCTCCTGTGGTTGCCAGCTGATCAACCGACGAAGAGATACAACCGCTCTCCGTAATTTTGGAGCGGGATCAACAGGTCAACAACAACAGTGCTCCGATCTCGTGGCGCTTCTCCGAACACGAGGCGGCGGGAGGTGCTGCTGCGCGTCTGACGTGCCATGGCCATCACGTGCTTGCTTCGGCGCATAGGTTCTCTTTTATCGTCTACAGGGGAATATATTCGTCGTTCGGATTGGCCGGAAACAAAAGCAGCAAACCTTTGCATCCCTGTCACTGTCAGCTGCTTCCTTGTGTCAAAAGTTTCGAAGCCAAACACGCACTATTTGCCATCAAAAAGTTTTGCGCTCCCTTTACTCATCGCTGAGTGTTCCAATGGCATGTGGAGTAGGAGACGGCAGATATTGCAATCACAGGTAAAATGCAATTCTCTTTTTCCTACTCCCTCTTTCCTAGTTTAATTGGCATTTTAGCTTCTTTTAGTTTTCTCAAAATAATTGGCATTATCACTTTCCAATGCATATTTCTCTCTTTTCAATACACCTCTATCTTTACCTCCCTCCTCATCGTTTCCTGCGCACGTACCTTTACCAACTCTCATTAATCTCCGTACCAAAAGCTAAAACATCAATTAAATTGAGACAGAGAGAGTAGTAGATGAGAACTCAACCTTCGTGTGGAGCCAACACCACCAGCTTGAGGTGATAAAAAGGTCTTAAGCAACCTAGACTTTTTAGTCACAATGTACAAGCTTTGAGTTAAGAGACTTGGATTGCCAGCTTATGGAAATTGAGAGGTTAATTATGTATTATCTAAGATATAAAAAGCCATGTATATATCAGTTTTGTTATTTTACTGCGTCCAGAGGTTAGTTGTGCATTATTTTTCACTTGCTTTTTTCCTTATAACTATTGCCCTCACCCATTTCATTTTTTCCATGACTGTTTCAACTAGCAAGTACAACTATCACAATGTCTCATGTTCTTTTACCCATTTTTGTGGTCCAATGTTCCAAGCCGACAGAATTTATTTCATATATAGGTAATAAAAAAAAAACTCGGCCGGGGGGATTGACCTCCACCCGCTGTATTGTATTAAGAAGAAGACAGCCTTCTCACACCGGCCGAGAAAATCCCCGAACCCCCCTCCCACCCTTACACAGGACCCGCTCCCCAGGTGAAACTAGGCCGGGGCAAAGCACCGTAGCCCAGCTGGGCCGGGTTTCGAACCATGCTTTGGGAATTGGGAGAGGCGAGGGAATTTTTTTAACCTCAGTCCGAAATTCGCTCCCACCGGGAATTGAACTCGAGACCTGAGGAGGTGCCGCTGGAGCTCCTAGCCAACCGGCCACAAGTCCTTTGGCCATATATAGGTAATGATAAGTAGATTTCCATAATATATTGAGTTACTCGAAAACATATACATTATGTTTGAGCATACGAAGAACATGCAGCTAACTTGCGGGTTTGATCGACCTATCAACTTTCATACAACTTGGAAAAGAAACTTGGTTAAATGCACAAAATACTCTTGCTAATTGTACTACTTCATATTGAACTTGTTTATTTTGTCTGTAATATGCTACTTTTTAAGGAAAGAAGTGTGTCTAATGTTCATGCATCAATTTGTGGCGTGACACACTAAGAATAAACAACAAAGCACGTAAAAAAAAAGAATAAACAACAAACTATTTTTCTAATGGAACGACATTTATCAAACCCCAACTTATAATGAATCCAGCCAAATCTGACCACCAAGCTTGTATAAAAGGAAAGACAAAAAGAATAAAATAAAACACGTCCACACATGACGACAATTGCTAATCCTTTCATTTTAGTTCCACAAAGCAATATAGGTACATAGACACTAAAACAAGAGTTTTTCTTGGCTAGAAAAGTATTTTTTTTCTATAGAAATCCACTAGAGAAAACTAGTTCCTGTAACCATTCTACAATCTAAGCATGATTTTAACGACTTCTCATGTTAATTAACTTGGCTCGTGCTCGCATAATTTAGGCTGATTTTCATAAATTGTGCAACTAAAATATGTGATAGCTGGTTTCTTTGTCACATATGACATATACAATTCAGGAAAAAAAATGAATATATACAAGGGTAATACAAATGGAAGGAATATTATGGACTGGGGAAAGAGGGTCAGGACCAGAAGGATAAATGGACGAGAAAAGTTAGATCAAATCCAGCCAACCAATCCCGATATCCACAGCCTCTTTCTCCATTGGCCCATAGCTGTCCCAACCAAAACCAGAGACACCTACTGCAAGAACACCAACGCCAAACAAAATATAATCAAATTACGCACCCAAAATTACAAAAAAAAAGAGAGAAATATTACGACACCTCGTGCGCGCGCTCCTCCACTGTCCTGTGGAATCTCGAGAGGAAGAAAAGCATAGGTCTGATCCCTGAGTTCCCAAGTCCTTGGTTTCATGGTTTCTTGACGTGCTCTTGAAAAAGCTCGAGGTGTCTCTTGGATTGGCCGGCCATGTCAGTCTCGTCATCGTCCATGTGCGGCGGGGACGCCGGGATGAGGAGCGTGGTGTGGTTTCGGAGGGACCTCAGGGTGGAGGACAACCCGGCGCTGGCGGCGGCGGCGCGTACCGGCGGGGAAGTGGTGCCGGCGTACGTGTGGTCGCCGGAGGAAGAGGGCCCGTATTTCCCAGGGCGCGTGTCCCGGTGGTGGATCAGCCAGAGCCTGAAGCACCTGGACGCCTCGCTCCGCCGCCTCGGAGCAGGGAAGCTCGTCACACGGAGGTCAGCCGACGCCGTCGTCGCGCTGCTCCAGCTCGTCCGCGACACCGGCGCCACGCACGTCTACTTCAACCATCTCTACGGTTTGGTTCCTACCAGTAGCATATGTTTCTGTTATCACAGTTTTTCAACGATTTTTTTTTCTTGGCAAGTTCACTGTCCTTTTTTAAGTATTTATCGGATTTGCTCCAAGTTGAGCCAGATCTGCTCCATCACTTAAATCTCATATATATTACTTAATTAAGTACACTTTTATAGTAATGGTAGTATACTTAAGCATACACCCACAATCCACATGTCAATAACCGCTTCCCGATTTAGCAACTCTGAATCTAGTCTGGTGTTGAAAAACCTCCACATGTCAAGTGAAGTGACTCAATGTTTAGTAGGAGTATGAAGTAGCTCTATGAAGTAAAATCCCACCATTTCTCTACCCCCCATCTTAATTCCTAAAAAGTCCTTTGCTTACCCAACTAACCGGTCGAATGAAGTAATAGCCATATGAGTATGACCGATGCCAGATTGAGCAAACTTTCAGGCTCCTGTTCTTTGTATAGTGCTTCCGTTTCTAATGCTTTAAGCCTTTGAGACATCTTATCTGACTTTAAAATCACTTTGACACGGCCATCTTTTCAGACCCGATCTCACTGGTCAGGGACCACCGGCTGAAGGAGATGCTAATGGCGGAGGGCATCGCCGTGCAATCTTTCAATGCAGACCTCCTATATGAGCCTTGGGAAGTCGTCGACGAGGAAGGGCAACCATTCAGCATGTTTGAGCCGTTCTGGAACAGGTGTCTCAGCATGCCGTATGATCCCCCTGCACCACTTCTGCCCCCGAAGAAGATCAATTCAGGTGATTGGAGAACTATGAATTCGATTGTTCTAGCTTCTATTCATTCAGAATAACTTCCCAGCACAGCTGTTTTCTCGACTTCCTATGCATCAAGCACTGTCAACTTTGAAACAAGTCGTCTATACTCGTTGAAAAGAAGATAACAAACATGAAATGAGCTACAGTGTTTTTTTTAAAAAAAATATGGAAAGTCTTCAATAACTAGCAATTCTCTAGTCATTTCTTAGGCTTATGTGCAAATTTGGCTAATCATTTGAATATATTTCAATTCTCTCAAGCATTATCCCACAAGGCGATTTTGAAATGACTTACCCATTTCGCTGCATGATAAATTTGCGACAGGTGATTTATCAATGTGCTCATCAGATGAGCTGATCTTTGAGGATGAATCAGAGAGGGGGAGCAATGCCCTTCTGGCACGAGCATGGTCACCAGGGTGGCAGAACGCAGACAAAGCGCTAACAGCCTTCCTCAACGGTCCTTTGGCTGACTACTCAGTGAACCGCAAGAAGGCAGATAGTGCAAGCACATCCCTACTTTCTCCTTACCTGCATTTCGGTGAGCTAAGTGTGCGCAAGGTATTCCACCTAGTTCGCATGAAGCAGCTCGTGTGGAGCAACGAGGGGAACCACGCTGCTGAGGAAAGCTGCACCCTGTTCCTCCGTTCCATTGGCCTGCGTGAGTACTCACGATACCTGAGCTTCAATCATCCGTGCAGCCATGAGAGGCCCCTCTTGGCGCATCTCAGGTTTTTCCCCTGGATGATCAATGAGTGCTACTTCAAGATTTGGAGGCAGGGACGAACTGGTTATCCTCTTGTTGATGCTGGCATGAGGGAACTTTGGGCAACGGGGTGGTTACATGACCGGATACGTGTGGTGGTGTCAAGCTTCTTTGTCAAGGTCCTCCAACTACCATGGCGATGGGGTATGAAGTACTTTTGGGACACTTTACTGGATGCAGATCTTGAGAGCGATGCACTAGGTTGGCAGTACATCACCGGCTCTCTTCCTGATGGCAGAGAGCTTGACCGCATTGACAATCCTCAGGTACGTGTTGCTCTTAACTTCTGAACAAAAAAAATGAGGCAGTTCAGTGAACTTACAAATAATATCGAGTACTGATGCATTTTCGTGTCAATCAAATTCTTCAATTTAGTTTGAAGGCTACAAGTTTGACCCGCATGGGGAGTACGTCCGACGTTGGATTCCTGAGCTTGCAAGGCTGCCGACAGAATGGATACACCATCCATGGGATGCACCTGTGTCCGTGCTGCAAGCTGCGGGAGTGGAGTTGGGATCCAACTACCCTCTCCCCATTGTTGAGCTAGACGCAGCCAAAGCCAGGCTTCAGGAAGCCCTGTCAGAAATGTGGCAGCTTGAGGCTGCTTCAAGGGCTGCAATGAACAATGGAATGGAGGAAGGCCTCGGTGACTCTTCAGAGGTCCCACCGATTGAGTTTCCTGAAGAATTACAGATGGAGGTCGATCGGCAGCCAGCCCAGGCAACGGCCAATGTGACTGCTCGGAGCCGTGAGGACCAGATGGTGCCTACCATGACATCTTCACTGAACAGAGCTGAAACAGAGGTTTCGACCGATCTAGGGAACGGTGAGGACAGTAGGGCAGAGGTTCCGACCCATGCACATGTCGAACCTCCAGTTGAGATGGAAGAAATGGTCCGAAACACTACTGAAGGCGATGCACCTAGAATCAACGGCGTTCACCGGCACAACATCTTTCAGCAACCGCAGCACCGCAGGCGAGACGTTCTTGCGCCATCTACATCAGAGGCTTCGAGTACCTGGACCGGGAGAGAAGGTGGTGTTGTTCCAGTGTGGTCGCCTCCTGCAGCATCAGGCCATTCAGAAACTTTTGCTGCTGATGAAGCTGACATTTCGAGTAGGAGTTATTTGGATAGGCATCCACAATCGCACCAGATGATGAACTGGAGTCAGCTATCACAGTCATTGTGAGTTCAGATGCTCAGAGGCGCGGTAGCCCATCATTCCCAGGGTGTGTTTGGTTAGGCTGTGGCTGTGAAAAAAGCTGCTGTGGGCTGTGAGCTGTGAAAAAAGCTGCTGTGGGCTTTGAGCTGTGAGAAAGTTAAAAGTCGTTTGGTGAAACAGCTGTGGCTTTTTGGTACTGACTAGCGGACCCTACATGTCATGTATATATATGTCTATATATATATGTATATATGTATGTAGAATGGATTTTCTCTATGTATATATCTATTATATATGTACGTATATATTATATATATATGTATATATACTATATATATGTATATGTATGTATATATACACACACATAAATATAACATATTCATATGTATATAAATGTACACACTTATATATAAATATTTATCAATACAACCATAATGTATATGTATATTTTACAAATATTATTTGTACATAACATATATAGTATATATTATAAATTTTATGTATATATAAATATTATAAATATTTTATGCGTATTTATAAATATTCTTATATATAATTATAATATATGTATATATGTATGGATGTATGTATGTATGTATGTATGTATGTATATAGGTAATTTCTTCAAACTTGTGAAAGCCACAGCTCAAAAAAGCACCTTCATACCTGCTTTCAGAAATGAACTAGACAAAAGCTGCTTTTGGCTGTGACTTTTTCTGACAGCCAACCCGTTTGGTTGGGCTTTTGGCTTTTTCGAAAAGTCAAAGCCAAAAAAAGCCCAACCAAACACACCCCCAGTAAGTTGCATTTGCATTGCAGTTGTGAATTTTTCTTTTCGTGTATCTTGCAGCATAAAGCCACTATAATTTAAATTAACCTTGATACATGATAAATGTGAATCTCATATTTAGTATAATCCAAGAGTACTCCAAATAAGAGAAGTTTTTTTTAAAAAAAGATCCTTATCGGCTTGTATTAATTAAGGAGAATTAAGCAGTTATGTACATTGAACAGAGCGATCGGCTAGGCAGCAAATTAGAGAAGTAAACCACTGTATTGACCCTAGTGTATGATTGAATGATATATCACAACCTAAAGCAGTTGATATATGATCTAACAATTTGAGAGCTGTACACTGCAGGACAACAGGCTGGGAGGTCGAAAGTTCGGTGCAGCCAAACCTAATTGGTAGAGTTTCCTCAAGATGGAATTCATATGTAATTTGTCCAATCAATTGCTCATCTATAATCTGATGTGCATGCAAACAGGCAGCTGTTCCCCAAAAGTTGTAATAGTTTGTAAATCTAATCGTATAGAACTTTCGTGATATAGGGTGGTTGGCAGAAAACAAAATCAACATTGTTGATCAGAAAATGGAGGTTTTTCCATGTTTTGTGCTTTTTAACTTTTTTTTTTTGAAGAATGTTATCTATTATTGTGCATTCCCTTGCGTTTCTCTGTTGACCTGGAGCTATATATATTTGATTACTCTTGTCAGTCCCATACTCGCATTAGGAATAACGGTTTTCTGCTGCCGAAATTGTGGATTCACCTGCTTTTCATTGGGACTGTGTGGCAATCTTCTTTCACATTGCAATTTGCATCATGTGCCGAACTTTCACATGGCCAAGATCTCAATGTATTGTTGGGTTTGGAAATAGGAATCTTGTACTATGTCGAAACAACCAATTGAACAGAACCGATCCAGAGGTCCCATAGACGCAGGCGGCATCCATCACTTCCCATTGACAAGGCTTTTACTGACCATCAAGTGACTGGTTCACTGTCTGGGATCCGGTTTGGAAGCAGTTGTTGGAACGTCATATGATCACCGTATCACCGACAATATCACACTACGATTTTTTCAAGAACGTGCGGAGGTGCAAGAAAAGGGGGAAAAAAAAAAAGCTCATACTTCCACTGAACGACTCGCCCTGATTCACTAAAGTTGCTTTCTTTAACCTTCGATGTTACAGGCTGAACAGGAAGACGTCGGTGTCCACTGTGGCGGCGATGGTTAACTTGTTGTTGTGACAGTACGATGATAAGTCGAGGATGAGGCGGCCCCACCTGAGGAGGTGCTCGTTGGCGCGACGAGAGGCCAGACGGCGCTGCCAAAGACCGATGCGGTGGCCTCACCCGTGCCAGTGGTACATCCTGTAATTATCATCACCAAGGACCCGGGTGCTCTCGGCCGCAGGAGGAACCAGAAAGCAACCAAATGGATCGATGAATAGGGGCGTGACATCTCGGATGCATGTACCAAGGACTGTAATTATCATCACGCGGCCTACCATGCCGGGGATGATCGCACGTGGAGCCGGGCTCGCCAGCTGATGAAACGTGCGGCGCGCCGGTAACCAGCACTTGAAATCGTGTTTTCTGATCCTTAATAATCGTACAAATGGTTTGGCAGCCGTGCAGTGCTAATTTACGCTATAGAATACTGCTGATCAACAGTTCAACACTACTGAATCTGGCCATCTGGGAATACTTTCTCACGCCAACGCCACCTAATAACACTCCACGCGCGGCTGAAAAGAAGAGAGAACCAATGGGTTAACAAGCTCAGCCCTCAACCAAGAGTATTCAAACCTCTTGGCAAAAATATTATGAATGAAACGAAACATTTGATGGATGTTTCCATGCTCAGCGCTTCTCCTCCAAGTGCACAAGATCAAATAAATACAGCAGCTTGATGAATCTACATCATGCTGAGCTGACGAAGTTCTTCCCAAAAATCAAACAAGTATCATGATTCTAATTGAGTGTTCATGCAGTTTCTAATGTTGTACAACAGACCTTGCAGGTGCATGCTATGTTCCGAACTAGAATCAATATACATCCTTCCAATGCGACGGCAGCGACTGGACCTTATGCTCTTGCAGATGCGCTCTTCCGGGCGTTGATTATTGCAGCTGTCGTCGGCGGGAGAAGGAGGCGGAGCATTTGGAGCTCCGGCGAGTGTCGCCGGAGTTTAGATGTTTCGAGTAAAATCTCGTTTGAAGGGGCTGGATGTAATTCTCAGTGTGTCCGGGGTGGTTTCTGTAAACTAGCCCTTAGAATAGAGTAAAGCAGCGTCCCAACTCTTTCCCCTCTCGAAAGCTCTCTCCCTGCTACAGTAAAAGAGGGCGAATCGGGGGCGGAATCGTTTCCGGCGGCGGATCCATCGACTTTCTCTCGCCTCCGGCGGCCGGTTCGGCGCCGGAGGTGGGCGGGAGTCATGGATCCGCCGTGCGGTGTACAGTCCCTTCCTAGCTCTCTTAGTTTTAGATAGTCTAGGGTTAGGGTTAGGTTCTCTCGCGCCGTTGTTGTCGACGGCGGCGAGGTCCTTTTGTCCCGGCGTGGTCCCTGCAGGCGGCAGTTGCGGCTGCTCCTCGCGTGATTCGCGCCGGTGTCCAGGTTTACCTGTACCGGTGCTTCGGTGCGGGTCTGCTTTTCTCCGCGGCGACGTCTTCGGCGGGCGATGGCGGGGGTACGGCGAGGACGGCTCCAAGTTGGGCTTCGGGTTCGTCCTCTTCTTCTCCTCCGCTGGTTTCCCAACCCTCGTCGACATCGACGTTGTGAGTTTCTTCTCCCTCTTTCGTCTTCTGAGCGGAAGGGTGGAGTTGTGGGGCCTCCCCGGAGGCACACTCTGTGTCGGCGTCGTTGTGGTCAGCGACGCTCGACTTTTTGGTTCCCGGCCGGCGGCGGCGACGGTGTCGGAGGCGACGACGGCTGCGGAATCTTCTTCCCCTTCCTCCTTCCAAGCGACGTCAGCGACTGGACCTTATGCTCTTGCAGATGCGCTCTTCCGGGCGTTGATTATTGCAGCTGTCGTCGGCGGGAGAAGGAGGCGGAGCATTTGGAGCTCCGGCGAGTGTCGCCGGAGTTTAGATGTTTCGAGTAAAATCTCGTTTGAAGGGGCTGGATGTAATTCTCAGTGTGTCCGGGGTGGTTTCTGTAAACTCCATGGATGTACTGTTCATCTATATTAATATATTTCCCTTCTGCTCAAAAAAAAAAGAAAAAAAGAATCAATATACAGTGCTCAATAGCAATGTTCAATTCTTAAACAACGACGTTAGTCCTGAGAAAGAAAACTGGTCAGGCGCACTTTAACATTTACACCTTATTTCATCATTGGGAGCAAGATCCATTATCCCCTGTACACTGAAACCACCCAAAATCTGGCATCTTTGCTTCATACAACCTCTGTGATTGTCAATTTTCCATGGAGGTAATGAAATAGCTGTGTAGGTACAAGAGTAAGCTTGCATGCTCCTAAGGAAAAGAAGAAAAGAACCGGGAAGGCGGAACCAATCTAACTCTTCCCACCAAGGCCCTCATAGAACAATATATATCCATGATCTGTGTTGCCTGAGTATTCATGCGAAGAACCGAAGAATGTTTGCAGGGTCTGCTCTTCCACCATCTCGACATTTTCATCATCGAAGAACAACCAGTGGTTGTGGCTTTTAACGAGGCTTACATAATGTCCATGGTTGGGTCCACTTCCAACATGGACTACGACAGCAAAGAGGGAGTACTCGGTGTCTACATCATCAGATGCATTACTGAGCTTCAGCTCCATCGGGAACACAACCCGATACGAAAGCTTCTTATACCGGCCAAGCTGCTCAATATACTTAAAGCGCTTTAGGTGGATCACCAATATGTGTGGAGCCTTCTTGATCTTCATTCTCTTTTGTGCTTCTTGCAAACTGGAATGAGACCAAATATGGGAGTTCAGCAGTAACAAAGACTAAGTGAAGATGACGGTCCTTTCCATATGGTAGCTACAACTTGTAATTTTGTCAAAATCTACAGCATAAAATGGGTTCTAACAAAGGGACGAGGTAATGAAGGTCACTCAAGAGTCAGGGCATTAAGCTGTTGCACAGGTATGCCAAAACAAGGTGCCCACCAAGCAAGGTGGAGATAGCCAGTAAAACAGACGTCTCAGTGCAACGAATGCTGATGATGAAAGGGGAAAAAAGACAACCTAAGGGGAAAATGTTATAGTACCTGCAGCATTTGTCACAAAAGAATTTGTCTTCAGCATTTAATGTCTCTGTAGAGCAGAAATTTTTCAGGCAGCTTGTGATAGAACTATTTTGTTCAATATCAACACTAAGGTCAAGGAATGTTTCATCCCTTGCAGTTACTGTCTCACATCTTAAGCATCTTGTTTCATTGGTCAGAATGCCCTGTGAAGTTTGCATGCATATTAGAATGAAGGAACCTCAATCAAGAATAATCCATAAGGAATAGCGAGTTCAGTCACCTGAAAATTCTTATGGACCAGGGTAACCGGTGGCTCTTTCTTGACTCCATTTGCTAACGGTTGCACCGGACCATTTGGAACTTTCTCAGGAGATGATGATTGAGGAGAGTCCTTTGCAGCACTTGACTCTTTTTCCAAAATATCAACAAGCTCGTTCAGCAGGAAATTTAAAAACTCATGTGCATCCTACAGGGAAACCAGGGAAGCATACATTAGTAAAGTGAAGTACAACATTATTTCTCAAAAATTCATAAAATAAGTTTTAAGAGATTAATTCCATATCTGAAGTGACTACTAAGCCAGCATAATAGTTAACCCATTCTACAATAGCAGATAAATGTGGACGCATGAGAAGACATCTGCACAACAGTAATGAACTAATAATACCACAATCACTCATATCAATTATCTATAGTTCATGTAAATGTCATGAAAAGGTGGTTCATATTAGGTTGTCAATCGAAGATGAGGCTACCATTTTACTGCAGATACAATGAGATACACTCAAACACATGGCTGTTACCTGGTGCATGTAACTGCGAAACAATTCATTCTGCTTCTTTACTCTCTGAACAAAACGTTTTGGAGCAATAACGCCCGTCTTTTTCTTTGCTTGGCTTATCTACATGATATACAATGAGATCTCATTAATTCATTACGCAGATACTATGCACTAACACCACAACAAATGGATGATGAACTGATAGGTAAGATATACAGTTACCATACAGCAAGATGTCCAAAACTAAGTGGAAAGCGAAAGCAGCACCATAAATGCTTTTATAGCCTCTTTCAACTATGATGAGTGTGAGGTCCATTACACAAAACCTCCAGTAACAATGCCATCCAAGTAGTAGGTCAAAATAAATGCATATGTAGTAGCGGTTGTGGGTATTTGCATGCAATTCCACACAGAATACATATCGCTATAGAAAAATCACTACTAACAGGAAAATTTTCAATTCTCACATACTATTATCGCACTAGATGACAGTACAAATGGTAGTTGCGGAATCATTAGAAACATGGAATCCCAGATAAGTATGTATTCATGGTTTATAGCTTTACAGATGACAGTTCAATATCACTTGGTGAAAAGTTAACTCTCTACACTTACCTGCATAAAAAGGTCAGCCAAACAAGTCAGAAGATTTTCCTCTGCATCTCCAGGATTTTTGTTATTCGAATAATATTCCAGCAATTGCTCTCTGAATGGAATGCAAAAATAAAGTGCCTGAAACAAAAGTATCACTGTAAGAGTCATGTAAATGATGCACTTGATGGAAATAATACCATGCTTCACAGCAATGTGTCGATCACTCAATGATAATAGCTTGTCAGCAATTAATGCCTGGAATTGAACGAACCTAGTAGTTGTTGCAATATAATATCAAAATGCAAACAGAACATAGGTCCATAGAGCCTTCCTTGCTTGCTCCACACAGCTAGCGATTTGCTACAACATATTGTCAAAACGCAAACTAGCCTCACCCTACACTAACTGAGTACATCTCATACTGCTTTACTCACAAAACATCAGCATCAAGTTTTTTTCAACAAACAAATAATGATGCTTCTAGCAGAAAATGAACCAAATATGTAAACATTTTCGATGACAATGACAACAAGCTACGGCATGGCAGCTTCTCTAATTAATTAATGTCTGTATTGAAAAAAGGAAAAACTTGACAATTAATTAATTCTCAGCCCATCTAATAGACTGACCCAAAACAATTAATTGGTTCTCAGCCCATTGAGATTGCAAAATTTTAATCAAATGAGTAAAAAAGCAAGCATGTTGCTCATCAAGTATGTAAGGCACTCTTCCGGTATGAAAACGTAGTGTTGGCGGCTTGGGTCCAAGAAAAAGGAGATCTGGGCCAGATGCAGATAGATGAGTAAAGGCAAATGGATCACAATAAGTTGCATTCACACAAAGTGGATGCTTTCCAACTCAGAAATAGATAGATTTAAGTGTCGTGCAAACATCTCTAATTAGCAATTAGCCTTGCTTAATGAGATTGGACCTTTTTTGCAAATGAACATGAATGATATGAACATATATCATCCAACATTTTGACTACCATATGTGGGCATGCAACATCCAGATTAATATGCTCAGTACAACGAGACATAAAAACATGGGCGCTGCTGAGATGAAAGCAGCTTGTGCTTAAATTCCCAATAATAGCATTACTGTTATTGATTTAATATGTAAACATGCAAGAACAGTATGTGCGTAAAATGGTGGACATCCCTGCATTAATACATGTCAACAGAACATGAGCGATGTGAGTAGCTATGGAGCTAATGTAAGGAAATATCGACGTGGCAGATAACTCGTAACGGCTTATGTCGCATTACCAAAAGACTTCTACTGTATTCGACGACAACCTCAAATCCAGTGAGCAACTACTAGAACAAAAACAATCATTAGTGTATCTAAGTCAAGCGCAAGCATGCAATGCAATGGCACCCCCAAGGCTACTATATACACTGCCTAAGCAAAGCAAGGGAGGTAACAAACCAAACCATTCCGTAATGGATACAGCATATCACAGCCAGCTACCGCAGTTGCAGTGTCAGACCTAGCGAACAGGGAGCAGCAAATCTACCAGCTACTGGAGTCCAGGACAGGGCATGGATACCTGGAGGACACTGTTGCAGTAGCAGGTGTTGCCGAAGTTCTCGAGGCCGAAGTAGCGCTCGCCTTCCGGGAACTGGTCGCCGAGGGCCTTCTCGAGCTTGGAGCCACTGGCTCCCATGACCATCCACCGGTCCCACCACCCGGAGGCAGCGCCGGTGAGGTACCGGAACCCTGACCCGAGCCCTGAGCGGCTCCTCTCGGCCGCCGACGAGGCCTCCACCGTGGGCGATCGCACCGGATTCGCCGTCCTAGGGTTTGGTGGCTCCCCGCGCGCGCGCCGGGGAGGGAGGGGAGGGGGAGATGGCGGAGGCGGAAGGTGGCCGGTGCGAAACCCTAGGGTTCCGATCCAGACGGGCTGCGTGGGCAAGAGGAAGAGGAAGGAATTGCTGCTGCTGTCGCTGCTGCTCCTTTGTGGCCTCGCTTGATTTAGAGAGACCTTTACCTCTATGCCATTAAAAAAGATGGTCGTGACCTACATGTCACTAAAAAGTTGCAACACACCCTGATGCCATCCACCTAAACTTTGTTGTCCCACGTGCCATTCCATCTCCATTTCTGTTACTTTTTCACCGTTTAGGAGCCTGACATGTGGGACCAAACGTATGAAATGGCCAAAACGCCCTTGCGCCTCCACCCGCCGTCTCCTCTCTCGCTCGGCTCTCTCTCTCAATCCGGCGACGCGGGAGGCGCGAGGCGGTCTCTAACCGCCGAGGCCTCTTCTTTCTCGCCGTCGGCCAGGCAGTCGTCGCTCTGCCCAAGCCCAGCCGCCGCCAACCACGCCACACGTCCCGCCCAATCCAGCAGCCGTCGGCCAGGCAGAACGCTGAAGGAGCTGGCGGCCCGATTCCGCGACGTCCCTTGCGGCTGCGCTCGAGGAGCTAGCGGGCAACAGGAAGCAACAAAAATCGAAGGATATACCAAGAACCCCGCCTTGCATATAACAACGGCAGATGCAAAGTCCAGCTAGTCAAGGAATAAAGGATCACCTCAGTACGTACCTCACCACGTCGAGGTCATCAATCGGCCATGGAACCCAACAACGATGCGGACGAGCATCTAACTCTAAGCACGACGGCCAGCGTCCTGAAGGAGCTGTCGGGGACAAGGGAGGAGGTGGAGCGCGCCCGCGAGGCGGCGGTGCAGTCGTGGCTCGCGTCCATGCCGCTCGGCGAGGAGCTCCGCCGGCGCCTCGACCGCCTCGGCGCCGAGCTGGCCGCGGCCAAGGCCCGCCTCGCGGCACGGCGGCCGAGATCCCGCCGCTCAAGTCGGCGTCGAGTCTGCGAACGGGCAGGCCGCCGCGCGGAGCGGGAGGGAGGAGGGATGGTGGGCGGCCGCGGAATGCTTCGCCGGCGCCTCGACCTCGGCCGGCGAGCTCCGACGGCCGCCGCGGCGAGGGGCGCCAAGGACGCGCTGGAGCGGCGGGCGTCTCCGTCCGGAGGCAGGCGGCCCGCGCGCTGCGGCTGGCGGAGCGCGCCGTCGCGGCTGAGGCGCACGCGCTGACTTGGGCCGCCGAGATGGCCGAAGAGCTGGCCGCGCGCGCGGGGGGGGGACGCCGCGCACCACGACGTCGTGGCGGTCCCGGCGCGGAGGATGGAGGAGCTGCGCGGGGCCGTGGAGGCCGAGGAGCGGAAGGCCGAGGCGCGCGTCAAGGAGACGCCTCGGCCGCCGTGGCCACGCGCGGACGGGGCGCCCGCCACCAGGCCGCCGCGGTCGGGGTGGTCCGAAACCTCGCCGCGTTCTCAGACCTCCTCCCGTGGTCATTTTCATGGCCGGTCCCACAGGTCAGTAAGCACTAACGGTGAAAAACTAACAGAATGGAGATGGAATGGCACGTGGGACAAAAAAGTTTAAGTGGATGGCATCAAGGTGTGTTGCAACTTTCTAGTGGCATGTAGGTCACGACCATCTTTTTTAATAGCATAGAGGTAAAGGTCTCTGATTTAGATCGGTCTCGGTTTGGAGGTTCCTTGCTGTTTCTGTTCGGGGGCAAGCATTTCACTGGACTTGTGGGTACTGGGCCTATCTGTATTTCTTTACTCGTTTTCTACCGCAGATCTGAGCAGTTGTGTGGCTAGGATGCCTTCTTATTAGTTGGTTACTTAGCACAAACCTCTGTCCAAGTATAACTAGCCAGGTGCATCAGGGAAAATGAAAGGGCTATTGCGGTTTTACTCCTGCTTTGTCTTTCAATTATGATTTTACCTCTAGAATTTCGAATTTGTGATTTTATTTCTGAAATTTCAAAACGAAGACAAAGTTTACTCTTTTTTATTGCGATTTTATCCTAACAGGGGTAAAATCACGCTTCAATTTGAAAAACTAGAAGTAAAATCGCAAAGTTGAAAAAAAGAAGAT
This sequence comes from Eragrostis nindensis, assembly GCA_012490785.1. Lineage (NCBI taxonomy): Eukaryota > Viridiplantae > Streptophyta > Magnoliopsida > Poales > Poaceae > Eragrostis > Eragrostis nindensis. The sequence continues at coordinate 4,232 of JAAXCT010001413.1, read as the reverse complement.
AAAATCGTAATTGAAATGCAAACTAGACGTAGAAACACAATAATCTCTGAAATGAACTTCAGGAGCAAACATCCACGGGCACACATCCACTAGCTACGTGCACCAGTGCAAACTAAAAATTTCGAAAGAAACATCGTATCATTAAATTATAGATGATGATTGATGAGGAATTTAAAACCCCAAATCAAGCCGATTGAAACATGTGACTTTTGTAATATAACACATGTTACCACACGAATACTCTCTTTGGACAGAAATGTCCATGTTATACTTTTTTTTCAAATTACACAGTACAACTCAGACACTCACAACGCACGCACACTCACCCCTATAAACATACATAGACAAACTCTACCTTATGAGGATCTTTGAAGACTGAGCCGGTAAATCCTCGAGATTGACGAAGTCACCACTGGTACTTCATTGTCGACGGCTAAGTCGCCTCCCGCTGAACTCATAACGTCGTTAAATCTTAGAAAAATTGCTTCTACAGATTCAGGTGTTACTGAGGCTGTTGTAACCACTAGGCTACAACCCTTTCGCTCCTTATTACACTTAGGACTTCATTGGTTCGATCCGCAACTGGCAAGAGCACCAGCTCCATGCTCCTCTTCATTCCAGCTTGGTTTGAGGGTTGCTCCAAGGTGACGACTACTGATTTTCATGACCCATACATGTATGTAAAGTTGTTGAATTGTGTTTCATTTTGATTTATATGTATACATATTGCACATCTTTTCTTCTCAGATATTTGCTATAGCTTCGCATTTGGTTATGTGTTATTGATTCTTCGAATTTATATCAATTTAAGATAAACATGATCTTTCACTATTTTCTCTGAAGCACAACTCAAGAGAAATGATTTGGGGTTGGCAGATGTATCATGCTAAGTTTCAGTTGGACAAAATATTTCCTCTAAACTAAAATAATATTTAAATTGAAGGGAAGCGCCGACATGTGGGTCCGACCTTCCACGGCCACACGCCGCACCCATATCAGATCGCTCCCTCCCGACTCTGGGGAGACGGGCTCCGATCATCGCTCGCTCCCTCCCACCTCCGACCGCCAGCCCCTGGGCACAGCTCTCTCTCCTTTGCAACAAGCACAGCACCCTACCACACCACACCATACGTCCATCCCCACTCGCATACTCCGCCCAGCTCTACAAAGTCTGACTCACCACGCAAACTGCACCCTTTGAGTGACGATGAAGGATGGTCAAAGTGAGGATGAGAGAAATGATAAAAGTACGTCGGAGAGGAATCCACGGCAATGGTTGCTCAGTCCTAAGGCTAATCACAGCAATTTTGCTTTGCACTGATGGTTTGCGGAAAAATCGAGAAAGGGAGAGAGGGCAAAATCAAGAGCAAGGGAAAGAGGGAGAAGCAGAGGACCAATTTTGTGAGTCCTTGATGCAAGCTGATGGATCAATAGATGGTGGGAACTGGGAAGAGATTTCAGGCAGCGGCAGCTCTGCTATTGCGATCAGGAAAGGCAACCAACAGGGGAAAAGGCGGCGCTGGATGCGTACGAGTGGGGGATTAGGTTCGTGAGGTGGGCTGAATGGGCCAGAAAAGGAAAGCCTAATTGCGTGTCTTTATTTTCTTCTTTTCCATTTTCGCTTTCTACCATTTGATGCAAATCACCTCACAAAAAAAAGTGCATGTAATGCAAATGCAACACGATGAAAAATATTTGTATAAAAAGGGTACAAAATTTGTTGGGTGGGTGTGATGGAATATAATAGAGAAAAAAATACACGTAGGATGTTGAGATGTCTTTTTTTTTCCGTAGCGAAGCACGGGCATTGTGCTAGTTTTAATTATATTTTGGAGTAAATTTCAAAAAACGACCATTTACATTGAGTAACAGAAAATTACAATTTATTAGTACAATTTAAAAAACAACGATTTTTTGACATAAACTCACATGTGAGCCACACACATTTTATTTTGCTGAAATAAGAGGCTGACACGTGGGTCCAGGCAAGTTCGTGAGGGCGCGTACCAAATAAGCCGAAGCCCGCCTCTCCTCGCTCCCACCCCGCCATAAAACCTCAAACTGAAACCCGCCGCGTCTCCCACTCGCTTCCTCCCTCCCTCCCTCCCCAATCCTCGTTGCACGACGCCGCCTGACACCAGAGGCGGCGCCAGGAGCAGTCTTCCCGCGGCGCGAGCTCCGCCACCCTCGCCTCGCGTCGCCGCGCCGCATCTCGAGCTCCTCCATCTCGCCCGCCCGCTTGATCGGTGAGTGGCGTACATTCTAGGGCCTTTTTGATGTATTTTTCGTTGATCGGTTGCTCTGAACCTGGTGCGTTCGGCGGAATCTAGGGTTCCGTAGTCAGGATGCAGAAGCTATCGGGCCTTAGGATCCTCGAGGGGTTCCGATCTCTCGCTGGATCCCCCTCCACGGCCATGAAGGCCGCGAACCCCAAGCCCTCCTCGGATGCTGGGGGTAGTACGTATGGGAGCTTCGCTAATCTGAAGATCACAGCAGGTTCTGATTCGTTTTTGCTTTGGTTTGATTTGGAAAAGCTGTCGTAATTTACGAGTTATTCTCGTTTGCCTTCGAGTTTGTGTTTGGCCACAGAGAAATTGGTCAAGGGGCAGGCGTCGGTGAAGACTGACTTAGAAATGGCGGTATGTTTCTCAATATTTTGCAACGTTTTTGTGCCATGTAGAAATTCTATTGAAACCAGTATAGTTTGCATTATTGAGTTGCATGAATTGAAGTTGTTCCTGAAGTTATATCCTAGTTTTTCGTCCTATTTTAGTTTCTGTCTGGTTTAGGTTTCGTGTCTGTCTGGATAGGGTTACTAGTAGAAAAGTTGTCTACGGGTTGCTCAATGTCAAAATTGCAGAGCTGTATGTTGGCGATGTGCCAGTAGTACGATCCCTGGGGGTACGACGCATCGATTCTCGTTTATTTCAGTCTTATCACTCTATATATCATGTTCTGTGGACCAAATAACGCATGTAAGGTAGAACAGATGAACTGCAGTATTGTAGTGCACTGCTTGTTAAACTACTTTTGGCAGGTTAGCCGTGTAATCATGCTAACATGTAAGAGCAGCAAATGTTCAGTCACTATTGTCAGGCCACAAGCATAAAATCTTTTATTCTTGTAAGGCTATACATGTTATATTTGGTAATCTGAACTCATGATTTTGCACTGTCTCTTTGCAATTTTTCAGATCCTCCTTTTTCCCCTCAAGTTAGATATATGTAGTAGTGTCAAATAGTTCAGTAGTTCTTCCTATGGCTGTGAATTGTTGGAACTGGATGACCTTTAGCAAGCTTTGTCACTTTGTCAGTATAAACAGAGTCAGTCTCAACAGTGTTTTAGATTAGATGTATGTTCGCTTCTTATTACATACTTTTCCTGGTAAATAAAAAGCACTCTGAAGCCTGAACATTGCTCACTTCGAAAATCTGCCATGTTTTCTCCCAGTAGTTTTTCTCTGAATTCCACGTTCCATTATCACTGGATTTTATTTTGTATTTTCATCAAGAGGGCCAGTCCTGAGCATAATTAAACATTCGGCATTGTCCTCTAGGAGTCAATTTTGTTTTGAATTAGTGGACTTCATTGTAGATATTTTTGTAATTTCAGAATCACGTTTTAGTATCATACCGCTATTAAACTGTTTTCCCTTTGTCATGGACACAGGTAAAGTGGATCAAGCACGAAATGTGTTTATTGCATTATATCATTTTTCCTATGCAAACCTATGAATTTTTTTTAATCAAGATTTCTTATTACTGATACATATTGCTTTATAAAAATTTAGCATACCAAACTGAGAAGAGCAACAGAACAGATAAACCTTTTGGAAGGAAAACTTCAACAAGCTGTGAATGAAAATGCAAAGCTTAAAGTGAAACAGGCTGAAGATTCAAAGCTCTGGCAGGGATTGGATTCGAAGGTATCCGCAACAAAGGCCTTATGCGATCAACTGACTGAAACTCTGCAGCAGCTAGCTAGTCAGACAGAAAGAAGGTGCTTTAGGAACAGTTATGGACACTCATGCAAGCTCACTTGAAATTTAGATTTTTAACTAGTGTGAAACGATAAAACTTGCAGCAGAGGAAGATAAAAAGCTGTTTGAGGAGAAGCTTGGAAAGAATTCAACAGCTTGAGATGAATTCAACTGCCTGTTGCATGATTTATCAACAAAACTGGAGTGTTCTGAACAAACGATTTATTTCAGGTTGGCTTAGTCTCTTCACAGT
>JAAXCT010001412.1:0-177971 GCA_012490785.1 Eragrostis nindensis | reverse complement strand
TCACTACAGACTACAATCTATGGGTGCCAGAGTAAATTAAGCCACAAGGAAATGTCGAAAGTACCATCTACTAAGTGAATCCGGTACTCGAACATGTCGTCCGTAGCTCAAAAAAAAAAAAAAAATCTTGTACTCCAGTTGCAGCTGTTAGCATAGGGCACATGCAGAAGGCTCAGATGTGTTCTTCTCTATTTCACTTTCACTAACTCAACTTCATAGATGACCGAAGAATTTTTGGGTACATCTCCTACTGATTTATCTCCATAGCTGCAAAATAAACATGGCCTTAAGTGTGTATAGAACTCTTTTATAGCATTGTGCGCGTAGAAATGGGAGCTTGTAAGTTTAAAGGATGTCTAACGTGTACCACATAGATGGTGGGACGGTGAGCCTCCTTTTGTCCCCAACACGCATACCTACAGTCAACATCACAAAGTTATAGACAGGACTCAGAAAACAAAGGAACAATAGAAGTCAGGCTGAGTTGATTACCAGAAATACCAACATCCATCCATCCACGAATTACCTTTCCAGCACCTTTAGTAGTACAATATAAATTGTGAGTACACATAAAAAAACAATGATTTAATACAAAAATAAGGTGTTTGAATTATTTTACCAAGCTTGAACTTGTACGGCTTTTCATTGACATTAGACTCAACAACTTTCCCATCCTTCAACTTGCCGACATATTTGATATAAACCTGCATCAAGAAAGCAATGTTTTTGGCATATTTTCTTTAACCAATGTGACTTGGTACAGCAAACTAAAATATACTGACTGCAAAGCCAAGTACTCCCTCTGTTCATATTTATGTTACGTTGGGAACACTAAAGTTAGTTCTCCCAAAAGTCATATAAACATGCACAGAGGGAGTATGATCGAATAACTGCCAAGATACAACATCAGCGAAATCTGAGATCTAAGTGCAACTAACAAAAGCAGACAATCATAGAAAAGCCACAAACCTTACCCCAAACATAAATATGAAATGTTGAATTAAAAACATGCTAAACTAAACCGAAATATCAGGGAAATAGCTAAGTGGCTTACCTTGCTACCAGTAGAAGCCAATTTCGCATCTTTGTTTCCTGTTGAAAGATCTTCTACAATCAGCCCATCATCCAATGTTCTTGCGTTGGATCGTTTTTCAAGTTCTGCATCAACTTGATTTCTCATCTTTTTCTTTGATTTCTTTTTACTTCCAGCATCTTGTTTTGAAGGAGGTGCATTAGCATCCATTATATCCCTGGACAAGATGTTTCTAGTTACAGATCAGTAGGCAGTAAGGATAATAGAAATACTGATGCGCCTGAGGAACCAGGAGATATACATTGGTGACGCAGGATCCTCACTGATGGAACAACTTTTTATTTTCTGGGCATCGACGCTCTTCTTTCTGGCATCATCTTTTGCCTGAACATTTGGGGATTTCATTTCCTTAGAAACCTTAGTACTGTCTTTCTTACCCAAAGCAACAGATATGGGCACATTATCTTCATCATCATCACTGCAACTATCAAATATTGAACGAGCTCTGCGCTTGGCAGGAGGCTTATATGGAGAATCATCATTGTCATCGGCGCTATCCATTTGGCATTTCTGTAAGTAACGCCGTCTTCCAACTTTACGAGTCGGTTTTTCAGAATCTATTTGCACATGGATTGGAAATCGCCAGAAATCAGTCCGATGAAATTATGATCAGATATCTGCTAGTAAACATAACAGTGCATACAGCGGATTTACACATGATGGAGTGTAAAAATAATAATACATAACTACATAAGGGAACCACAAGAACCTACTGAAGCAAAAGGTATGTTAATTTCTGAATTAAAGCCAGAAGCAATTGAACAACCGCCATGATTATTATGCCAACTCTAGTATAAAAAGAATAAGTGTCGCAAGCAAATATTCTGTTCAGCAGACGAATAACTCCAAACAAAGCATTGCCGATCACATAGATTCATACATACTGATCAAATCTCAAGATATGGCTAACATGATTACAGTCGCGTCAATGGCACTAGCATAGCAGCGAACAATGCATTAAAATGCAAGATATATTAGCTGATTTGGTTGATCCCTCCCTCCTATCCCAACAGTACAGCAATCACTTTCAACGTGCTTCCATGGGGATGCACTATGGTATGAAACTATGTAGTGCAGGATCAGATAATGACAATTGGCAAATAATAACACCTACACCAATTTAAAATTCAGGCTGCCCAGATTACATCCATATGACCCCAAAAGCAAACAAAATATTCAGTATTTCTTTGATAAACAAAGCAAACACGAAATTTACTCATTTGTGGTCATAACTAGGGAAGTAAAGTGGGAGGATAAAGTGTTTTAAGAGTTCCCCCAAAACTGACTGTACATGGTTAACACTGAAACTATGAATACAGGCTGGGAACAAGATAGTCTCAAGTAAAACTATGCAATAACATTCGCACGGATCTTTTCACCTTCTTCCATGGAGTCAGACCCGTGGCTCTCCTCGGGTACAACATCACGATCATCAATGAAGTCAGATTCATAGCTGTCCTCACCAGAAGCGAGCTCCTCATCAGTGTCAGATTTTCCAACATCTTCCCCATAAGATTCTCTAATTATAACAGTCAAGAATAACTTTGCAGTTCAAAATTTTTTAAAGGTGAAACGGAAACACAATCCAGCAAATAAGGATACGATTCATCATCAGCAGTGCCACGCTTGCTGCTTGCCCCAACATAATGTCCAGACAGATGAATGGAACTCTGGCCAATCACTGAGAACACAACATCGTCGACCTCCTCGAACTCAACTTCTAGATGGCACATCTCAGCCAATTTCGGATTCAAACTGCAAAGCTTGATGGGGACCTTGTTGCCAACATTACATTGCAGCACTGTTCTTGCCGTAGCATCGCAATTGCCCAGTATAGCCTAAATAACAAATAAGAAAATTGCCCAGTGTTGATGCATAGAAGCAAACGTTTAATCGTGCGGATTAACTCCATTCGATTTCCAGCGACAAGATGGAAACAACGAAGCTGATGAAGGAATGAAAGGGGGAACCCAAACCTGGCAAATGCGAAGGCGGCCATGGGACGCCTCGTAGCGGTGGGTGTAGGGCTTCCCGGGCTTCACTTCCACCCCTGCATCCATCAACCACGCGACATGTATAACAACACTAGTAACGGAATGAACAGGAATGGAGCCGAAATAAAGAAAAAGGCGGCGGCTCACCCCAGAACGCCATGGGGATGAATCGAGAGGGTTCAGAATTCAGACGGGAGCGACAATGCAGACGAAACACCTCGCGATACCTAAGTCCTCCAAGCCCAATAAAAAGGAGTCAGTTCATCGTTTCAAGCTCCGGAGAGCAGTTTGGGGCAAGAAGGCGGCCGGAGGAGAGATTCTAGGGCTTCGGAGGCGGCTGACAATTGAGTTAGGGAGGCGGCGTACCTGGCGTAATATTCGGGGGAGAGTCTCCGAAGTGTGGCCGCCGGGCTCGCCGCCGCCGCCCTCTTCCTGCTTCGGAAAAAGGGAGGGAGGAAGGGTTTATCGATGCGCCCTTGTTCGCGCGGGGCTCCTCCCTACATGGCACCCAGCCCACCAACGGCCCAACAAGGGTGCGGCGCATGTTTCACACGTTGGAACATTTTGTTACATCACGCTGGAACATTCGTTCTAATAAGGCGCTGGAACATTTGTCCAAATTGCTGAAACTTTTGTTCCAAAGCGCTGGAAAATTTGTTCTAAACACCCGGAACATTTTTCTCTAGACGCTGGAACATGAAGGTCCTGCGGCGGGGCGCGACGAGCCAGGGCGAGGCGCGGGGGCGGCACGCGCACATGGGCGACGCGCGAGGCGAGCCAAGGCAGCAAACGGGGGCGGCGGAGCACGCGCGACAATGCAGGGTGGGCACGGCGGCGACGATGCTGGGCGGGCGCACGGCGGCTGACAACACTCGAGCGGGATGAGAAAGAAGAAATCCCGATCGTTGACTCTCTTCACGCACGAATCTCAAACATCGGGTGCCCCAGGTGCTGCTAGCACTCGAGTGCTGTATAGGAAATCCTTGTTCGCACGGGCTTTGTCTGCCGCAAGCGATGGGACTCACCCCACCAATAGCCCACGAAGCAAACGCAGCCCACATGCCCAATAGGATTTTCGATTGGAACAAGATTTTTGACTGCTGGAACAATTTTGACTCTTTGTTGGAACAAATGTTCCATCCTCCTCAAACAATTGTTCCTGCTTCCTGGAACAATAGTTGGAACAAATTGTGGAGGGCAGAGGCGAAGAAGCACGGTTGGCAGAGCGCGGCAGTCGCGGGGCAGAGGGCGGCAGGGGAGGCCGCGCGCGTGGCTGGGAGGTGGAGGTGCGCGGGCCGCGTAGTGGAGTCGGAGTGCGGGGAGGCGGCATGGCGGCGCAAGTGGCTAGGAGGTCAAGGTGGTGGTGTCAGCACTGGCCAGGCGGGGAAAGGAAGAAGAAAAAATACCGGTCGTTATATGTTCTCTGCACACGAATCTTAAAGCAGGTGCTCCACTATAGGAAATCCTTCTCAAGCAGTGTGTAAGCATGAAGCTATTTTCAAACTCTCAATCCCATGGGCTTCCTCTTTCTCTCCGGTTTGTGAGCCACCAGAAGGCCTAGCCTTACCTGTCGCCATAAAAGAGGATGATTGGCACTCAAAGGCCACCTACATGAGTTCAACGAAAATGTAAATGGGATTTTCTATACTCTAGAAGCCGCTGGAACATCCAGTGTTTGAGATTCGTGCGAACTGGAATCTAACCGTGGCTCATCCTTCTTCTTCCTTCCTCCACCACGTGACCGCCCCGCTTCTCCTTTCCTTCTTCCCACCGCGCTCCTTCCTCCCTTCTCCTCCCCACTGGTCCGCTGCTGCCGCCTCTGTCACCTGCCTCGCGTACCGCTGCCTCCGTCGCCTGCCCCGCGCAACGCGCCTTCGTCGCTTTGCCCCGCTGTCATCCTAACCTCGTGCGCTGCACCGCCCTCCTGCTTCCGCCTACCTGAGCACAGGGCGCTGCCGCGCCCTTGAGGTCATATTCCGCCCGTGAGGTCAAATTGTTCCAGGCTTAATGTTTAATTGTTCCATCCTTGTTGTAGACTTGTTCCAGCCGTGAGGTCGATTTGTTCCAGCATCCTTGTGGTCGATTTGTTCCAACTTTGTTATCGATTTGTTCCAGCCTTGAGGTCGATTTGTTCCGAGCACTCCATGCGCGGCGGGGCGAGCGCAGCTGGGCGATCAGGTCAGGGCATGACGGGACGGGGCACGACGCGTGACGGCGTGCGGGCACTGCTGGACGCCACGTCGTGGCATGTTGGGTGGGCCGGGACAGCTTCATGGGCTGCTGAGCTGGGTGTGCGCCAGGTGCTACAATGGCACCTGGGTGCCATATAGGTGGACCCAATGTAAATTCGCAAATTGTGGCATCTGCGGTGCTTGATGGAAATCAGGACTCAATAAACAAAGTCCTTTTCTATTAGAAGCAGTCTAATAGCCTCACCCTTTTCAATGTATGAAAAGCTTAGTTTAGTAATAAGAAACACTAGTGTATTTGAATTTAATGTGTATGTTCATTGTTAATTGTATATAACTTTGTGAGAAAATTTTATACAACTTCTTAAAATTGCAAACTTGCAAAGCAGTCCTAGCCTTTTGTTGGCGATTTCTAGCATACCATTTTATATGCCAACTACGCCTTATTTAGAGCATAAATGTCATCATTATAGGCTATTAACCCTTGATAATAGCACTATATTTGTATATATGTCGTTCTGGAGATTTATTACAGAAACAGATGAAAAGGACGACATTCTGGACATTTTGGCTGATCTGGACCTGAAGAGAAGAAAAGCAGCAGAAAAGGCTCACTGTGCCGATCGGCACAGCCCTGTGCCGACCGGACAGGGGACTTCAGGGCCGTCGAGGCTGGCCCACCATTCAGTTGATTCTAGAAGGAAGTCATCCGAACCAATCTTAGGAGATATTCGTCACGAAGAGATAAAAGATACTCGAAGATTTGAAAGAACAATGCAAGACTTGACCTCGAAGAAAACTGATTGAAAGGCCCACATGGAAGCTGTTTAGGACTTCGGAACCGACTTAAAGAAGAGACCGAGCTGGACACGAGGTGTGTCGATCGGCACGGCCTCTGTGCTGATCGCACGAGGACTCTCTTCCCGAGATCCTTTTCCTTTCCGAAGCACAGACCTATATAAACCTGTAGAAACCCTAGGGTTTCGGGATCGGCCGCCAGAGGGACAACACAGCTAGTAAGTTTAGAGCCACCGGGGCTTGCCCTGTTCTTCATGTTCCCTAGTTGTTAGATCAAGAACCGCTGGTGCTAAGAGGTGATCCATCAAGGTAGGCCTACTAGATGGTGATGTATCTTGTACTATGTATTATCAAAGTATGGTTGAATATGTGGATGAATGATTTTGATTATTGATTGCCTGGATTTTATGGTCTTTACATGCACTTGTTCCTACGCTTAGTGATGAATAAGTATTAGATGTTATCTTAATTGTGGTGGTAATAAAAGGTGAGAGATTCAATCTCTCACTATCTCCATTGTGGTTAAGGTAGTATTGGGATCTTGTAATGCGTCATAATTACATATTGTCTCTGTACCTCAACGCGCTGGAATATGCGAGATCTTTTAGATGATGTGTAGAGTGGGAAGCGGCTACCGACTAAGGTGAACTGGTCGTGACAGGGCACGTCGGAAAGGGGTTTCTTCCTACCGATCTTCGGTCTTCAATAATTAAGTAAATCCGTTTATGATGCTATTTAACTAAGCTTTTTGGTTACGATCTCAACTAGCAGACTTTGGGTAACTTACCCCGTGATCTAATCAGGTTCCTTAGGCTGTTCAAGCAACACTCGGACAACTCAGCCTCCGTGCCGACCGGCACATCGCTGTGCCGATCGGCACATCCCCCAATTCTCCCAAAACTCACACTCACGCTCACTAGAAAGCCTGGCTAATTCTTTTATTGACAATTCTGCTTAATTCCCATTGGTCCTTGTGGTTCGATTAAACCTTGGAATACTCTTCTGGGGGAAAAAGTGTTACAACTGTACACCGTCCACTTGCGGTGTATAAGTAGGTGCGTACAAACGACCAACAAGCTTCTTTTTCTGGCGCCGTTGCCGGGGACCTTTGTTCGAATTAGGCATTGTTTGAAGCTTGAGAAATTGGCTGTGGTGCCGATCGACACATTGCTTTCTTTTTTTTTAATTTCTCTTTTTTTTCAGTACATATGTCCTGTTTATTTAACCAGACAGGTATGGACGGCGCTAAGTCAAATAAACCCTTTAATTACCTCAATGATCCAGAGATTCTCTTTCGCAAGCGTAAGGCGGAAAAGAAAAGCAAGTCAGTGGGAGACATAGAAGACAACAGCGAGCCGCTCAGCCCGAGGGCATTGTTTGCAGCTCTAGAAGAAGACAAGGAAGAAGAAGTTCCAGTAGTGGAAGAACATGGCAGACACAACACCAATAGCTAATCGTCTCAATCCTGCCTTGGACAATGTTATCAAGACTGAATTCACTGCACAAGCTCAACCTTTTCAGCTGGAGCGCTACATGTCTTTGGTTGGTCAGCAACCGTTCACAGGTTTTGAAGATCCTAATATGCATTTGCAACATTTTCATGAAATCTGCAGTACCTTTCAATTGCAACATATGAATGCCAATGAAGCCAAGGTGCGACTGTTTCCTCTATCTTTTATTAGGCGTCCTAAGCAGTGGTACCATAGGTTACCTCCTGCAACAAAGATTAGTTGGGATCAACTCTCTGCAGAATTTTTGGCAAAGTACTTCCCTCCAGGCAAGACTCAAGTTTTGAAGAACAGATCCTTGGATTTACTCAACTCGCTGATGAGAGCGTTGGAGAAGCATGGAATCGATTCAACGAGTACAAGGATGCTTGTCCTCACAATTGCCTTCCTGAATGGGAGCTAGTGGAAAGGTTCTACAAGGGTCTGAATCTTTTGTCCCGACAACACTTAGATGCTTCTTCTGGAGGATCGTTTTTGAACAAGACACCCGCTCAAGCCACAGCCTTGATCAAGAAGATAGAGCAAAGTCAATCATGGGTTGGCGAGAGAGAAAGTAGAAGCCTTCAACCTTCTACGGGAAAGATGAACAGTGTGGTGGAGAGAGCTTATGATGAATTGCTTATGGACAAGCTCGACACCATACAAAGGAGATTAGATAAGATTGATCATATTCCCAAAGAAGAGACCGTCAAGCTAGCGGAAGCCTGATCTACATGTGAAGAATGCGGAGAGCTCGGGCATGTGAGCAAGGATTGCCCCGAGGATGTGAAGATGCTCAATTATGTCAATAGCTAAGGATGGAAGACTCCATATCAGTAAAGGAGTAGCTTCACCCCATCATCGTCTATGCACAACGCTACCCCGCTTCGGATTCAATGCCAAGAGTTCTTTCAAGCTCAAGAGAAGGTCAACAAGGACACCCAAGCCAAATTCAAGGAAGTTGATCGTGTGCTTAACACAATCAACGATAAGGTCATCGAAGTGGGGAGTTCTAATCAGCAAATTCTCCAATTCATGAAGATAAAGAAACAAATGGCCCAATTGGCGGAATCGGTGCAAGGTGAGAAGGGAACTCTTCCTGGTAATACTCGCTCTGCAGAACAGCTGAGAAATCCATCGCTACGAGGTCTGGGAAGCAAACAAAAGATCCGAAGTTTGCAACTGGAGCAAGACGACCTCGTGCCAACCGGCACGACACCGGTGCCGATCGGCACAGTGCAGAAGATGGTGCCGACCAGCACACAGAAGGTGCCGATCGGCTCACTGAGGAAATTGACCTTTCAGGTCTGAAAAAGGGAACTGAGAACAAGGAACACGGTCCTGCTACCTTTCTGGATACGCAGCTGTTGACCAAGACAGAAAGGATCAGACACCATGATGAGCAATTCTCCAGGTTTGTCGATATTATGAAGAAGTTATATATCAATGTCCCGTTCCTTGATGCCCTTCAACTGCCCACTTATGCTAAGTACATAAAGGATATTATGCAAAGCAAGAAGTCCTTAGCATCGGAAGAAGTAGTGAAGATGACAAAGGAGTGCACCGCAGCTATTAATGACACCAGAAAAGAAGCCCGACCCTGGATCCCCTAGTATCCGGTGTTTGATTGGAGCCCAAATCTTTGAAGGGGCTTTATGCGATCTTGGAGCAAGTGTAAGTGTCATGCGTCGCTATGTCTTTTCAAGTTTGAATTTGCCAGAGTTGGAGCCTACGGCTATGTGTTTGGAGTTGGCCGATCAATCGGTTCGTTATCCCGATGGAATTGCTGAAGATGTGCCTGTTCAAATTGGTGATCATATAGTTCCTGTGGATTTTATTGTGCTTGATATGGATAGAAGGACAAGAACTTCTTTGATTTTGGGCCGGCCATTCTTACGGGCAGCAAAGGCAAACATTGATGTGGGGAGTGGAAAGATAAGTTTCGACATAAGTGGAGCCTCCTACACATTCAAGTTTCGCCCCAAGGGAGAAGAAAGCCGTATGGTCTCTAAGTGGGTTGAGAAATACAAGTCTCCGCACCACAAAGGAATCGAGGGTAATTGGAGGAAAGATATATCCTACAATTGAAGGAGAAGAGACAAGAGAATCTTGTAGCGTCGCAACCATGATTCCCGTAGAGCGACGCTAAGGAAGTAATTTACAGGAAGGTCGAGCTCTACGATCTTTTCAAAAACTAAGAGCGCTTTTGGGAGGCAACCCAAAATCCGGGAAGCGAGTCATAAGGTGAGTCTTTTTGTGTTAGTGCTTTCGGGAGGGCAACCCGTGAATTAGGAATTTAGTGCTAACCAGGAGGGCAACCCGGCCATTAAATTGTTTGCTTGTAATCCATAATAATGCTCCCGGAATAAAATTTGTTAGTCCAAGTGTTTGTTTTAACTTTTGTGTGAACCTCTGCGCTGTCTGTTTACTTTCTGCAATTTTTTTTTGTATTTTTGCTTTTCACTAACAGCGCAGGAAGAAAAGAAACAAAAAGAGAAAAATTTGGTTCGTGCCAACCGGCACAAGGTCGTGCCGACCGGCGCAGAAGCTGGCACGCCATCGTGCTCTGAAAAATACCCCGACCTGGAGATGCAAATTAACTGGGGGTAACATAAGGAAAATATGCTGGGTATTCGAGGAAGGAAAAATCGACAAGGTGAGTTCAACAATTGTCCTGAGAATATTTCCGTGTTTTTGGTGTCTTTCTGTGTCGCAGAAATATATTGGATGACTCTTGCGGAAGAAGGAGGCAATAGCGGAAATTTTGCTCAGTTGCCGACCGACACGCTCACCGCGCCGATCGGCACCGCAAGGAAACGTCACCTCCAGGAATTTAGGTGCTACAGGAAGTCTCACATCCGCAAGAAAATTTGAAATTCTGGCGACACAAAGCAACGAAGTTTTGAATCGGGCACGGACTGCACAGTGCCGACCGGCACCCTGCTGTGCCAACCGGCACACTGGCCAAGATTTCAAATGAAGCATCAAAGTCTGCGCACGTTGGGAGTAGGAGAAGTCACTGACATCCATGCAACTGCCGAGCACAGGGGGAACACTGCACACCCAGCCTTAGGATGGAGCAACAGTGCCGACCGGCACGGTCACCGTGCCGATCGGCACAACCAGGAAAATTCAAATTTCGAATTTGCTCCCCTGTTTCCCGACATGCAACACTGTATGCGGCATGGGGAAGAGGAAAAGAAATTGCGGAAGCCAAGGCGCGGGGGAATCAGTGCAAATTTTAATCGTGCCGACCGGCATGGTCACCGTGCCAATCGGCACAACATGTAAAAGCCAAGCTTTTGCAGGTGCGCCCCTGTCTCCCGACATGCGACACTGTATCAAGCATGGGGAAGAGGAAAAGAAGGCGTGGCAGCCAAGGTACGACGGAATCCGCGAAATTTTGAATCGTGCCGGTCGGCACGGCTCCATGCCGACCGGCGCGCGCGAGGAATTTGAACCGGCAGCGGGTTCCTTCCGTTGGACGCCTTGGAGAGCCATAAGAGGGGGCACTACCTCCTCCATTTTTGCCACAACTTCCTGGTAAACCTCTCCACTCCTCCACTTCCTCCATTTGCGCAATTCGTTTTCATTTTCGCAGAAAATGAAGGGGCTCGGTTCCACAATCAAGAGCGTCGGCAAGAGGGTTCGCCGGGGATTCAGCTCCGGCGGGTCGCATCACTCCGGCGGATCGCATCAATCCGGCGACAACAGCTCCGGCAGCGACAACGGCTCCTTCATCTCGGCGGGGAGGGCAAGTTCGGTGGGCTACGATAGCCCCGAGCTCTCCGTCGAGATGACGCCGCCACGAGGGCGGGACGACTTCTACATCGCCCACTGCGACTCCGACATCCCTCGAGGACCGAGGCCGCGCACGAGAAGTGAGACTGCCGCCGCCGCCGCCGCCGCCGCCGCGGCGGGTGGGACGTCGGCGGAAGCTGAGTCGAGCGTGCCGGCATATGTGCCGCGCGCGGTTCGGAAGGGGTTCACCCTCACAAGCTTGGAGGAGGAGCACATCTACACCAACATCCGCGGCCGCATCGTCTCCAACATCGACACGGATGAGGAGTTCCTCACCAAGGTCGGGGTGTGGCCGGACCTCCAACAATGCCTCATCAACCTTGGGTGGGAGACCCTCCACGACCAAGTGAGCAGCTTCGACATCGAGCTCATCACCGAGTTCATCGCCACCATGAGCCGCGAGACAAACGAGCGAGACGAGGAGATCAAGTTCCGTGTGCGGGACGAGCCTTACTCCATCACAATCAAGGACATCTTTGATGCTCTCGGTTTCAATAGGGAGGCCCCCGTATACGGCGCGGCAACTTCAGAGCTGCTCGACGCGTTTTGGCGCCGCATCGCCGACGCGGACGAGCGCAAGAGGGGGCACATCAAGAACCCACGATCCAAATCATTCACCGGTAGATGGCCGCACGCACCACCGGCCGCCTCGACACCACCAACATCTCCGACACAGATTTGCGTTGGCTCTATAACGCCATCGCGAGTCTGGCCAAGTGCAACCCCATTGGACGAAGCTAGCTTTTGGAGGCTACCTCCAAAATATCGTCTTCAAGGTCACCGACGGCAACCTCATGATGAAGGACGATTGTTGGGTGAGGCCGGCGCTCATCGACGAGTCCATGGTGCGCGGGAAGACTATCACAGGGAGTGCCAAGCTCGGCTACTACGTCTGCAGCACCAACATTCGACTCCCCTGCCCCGAGCTCGGCCTCTTCCTCCTGAACAAGATAAATGGAGGGAATTGGCTCGAGGCCGACCTCCGCGAGCAACACAAGGTGACGAAGACCAAGCGCGGGAGGAAGGAGATCGTCGGGCAGTCTTCGGCAAGCGCAGCAGCAGCAGAATGGGATAGCTGGGACGTGGCACCAGCTGCGCCCAGCCAACCAACGCAGCAGGCACCCGTGCCGACCGGCACGGGCTTCGCGCCGGTCGGCACAGGTCCCGTGCCGACTGGCACCGACCCTAGGTACTTCGGAATGCTCCCTATCTATCCTCAGTACTTTCAGGGGGCACCCTACTATGCTCCTGCAGGTCCTCCGGGGCGAATTTTGCCCCGATGCATCGATACATCGACAACAACGTTCAATACGTTGAACGCATCGACGACTTGGCGGGCGCGATGCGGAGCAACACCGACGCGATGATTGACGAGTTCGCGAGATTAGAGGCGGCGTACTACGGCTTCGACTACACGCAGCCACCTCCATTCGATGGGTAGTGTGTTGTGTACGGCACGACTTGTATCGGTTTCCCGGTTTGCGTTTTCTTTCCCTTTCGCATTCTCTTTTTATTTATTTATTTATGTGTGTGTGAGGGGGTTGGGAAACCATGTATCGGGTGTGTTTAGTTTGTTTGTGTGCTTTTATTTATGCAAGTGTGCTAGTAGTGTGATACATCATCATGTAGCTCGAGCTTTCAAATCCAATATGATGATGATCTTTATGCTTTATTCGAAAAATGATGCGAGTATGTATGTCTATCTTGAGAGGTGTTAATGATAATCAAGCGATGTTGAGCACAAATAAAATTTCAAACTTTCACTATAATGTATTCGGCAAATACTTCACATGTGGCGTAATTCATTCTGAAATTCCCATGCAAGTGTAACAATAAGATCAATTTTGGATGACATGACTTAGTACCTATTTCTTTATAAAATTCAAATATTCTTATTGTGAGCTTTAGAATTACTCCGTATCTTTCGATCACACCTACCAATGCCACATATATGCAACTCAAATTAAGCCTTTGTTAAGTAGAGACTATGATTGATGATTGAGCTCGGTTAAGATTTAATTCTTCGGGTATGAGACTTGAAAAATTGGCCATGTCTTTTGTGTATCGTGTTGATTTTCTAGCCTTATTTTCACTCGAGCTACGCAAATTACCGCATTGGAATTATGCATAATTCGCCGAGTATCCGATACTTGAGAACCAAATTTCTTGATTCGAATACCAATTCTTGACCACATCCTACTGTATTCTTGGCTACAAACCTGACACAACTGTTCAAATGAAAAATCCAGAGCGAATGGGCAGGTACAGACGCTGTGCCGACCGGCACGCAATAAAAAAAAAGGGACGAAAAAAAAAGAAAAAAAAGAAAAGGTCTGTACCTTGCGCAGTTTTGCTCGGGACTAGCAAAAATTTAAGTGTGAGGGGAAGAGTGAATTCCCTTGAATTCCTATAATCAAATAGTAGTCAAGAATTTCTTTTCCAACCATGTACACAATTCAAGATCAATATTTCCTTTGTACATGTCCATTATTCTAAAGGTGTGAGTTTCTTTCTCAAAATTCAATTCCTAATGGCCTTTTTGACAAGTCTCAGTAAAACCAATTAGAGTTATTTCTTAACTTTGCAATATATTGTTGATCTATGTCTATTTTTCCTTGAATTTCCTCACCAAGCTACTCATAAGGCCTTACACATAAATATCAATAAAGTAGATTTTTAGGCGAGTGATTGAAGTTGAGTTGTTCATTTGATCGTTTGAGAAGGATAGTTCTTTTGCTCACAATACTTTTTAGTGATTCACACAAGTGGAAAAGTCATGTGCATCAAGTTGAATATTTTCAAGATTTGCTTTGGGAAATACTCTTTCATACTCAATACCCATATTTTGAACATGTTTGCTGAATACTAAATTGATTTAATCTCACAATGACTAAATGCTCAGCTCGTGTAGATTTGAAATACTTTTATGATTGATGTGACTATATGCAAGTTGATTTTCATTCTTGACTTTCCTCGGGACGAGTAAAGGTTTAAGTGTGGGGGAGCTGTTGACGATTTCTAGCATACCATTTTATATGCCAACTGCGCCTTATTTAGAGCATAAATGTCATCATTATAGGCCATTAACCCTTGATAATAGCACTATATTTGTAAAGCACGAACGAAACACTATGCTGACAAAAAAAAGAATTGAAAGGGAGTTAGAAGTGGGAGATGCAGTGTACCTTAAACTTCAGCTTTGATTCCACTCGGTGTTCCTTTTCCATTTGCTTCCAATAGTTCAACCTATCCAGAAAAATTGTCGGCCTACGAATGTGGTTTCGATCCGACTCAGTTCCCTTTTCGGTGCACTCGCTTTATATCTCCGACACATATGTCGTTCTGGAGATTTATTGCAGAAACAGATGAAAAGGACGATATTCTGGATATTTTGGCTGATTTGGACCTGAAGAGAAGAAAAGCAGCAGAAAACGCTCACTGTGCCGATCGGCACAGCCCTATGCCGACCGGCACAGGGGACTTCAGGGCCGTCGAGGCTGGCCCACCATTCAGTTGATTCTAGAAGGAAGTCATCCGAACCAATCTTGGGAGATATTCGTCACGAAGAGATAAAAGATACTCGAAGATTTGGAAGAACAATGCAAGACTTGATCTCGAAGAAAACTGATTGAGAGGCTCACATGGAAGCTGTTTAGGACTTCGGAACCGACTTAGAGAAGAGACCAAGCTGGACACGAGGTGTGCCGATCGGCACAGCCTCTGTGCCGATCGGCACGAGGACTCTCTTCCCGAGATCCTTTTCCTTTCCGAAGCACAGACCTATATAAACCTGTAGAAACCCTAGGGTTTCGGGATCGGCCGCCAGAGGGACAACACAGCTAGTAAGTTTAGAGCCACCGGGGCTTGCCCCGTTCTTCATGTTCCCTAGTTGTTAGATCAAGAACCGCTGGTGCTAAGAGGTGATCCATCAAGGTAGGCCTACTAGATGGTGATGTATCTTGTACTATGTATTATCAAAGTATGGTTGAATATGTGGATGAATGGTTTTGATTATTGATTGCCTGGATTTTATGGTCTTTACATGCACTTGTTCCTACGCTTAGTGACGACTAAGTATTAGATGTTATCTTAATTGTGGTGGCAATAAGAGGTGAGAGATTCAATCTCTCACTATCTCCATTGTGGTTAAGGTAGTATTGGGATCTTGTAATGCGCTATAATTACATATTGTCTCTGTACCTCAACGCGCTGGACTAAGGCGAACTGGTCGTGACAGGGCACGTCGGAAAGGGGTTTCTTCCTACCGATCTTCGGTTATCAATAATTAAGTAAATTCGTTTATGATGCTATTTAACTAAGCTTTTTGGTTACGATCTCAACTAGCAGACTTTGGCTAACTTACCCCGTGATCTAATCAGGTTCCTTAAGCTGTTCAAGCAACACTCGGACAACTCAGCCTCCGTGCCGACCGGCACAACGCTGTGCCGATCGGCACATCCCCAATTCTCCCAAAACTCACGCTCACGCTCACTAGAAAGCCTGGCTAACTCTTTTACTGACAATTCTGCTTAATTCCCATTGGTCCTTGTGGTTCGATTAAACCTTGGAATACTCTTCTGGGGGAAAAGTTGCTACAACTGTACACCGTCCACTTGCGGTATATAAATAGGTGTGTACAAACGACCAACACCTTTGTGTTTGATATTGATGGTTCAGATTGGAGCTATGCACAAGAAGCCTCTGATATAGCAAACAAACATTTTTTTCCCCTAAGATAATAATATTTTTAATAAAAAATTGCAGTTTTAGGGCATGCTTTGAGAAAATTGCTGGAATAGATGCTTGTCGGTCATCCCATGACCAATTGGTCATGAGATTAATGAGATGCCTTCCTGGCAGCAAAGAGACGCCTTCCTGGCAGCAAAGAGATGGGCCCAGTCCGTCACGAAGCTACCGATAAGTCATATCGGTCACTGGATAACCGATTAGAAATGGGGTTTCTGCGAAAAGACCAATCAGTCTTGGTACAACCAAAAGACCGTCATGTCAGTTTATGTACAAATTGAAAGAACTAAACATTCGATGCACATGATGGCTAAGTAACTTAATTTTTTTTTTGAATAGAACTTATGCTGGGAAACAATTCTATACAAAACTAGATGTGAAACTTTTAGATTGTAATGATTTTTTTTACAAATTTTAAGGAATGTTTTCAATGCTTCTAAAATTCAAACAAAGTTAACCACTTATCCATATTTGAAGAATTTTAATGAAATACATGCCTCATATTTTGGAGTGGTTCTTTTTCAAAGGGATTAATCAACATCTCTCCTGTGAACCATCAAATTTTGATGATTTTTGGAGGCTCATATGTCCATTTTTTGAATTTTTAAATTAAGAGGGAATAAGTTAGTAGAAATCTCCAAATTGCAGGCCTATCGGCTGCTTAGGAGGACGTGTTGGTTGCTGGGTAACCATCTGGTTTGCAAATTTTCATTAAAATAATATTATGTCAAAAAAATACGCTCAAGGCTTATCGGTCACGGGAGGACCGATTAGTACTAGTCAGATTTCCATTGCTGACGTGGCATATCCTATCGTCATCCCTAAACCAATTGGTCACGAGAGGACCAAAATGCATCTATTCCTGCAATTTTCTCAAAACGAGCCCCAAAATTGTAATTTTTTTAGTAAAATACTATTATTTGAAAAAAAAACAAAAGCAAACTAACCATGGCTACAAACTGCATAGGTAGTTCACAGGGGCAGATCTAGGCCTAAAGCCTTCATGGCCCTAGTCTTGGACTCAACAACAATGGAGGGTCCAGTCTGCCACTGTCAACGCTCTAGTTCTCCAGGCCAAAAACTTACATATAACACCATCCACCGAGAGCACATTAATTGATTTATTTACCTGTGGCAGTATGAGAAAATCAGTTCTTCACACATCCCATATCCACACATTTGAGGAACATGTGGCTCAGATGTGTGGCCCAGATAGCATACTCAGCCTAGGATGTGTGCAAAAAAAAAAATCCATTTAAGCATCTAGAGATACTCTGCTCCATTTTTTCTTAAATTAGGCTCCTGCTGCAATTTTTTGTCCTAGTCTTAGTTGATTCCTAGGTCCGCCACTGGTAGTTCGAGACGAGACTTCGAGTTGCAGTTGTACATTGCCATATGTCACAACCTCTAATTAGATTACCAGGAAAAAGAAATAGGAAGCGAACAAACCAGCCAAGGCGTCTGGGACCCTTCACATAAGACAGTCTCTATTTCGCGAGGCTCACAAAAAAAAAATTCTAACATCTCAATCAGCAAAGTCAACAGAAGCAACCAAAACTAAGGTTGCTTGAACTCTGTGATGCATTGGTTGCATGCATGTGATATATATCTCTCTTTATATTTTTTTAAAAGAATAATTTGAAAATGTTACGTAGTATAAAATAGGCACGTACATGCATATGACTTGCGCGATGAATGATGTAATATCTACTAGTATTTTAAATCCTGTAGCTGTTGAGCAATCTAACAAAATTATACTGTACTAGTGAACGACAACGAGCATTTGACCCACGGGCGTATCGTACAAATTAATAGTCTTGATTGGGAGTGACAATTACCTTTACAATTCAAGTCCTTTTCAACAAAAGGAGAAATATATATTTTTGTACGATTGAAAACTTTTGTTTCTGGTACTAGTACGTGCCGGCCATCTGCGTTGGATGACACTAGGGCGGCTGATAGTTTTCTTCTTGTATTTCACGGTCACACGTACGGCCTCCCTTGACTGGAGAATAATATGACTCAAAATTCTAATTTGCTGAGTGAAAAAAAAAGCGTCCTTTGAAAGATATCTGGTGTTTGTGAGTACATTGAATGAAGTCTCTAATCTTGAGGCATTATACAGTCTGCCATATTATTTTTAACAGCCGTTATAATTTTGATGCTAGATCTCCCTCGTTTGAGCATATTAGGCATAATTTTGTGTCAAAAAAATGAGATATTAATTGAGTAAATGGTGATAAAGGCTTGTCCGACCCTATCAAGATGGAATACTATTTGTGAACAAACACACCGCAAAAAAAATTTGTGAACAAACAAGTAGTTGATTTGGTGACCAAACTGACTGAAGTCTAGCTTGGACAAAAAGAAAAAGGTTAAAAGCAGGAAATGTGCATGACACAACATTATTAAACTTCCTATATGTGGCAGTACCGAGTTCCTTGTCATCTGCTCATAAATGCGGTGGCCAAACCATCCATGCAAGAGACTTCAGATAAGGAAGGTTTTTTTTTTTTTTTTGCCATTTACATCAGATAAGGAGGTTTTAGTGCCCTGGCAAGAGAAATGATTGATAGTGGAGCAATTTGCTTACTTGATGCAGTCCACGTCCTTGGTGGAAATCTTGTACGTATATAATAATGTAATACATAGTTTAACTCGTGGCTACTTTTGTGGACTGATTTTTTTTCAAATAACAAATGAAACAGCGACGGGCGGAGTTACACATCTCACAAACATTATTGGAAGGCATATAGTGCAATATTTATTATCTTCATCCAAGTGTAATCCAGTATCGTTGGCGGAATATTGAGCAACGCGTTGGTTCTCATAACCGAGTAAGATTTCATATGGCACCTAATGGTGAAGTTTAAAATTCACAGAATGTTGGATTTAGAAGATGTCTTGGCCTGCACACATTAATTCTGATGGAGTATCTAAGAGGAAAAGGTCCAAAGCTACTCCCGTTTTCCCATTTCCTATTAGTAGGCTGAGAGTGCCTCCAGATAATAATATAATTAATCAATTTGCTCCGGGTAAAAAAAATTTGTCTTAGATCCTTGTTTCAAGACATGCACAACTTACAAGAAAAATTTGGACGTTTGCATCTATTCTATTAGAAGAAAGATGGGAAAAGTTGGAGCCTTTGCTTTGTTTCATGCCCAAGGAGCCATCTGTGGTTACCTGCACAGAGCTCAAACACATTGGTGCCCTAGATTCATTTACTTTGATGGGGGTGTCACCTGGAGCATCAACATCAGCCATACTCAATCAACAAACAAGTGCTCCCTTATATAAAGCCAACACAATGTGTCCAG
This sequence comes from Eragrostis nindensis, assembly GCA_012490785.1. NCBI lineage: Eukaryota > Viridiplantae > Streptophyta > Magnoliopsida > Poales > Poaceae > Eragrostis > Eragrostis nindensis. Next base: position 158,546 of record JAAXCT010001412.1, on the reverse strand, counting down.
TAGCGAAAAGGTCTTTTGTATAGGGAAAGTTGCCTCCCTCAAAAACCAGATCATATTGCATATAATTGTCACCAAAAATCATGTTTTATTCGTATGTCAAATATTATACTACTGTAAATAAGCTCCAAACTGGCTCAAGAAACCAATAGTAGGAAGTTTTATTAGAACAAACTATTAATTATTCTCCATTATTTCATTCCTAGATTAGCCTTTTACCAAGCATAAGTTACTTGTTTCAAGCATTTTGCTTACAGCAAGATATATACTAGTTTCTATGGTGATAATAACATCACACGAATATAGTAGTCAAAATACCGAAACAACCATTGTTGATAGACAATTCTTTGTGTAAATTCTTCGAATGCACTCATACCTACTTATAGAGAAATAAAAAGGAGTGAAGATCTTGTCTGAACCTTCCTCAAAATGGGGGGAAAGTAATGATGGATTGCATTGGAGAAGCAATCCCTGTGAAAGCTTGCACACCAATGCTATAAACAAAGCGCAACAACAAAAAGACTCCACATAGCCAAAACATTAAGAAAATGTTTATATATATCAAGGCCTCACCCCCTTCCCAGGGTGTTGTCTACTCTGTTGCAGCAGTTCCATGGATCAAGGTGACCATGGTGCTGTCTAAAAGAAATGCTAGTATGTATTTATTTTCCTATACTGTTTGGGAAACTGGGACAGCTAGGAGAAACCTAAGATTAATTTCACTCTTCCCCTTCCAGCCACTTGCTAGTTTCTTCTCTTTGTGCCGGCGGAGGCACGGCGGGCTGAGAACCACCCACGTGTGATCTTCTTAGGAAATCTTGATATATCAATGTTAAATCTCTACATATATTTAAGTTTTAGGAAAATGGAGACTTCCACAGGGGCATGCGACATGCCATTATGATCTTATGTCAAATGAATTGTGGAGTTGCTCTATGGAAATCTTGATCATAGGAGAAAGAGTTTTTTTTTTGGGCGATGAGAGTAGAAAAAGGTTGTTATTCATTTGACCATGGATATATGAAATGCTAGTATCCCATAGTGCAGTGAAAGAAATTCATCAATTTTGTTTGAATTATTGTGCATTAATATTGGTGGCAAAGCCTCAAGTTTACCCGACAATTTTCTTATTTTATTTCTATAAGCAATATAAGCAGGATAGAGTTATTTGGATATGAGTTATTATATTGCATATATATGTATGAAACCATGGCCCAACCCAAACGAAATGCATTTGCCGTGTTAGATCCACGTCGAAGAATACCGAGATATAATATTACTTAATTAAAGTAGCCACCAAACGTACTTACCGTTGTAATAAAATAAGATTTGATCGTGCAATGCCAGCATTATCATATACATTTCTTTTTTCTTTTCTTTTTGCCCCGATGTACGTGGAGAAGCATGACAACCCTGCACATAGAGGAGAGCAAAGGTGCATGAACTTTGGTAATGACCGATGAGACTGAGGCCACGAAGGTTTCATGATCCCTGAAAGTCCAAAACAAATCCAGAAGATAATATGGAGATGTATTGTTCGTGAATTCACAATTGTTTAGTTAAGAAAGCCTCGTTTAGGAACATGGGATTCTATAAAATTCTTGTTTTACATGATTAGCAAAGGACTTAGGTGTTAGTCAAACTGTATGTTCGATTATATATAATGGAAATGATAAGTTGAAAAAAATAGTGAATGGGAGGAAAAAGACAGAAAACATAACAAGTGGCAGCTATGCAGACATGCAGTCATTGAAAATCAAAGGCACGTAGGCCTGTCAAGAACTGTTAACCGTGACTGCTGATCGAAGCATACATTGCTTGCTGCGTTAGTATTAGCACTAATCTACTTCAAAATTGGAGCGATATTTTGAACAAAGAAATTATCTAAAAAAGAAGCAGCTCATGTCTACTTTAGCTGGCTCAGAATAAAACCAACAAGCGGGCTCTGTCGCTTGACGACGCGCTGGGATGCCGGCGTTTGCCGCCGCCCATCACGCACCACCCGACGGCGACCTCCTCCGGATGATACGGCCGCTTCGTGCTCTCCGAGTGCCATCTGTGTGCATCAGCATGTGCTATATATTTCACATTCAATGCAGATGAATTTGAGAGAAATCTGTAACAGTGTTTCAGACGTTGACAGCTCACATAATAACCGCATAATTTTACCGTGTAAAGCACAAGTCCTGATAGGTGACGTCAAACTAGCTCACCAAGTTTTTTATTCGTATGACATGAGGATATTGATCAATATGTATATGATTGATGGATGTGCAATATCAAATGGGAGCCCATAGGAAGTCACGCTTACTGGCAATATACATGCTAACTTAGACTATGTAACACTCCCAACCACTGTTGGTGGATTATAATATGTGAAGTTCATGAGAGGTCCACTGGGTTGATTTGACTATATCTCAATGGGTTAATTGTACTCCCTTTGTCCAAAGGTTTGACATGACAAACCTAAAACTAGCTAATCTAGGGTGTAGTATTAAGTAAGATAACTTGTTTCGACTCTCCACTCTGCAATTGCATTTTAATTGTGAAGTTTACAGTGGCAAGACTATACAAGTAAAACACTTCAAGTGCTCATACAGGTATCCAATATATGCAGAGGCCAAGATAAATTTAATCGTAACTAAAAAATATGTATCCAATAATACAGGTCGAATTAAGTACATGTGACAACTTAACTGTCGAACGGTTGCCGATACGCTCTTTGCCAAATGATGGATCGATGCACGCACGAATGAACATACCGCGAAGGGACACCCGTGCATGGTGGGCCTGATTAGCTTAATCTAAACGTGATTTTGTTTGCTTTGCTTGTGCAATTATGCTTGCACAAGATACGTAGGTAGCTAGACACTTCTATAAAAATAAGCAGTCGTCCATCAAAAGCAGAGAGATGGTGGATCTGATCGCCTCATCGTTGCTTGCAAGTTGCTCCAACCCAAGTTGCACGCTTGCTAAGCGAAAAATAAAAGTTTTAAGGGCTTGTCATCTCAAAGCAAAAAATGGAATGACTTGGAGAAAGAACTTTGCGGGTTGAGTCCTTGGATGATGCACGCACCAATCAATCGCTAATATACTAACTTTGCTTGTCGGGTGACGATGAGCGACAATGATGCGCGTGTGTTGGAAACCAAATTGGTGTTTATGTTGTTAATGTCGTTATTACTATCGAAATATTTCGCTGTTTCTAAGTGCTAAAACGGTGAAAAGGAGGACACATCTTCGGCCATCGTTACTATTATCACTAGACATTTATTCCACACGCTCAGAGGAAAACATGGCCTAAGTCATTTTAACTAAAAAGAGGATATTGAGTAGGACTGGTTATAGTCACACTCCTATGTCATCCTCTACCATGCAAAAGTTAAGGTGCAATGGAAAGTTGTACAAAATGCAACAAAAAAGAGAAATCTGTGTATGAATAGTGCGGATTGTGACAGTTTATCTCAGACCCGCAACCTGCTACTATTCACATGATGATTTCTCTTTTGTGTTGCTCCTTGCACAAGTTATAGTTGCACAATGGTAGATGATTGTATCCTTTATCCATCCATATTTTTGTTACAATTTAGATGTACATTTGAAAGTGTTACTGCCTAACCCGGTTATAACACATAATACCTTCTCCCATCTGAATCCCGCTGCAATCCTCCAGCGCGCATGCATGTGCAGAAAAAGGGGCAAAATCTCACTGGCCAATTGGCCGTCACGGGCTGACATGTAGATAAAGGTAGAGTTGTTGAGGAGGTTACAGACTGCCACAAATACTCCCAGGCATCTCTATTCCAAGACAAGAAAAAAAAAAGGTGATTGAAGAACAGTAATCTTGTTGCTGGATCTTCGTTTCTCACCCTGATCTCAGCTATGGTTGGACACATAAAAAAGGCAGTAGCAATTTATCTGTATCAAATATATAATTATGTGCTCTCAAAAAATAATAATAATTATGCAGTCCAAGTTTGCAAAAGCTAAAAACAAAGATAAATAAATTCAAACTGGCTTTTGTTGCAGGCCATGGAGTTTGGTATATAAAGCAGGGCCATAGAGGATCAGAGTTGTTTGTGAATACGTGCAATGCGGCACAAGTGGAAGAGCTCCTAATAACCTGACTATTTCTGCCATGTCGGTCCCAAATGTTTCGGTTCAGGACCTCTCGGCTGTTTGTGGTGGGGGGCCCGTGGAAGGTTCTCCCTCCAGAACTCCAGACTTGCACCCGTGCGGCGGTCGTCCGGACCCGCTCCGGCCATTGCGTCCGTCAAGCGGGATTAGCTTATTTTGTCATCATTTATAAGTGTCTAGATCGTCCTCTTGCAATCAGCCTTTCACAATAATAATTCTAAAATTAAATTTAATTAGATAATTCAAACATATTTTTCCTCACAGTTTGTATTTTTGCTTGTGGCCAAATACTGCGACAAAATGGTCAGCGTAAATCCCTTACTCTCAAAATTTGCTAATGGACCCCCGGGTGTAATCTAATGGACGCCCGGGCGTAATGCAATATGGGCGTGCCTGCAGCACTTGCTTTGACCTTCCTCTTTGCTTTGTTGAGATGCGTTAATGAAAGAGCCGATCTCTTTACGTTTAATTGATCATGTTAGATAACTTTTTAGTTAAAGAATAAACTAAAATATTGTTCTATTATTATCATCTATATCGGAATGGTGTAATATAATTTAGATGAGGCAACATTTAGAATAATAACTAATCCGGTTTAACATCAATATCTATATTAAGATTGAGGCATGTCATCAGATTATAGTTTTCTTCCGCTAGACGAATTGTCGAGTGACAGCCAGGGCTAGCAGTCGGTAGGTAGCTAACCAACTGTTGTTACAGCAAAATTGACTCTTCATCGATTTCCTCTGCACTTTATCCAGCAATCTGTCAGTTAAGACAAAAAAGAAAAGATCTCCTCGTTTGGATTATTGTGAATGGTGACATTTTCTTAGATAAACTAAGGTTCACCAGAACCTGGGACATTCAATTTACAATTGCCAGAGGTCAAAGCAACTGGTCCAAATCTCAATTTTCACCTTTCATTTGCAATTAATTGAGTGCCACATCAGCAACACAAGTGACATAGCAATAAATTGAAAAGGAGCAAAAGTGAAGGCCTTTCATCCTCGTAAAAGGAAGCTGGCCCTCTTTCCATGTCAATGAAAGGGAAATTAAAGCCCACTGAAACGCTCCACTGACGAAATACTGATGCGGTGCGCAGCCTCCCTCATCGCCCTCCTCTCCTCTCCCGCATCTCTCGCGCCACGCCGCTTCCTGCGCACGAGCTTCGCCGCCTCGTCTCCCACGCGAGCTCCGTCGCTGCACCGCTGCCTCCCGCACAAGAGACGTGTCCCGCCCCGAGCTCACGTCGCGCTTGAGCCCCCGCACTTGACGACTCTCGCGGTTTCACGGGCGCGTGTGGGGGCAGTTGCGCAGGCATGGGGCGCATGGCTGGTGTGGGCTCGGAGTGGTCACACAGCATGGCACATGCGCTAGCACTGGACACACGGACGTAGCCAAGAGAGGACGCTTCTGGACTGGGGTTGACCGACAAGGACGTCGGTCTTCTAAGGGGGTGAGTATGGGACATCCTAGCCCAGGGCTTAATAGGATTGACAGAATACTCATGTCAACAAGTTGCAACTTCTTTTCCGGAAGCTCATCTCGAAAGAACTCCGAGGTTAAGCATGTTTGGCCTGGAGCAATTTCGGGATGGGTGACCGATCGGGAAGTTCTTCCTGGGTGCGTACGAATGAGGACAAAGTGCGCAGAAAAGACTTGTGTTGGTCTGTGAGGAAAGTCTTGAGATCCTAGGGAGCTACCAGGTGTGAGCGGGCCTGGCACGGGGAGCGGGACGTTACAGCGGAGCTCGCCGGTCCGCGTCACGCCCCATCTATCTCCCCCTCCAGTACGCCGCGAGCGAGCGCCGCCCCGTCCGTCTCGCGCGAGAGCCGCCGCGCTCCATGCTGCCTTTAACCCCGACCGCTTCCTCGCCGTCGTCCTTCAAGGAGAGGCAGAATTTCACGGGCAGGTGGGAGAAGACGACTACAACTACATCTATGTTCTTGCTAGTCTAAGTGGCTACAAAATTATTTGACACATTGGATCAAAACTCTATCTAGAAAATTAATGTTCTGACAAGCATACGAAAGAGCGATATGAAACTTGTCTCCGAGAGATGCACTTTCTTGGTAACTGTGAAATGAAAGAAGCTATTGAGACTGTGCCACATCGGTTATTTGCAGTTTACCTGACGTAATTAAATGGGATATGATTGAAACCAAATGTGAACTTCACTGGATTGTTGTAGATCATTCGGCTTCCCACATAACTAATTTCGTCAAATTTACTTATTCGTAAGAAATTTCCACAATTCATTTTATGAAAATTTTGACATCTATATATGAAGACTCGCCGTCAGTCGGTTCTACCACGGCCGGTTCAGTCCATTGCATCGGGGCGAGCTAGATCTCGATTGATTGTATGGGGAACAGATTTAGAAACACTAATAGTATTACAATACCTTCCATTAAAAAAAAAATAGTATTACAATACCACGGACACCTAGCCACGCGATGACACAATACAATGCGTGTATCAAAAAGGGGATAATGAGCAGAAATGGATGATATTTCGAGGACTAGCTAGATCCTCAATTCACCCCCAACGAACAACAGACACATTGAAGGCACAATTCAGAAAACCACACGGATGCATGGAATTTAACGCCAGAACAGCGGTACCAGAGAAGTCTCATGATGCATTTAAAGAACACCTCCGGACAACAATTCTTTCTGGCAGCGCAGACCACCGAGTAACGCAGCAATAAATAGCAATGAGCCGTAGGCATGTGAATATTTTAAATTATCAGGCTTGCTCTTCAACTAATTCTTGCTGCCTTCTTTCTGGATGGACAATAGAATCATCTAAGAAGCATGTTAATTATAATGTAAATATTATTACAAAAAAGCTGCACATTACATTCTGAACCTAAAAAAATGGTATCAAATGTACAGAGGCCATGGCTGATATGCATTTAATATTGGGACCATTTAATATTTGACATACAATGCAAAAAAAATTGTGCGCAAAAAAGAAAGATGGAGATGAAATTGTATATATTGCATTGTCACGTCGGGAAAAAAATACTGTGCTTATACATTACATAATGATGATTTCTCTTTCGCAATTTCCAGTTTGATACTGTGGACACTTGTCTTTTGCTATTTTATTTCACAATTTCACATAGCAAAGAGGACAGAATGGTTGTATTATTTGGTCTACGTGAAGGAAAGAAATACTAAAGATAGGTCATCCCTCATTGCTTGCTTCACCTTTCACATCCAGTCAAAATAAAAGAAACCTAATCTTGACTTGCAAAGCTCCCTACTCTCTGGGGTGAAGGCAATTAACAACTAATAGCTTCCTTTAGCTCTTATCTTTACATCCCACCATCTTATAATAAGAACATCAACATGTGACTCCAGTTTGGGGCCATAGGTTTTAAGATGCTCTAGATTCTTTTCTAAGCAGTAACTTTTATTATTATTTTGGAAAACTTTAAACTGTAACTTGAAGAACCGTCCAAACGGCTTTGATATCTCCATAGTAACTTTTTACATGGGGTACAATTTATTGTTAGCTAGCTTAGCAGGCGCATAGCTATTCCTCGATGTGAGGCACATAATGTACTTTTAAACAATAAGTTGCAGAAGCCTTTAATTAAATGTGTGGCTTTGTAGTTTTACTTAAAATTCTTAAGGTCGACACAAATAAGAATCAGCTAACATTCCCCAGTACATATTGTTGCATTTTTTCGCAAATAAGAATCAGCTAACAATAAGTTTCAAAAGCATTTGTCTTCGTATAAATTTCATCTATGTCAAATAGTTGTTGCACTTTAAAAATGCCATTACATGTGACATTATATGATGTAAGGCTCGTAATTTTGAAAACCAATACTACCTCCGTCCCTTAATATAGGGCATTTTGGAGTACAAAATTTTCCCTAAATATGGGGCGTTTACATATAAGACAAACTCTAGGGTTGGTGGGTGAGTTGAGTTAAAAATGAAGGGTATGGTAGTCTTTTAACACTTGACTATTTTCGTGTTTGAAAGCTAGAAAGCCCTATATTTAGGGACGGAGGGAGTACTACATATCGTTGCTGGCCTTGAAAAACAAATGCTTTTTGCTGGAGATAAAAACAACTAGATGGATTGAAACTAGATTGCAGTTTAAAAATGCCATTACATGTGAATTGTTTTTATTAAAAACACTGCCAGTAGTGTGATGTCGCTAATACTATTTGCAAAATAGTATATGTGGTACAAAAATGAATATTAAGAAACCTCAAAATATCTATTATAACATGTTTTTTTTGTAACACGACTATAAGAAAAATGTGATGACTGGTAAAGAGTCATTTGTGATGAAACCCCAAATTACTCACGGTTTTGGGTATTTTTTTTTTCCATTTTTGACATGTCGTCATAAAACATGCCAAAACAAGTCCATTTAGTAAGGAACATCTTGATGGGGTCACAAATTCATGTGCTTTGTGAAATCAACACAAGGGATGTTGCACACATAGTTTTACTGTGTGCAAAATGCTTGAATCATAAATGGACACATCAAGGAGAAATGCGGGATCACCGACTGATTCATTCAATTATAAGAACATACGACCGATGGATCTATCATGGGGAACCATTGGATGATGGAGTTCTTGAAAGTGTAAACCATGATGATGATGGAGTTCTTGAAAGTGCACACCATAAGGAAAATGGTGTTTATGAAAGTTCACCTTATCGACGATGGGGGTGACCAAGATATTTTAGTAGATTGGGTTTCGTTCTGATTTGGTACATGCCCTGTATGAAGATGTTGCAAGAGGGCGCTGTTGGGAAATCAATGTTTAAATGTGTTTTAGATGAGTTAAAAGAAGAGTTGTGCTTGATATGTGTTTTGTTATACAACTTTTTCTTTATTGTTAAGTTACTTTTAATATAAGGTCATCCTATCAAATCACCAATGTTGTATTTACTCCACTATTAAAGTTGTCGTACTAAACATTCCCTATGATAAATCAAAGGGTTTGATTCATTGCCTAGGATTTATATGTCTAGATCCATGTGTGACCAAATAATCGTGTATTGTTTCAGGGCAATATGAGAATTTGAGTTATGCCCACTGTGTGAATCATAATGATGGAAAACATGAGATGGAATGAAGCATATTCTCAAGAAGAAATCAATATATTTCAGAATTATTCCAATGCCGAAGAAGATATTTTCTAACGAGAAACTAGCAGAGGATGCACAATGGCATAAGACTATGCGATAACTGGTCAGGAATGAACTAAACAGAAAATAAGGAGTGTGAGGACATATATTAGATATTTAAACTAGCAAGCACATGCGAGTTGACCACTTATCTTTATGAACACTTATCCAATCAGCTATCTTTTGTTGTTACAACCGATTCTACATGTACCCTACACACATGCTTCCATCTAGTGTCTAGGTAAACCTGGCCTTGTAGGCGATAAGGCGCGACTTTTTGGCGGCGAAGGAGCACCTGTCGTGTAGGACACTCTATAAAAACAAGGACATGAGCATATAAAATGTTTAAAAACCATGTACAAAAGCTAAATAAAAATATAGCATATATATGCACGTGTTTTGTAACATTATATACTAGTTATTCAAAAAATAATATTAAAAATGTGACAATATGGTTCTTCAAAGAATGTTATATACAGGCTTCTGACAATTTGAGATTGAGTTGATGGTTGTACAACCTATAATTTTTTTAAAAAAACCTTTTATTTGACCGCCAAAATTGAAATTGTTGTGACTTCTCTTGAAATTTTCAACGTCACATTGCCCTATTGACATCTCCATTGATACCAGATATTTTTCTACAAGTTGGGCATAATATTTATATCGATGACCAAGTTCTGTAGGTTTACCAAATTAGGATTTGCTTCTACTAATTTTCTGGATTTAGGTTTTATATTTTTTATTAATTTTAATAATGTTTGCAAAAGAAAACGAATGTATGTAGTCATACGTCTAACTGCCCAAAGTAAAAAATAGAACCAATATACGAATGACCAGTCCAAATGCAATCCTACTGTTATCAAGGTAATATGTAAAATATAAGTTAAAATCTTTGCATTTTACACAAATTACATAAGATAATTTCATTTGTTCTTTACATAACTCAAACTTTATCTTTTTTAGTACTTTTGCGTTCTGTTTAACATTTATAGTAAACTCGGTGCTAAATTTCTTTGTTCTGAAGAATTGTCTCTATAAAAGGACATGATGTAGAATGGTTGTTAAAGTTTTTTGGGTCAAGCGAGTGGGAGGGATCTGTCATGCTAAATCCATAAAAATTTTGGCCGGTTTAAAAACAATAGCCGATCTGGCGATGTGGTATGTTCTACTACTGAGCTGAAATACATGAATATTTCTGCAATAGATGTGATAAAATCCCACTCAGTATAACCCGACAATAGACGCTGATAAACAAACATGAGATTGAACTATCCATGAGCATGAAAAGCATTCCTAACTAGAAAGAGAACACAAAGGCATCATGCAATTCACAAAGTTTATTCTATCTATTAAACACTAAAATCCCCATAAATAAATTCACACTTGCTAAAGGATATTGCATGGGTAAGATCCAACTAGCAAAAGTTTACACGGAACTACATGTACAAATATCTTGTCCATGTAATCCTACAACTGTTAGGACCATAGAAGACAAGGTATAATCTTTCAAACCTTTTATAAGTAGAGGAAATCAATACCCCTTTATTAGGTTGCATCTATAATTCAATACTCAATTGCACAGATATTTTCCTTCCAAGATATCTACCTACTTGGTTGCTCCGGCAAGGATCTCGCCTCCTCACCTTGGTTAGCGAGGCGAAGTTATAGGTACGACGTTTGGCTGCCTGGCTAGCTTGTCTTCCTGTGCTGGCAATGCAAGGTTCGCCCCTCACTACCGCGAGAGTACCAATTTGACTCGTCGAGGGGGAAGGGATGTGCTGGCAAGGCGAGACTGACTCTAGTGGAGGGATGTGGGTGGCTTGCTAACAGTTTGTCCAAGTGACAACACACACATGAGAGGGGGTGTTAGATTTGTTGCGCAAAAGACATCTCAATTTTGGACGGTTTAGGAAATAGTAGCAAGTCCATGCGTAATGTGTTCTATTATATCGTTATAATATTCCACAATATCTCGTATCGTTGTTTATTCGTGACTATGCGACAAGAGAAAAGTGTGGCCCACTAAATTCCAACTTGGAGATTGAAAAGAGACGCGGAAACACTGGCTTGCCCATAGACCTAAAACGAACTCCTTATTTAAAGATAAAGATATACACAATCTTTTTAGAAAACAAATTTATTCTCCCTAAACCCATTAACATAATTTTGTTTCTCGAGCACCTCATTAATAAATTTCACTTGGAAAGAGAAGTTGAATTAAGAAATTTTCTAGGTTAAATAGAGATTTAAAAAAAAAGGGAGGGGGAGGGGAGAGATGGGCGATGCCAAAAAGCCGGACTCGGGGGAATCAAATCCCAAGTTTGACCGGGCTCGGATGCTGAGACACACAACAAAAAAAGAAGGACCTTTTACTGTCAGCCCCTTGAAAGAACACTGAATCATTCTTCGATGCACCCAGCTATTAATCTATTAAACAATTCGGCCCCTCTTTCCCGGGGTAATTGCGGTCGCAAGCAAACAAGCCTGCCGAGGTTTTGTTAATCCGAAATAGGTTTAAGTATGCAAATGGCTGGGTTCAGTAGATAGCGCCCTTTGCTCGCTCGCTCCCCGGTTCCTACTTAAATACCCACCCAAGTGCCCCTGCGTGTGCTCTTCTGCTTTTGCTTCTCTCTCCCCTCTCTGCTTCTTCTCCCCTCTGCTACCTTCTCTCTGTTCGTCTTCGTCTCCAATTGTTGCAGTTGTGGTTGGTCTGTTCCTCCATTCTTGATGAGGGTTTGGGTTCTTGAGCAGTTCTCCGGCTGGCCGAGGTGAGGAGCCTCTTCTTGCCTTTGCTTTGGTTACTCGGGTCGAAATGTTTGGTGGTTCTTGTTGGCCTCCGATTAATCTCGATTTCTTGTTGGTTCTCTGGTGCTCTGATTTTTGTTCTCTGGACATGCTTGAGTTTGTTTCTTTGGTCCCAAATTGGAGTTGGCCTCCTTTACTGTTTGGCTCATGCGGCTCTATCAATTTTGGAATATCTGTCCATCTTCCAAATTGGAATTTTGCAGTCGCTGCTGTATGTCCAGTTCTTCACATGCTCTTCGCACGGGTGCTTTCCCTTCCAGAGATTCCTTGTCCTCTTCATCTTTCTTCTTTGTTGCTTCGAGCTCTGTTCAGTTCTTCGCCCAACTGATGCGAGGATTTCTCTTGCGCAAATTTGCAGGGAGGTGACTCGCTCCACCGACATGTGAAGCCGTCCAAGAGCTTGTCAGGACGCAAGAACTCGGCGGCCTTCTTCCCCATTCGGCTCTCTTCTTTCTTGCTGGAATCGACGCGTGCGAACCGGAGCCATGGCCGCCTCCCCGCCCTTCACGACGGCGGCCGCGAGCTTCTTGGTGGCGGTGGCGGTGCTTCTTCAGGTGACGGTGCCCGCCATTGCCGGCCCCGAGGAGGAGGCGGCGGCGCTGCTCGCCTTCAAGCGGGCGTCGGTGACGGAGGACCCCCGCGGCGCGCTGGCGAGCTGGGCGCTCGCGGCGAACGGCACCGCGGCGCCGTGCTCGTGGGACGGCGTCTCGTGCGCGCTGCCGCCCGACGGCCGCGTCGTCGCCATCGACCTCAGCGGCAAGGCGCTCGCCGGCGAGCTCCGTCTCGACGCGCTCCTCGGGCTCCCGGCGCTGCAGCGCCTCGACCTCCGCGGCAATGCCTTCTACGGCAACCTCTCGCACGCCGCGACCGCCGCGGCGGCGTGCGCGCTCGTGGATGTGGACCTTTCGTCGAACGCCTTCAACGGGACGCTCCCCGCGGCGTTCCTGGCGTCGTGCGGCGCGCTGCGGTCCCTGAACCTGTCCCGGAACTCCCTCGCCGGCGGCGGCGGCGGGTTCCCGTTCGCGCCGTCGCTGAAGTCGCTCGACCTGTCGCGCAACGGCCTGGACGACGCCGGCCTGCTCAACTACTCCTTCGCCGGCTGCCACGGCCTGCGCTACCTCAACCTCTCCGCCAACAAGTTCGCCGGCCGGCTGCCGGAGCTCGCGCCGTGCAGCGACCTCGCCGTGCTGGACGTCTCCTGGAACCTCATGTCCGGCGCGCTGCCGCCCGGGTTCATGGCCGCGGCGCCGGCCAACCTGACGCACCTCAGCATCGCCGGGAACAACTTCTCCGGCGACGTCTCGGCGTACGACTTCGGCGCGTGCGCGAACCTGACGGTGCTGGACTGGTCATACAATGGCCTGAGCGGCACCAAGCTGCCGCCTGGCCTCGCCAACTGCCGCCGGCTCGAGACGCTGGACATGTCCGGGAACAAGCTCCTCGCCGGGCCGATACCGACGTTCTTGACGGGCTTCTCGTCGCTGAAGCGACTGGCATTGGCCGGCAACGAGCTCTCCGGTCCGATACCGGAAGAGCTCAGCCAGTTGTGCGGCATAATTATTGAGCTGGACCTGTCAAGCAACCGCCTGGTTGGTGGCTTGCCGGCAAGCTTTGCAAAGTGCAGCTCCCTGCAGGTGCTGGACCTCGGTGGCAACCAGCTCTCCGGCGACTTTGTCAGAACCGTCGTCAGCACCATCTCCTCACTCCGAGTGCTGCAGCTTTCATTCAACAACATCTCCGGCACGAACCCGCTGCCGGTGCTTGCGGCAGGTTGCCCATTGCTGGAGGTGATTGACCTCGGCTCCAATCTGTTCGACGGGGAGATAATGGAAGACCTGTGTTCATCACTGCCATCCCTACGGAAGCTGCTGCTCCCGAACAATTATCTCAACGGCACCGTGCCGCGGTCTCTTGGCAATTGTGCTAACCTGGAGTCCATTGATCTCAGTTTCAACCTGCTGGGTGGCCAGATTCCGACAGAGATATTGGCGCTGCCGAAGCTTGTTGATCTTGTCATGTGGGCGAATGGTCTCTCCGGCCAGATTCCTGACATGCTCTGCTCGAACAGCACTGCACTGGAAACATTGGTGATAAGCTACAACAACTTCACCGGAGGCATTCCCCCTTCCATCACAAAATGTGTGAACCTCATCTGGGTGTCGCTCTCCGGTAACAGCCTCACGGGGAGCATTCCTCGGGGATTCGGCAATCTTCAGAAGCTTGCCATTCTGCAACTCAACAAGAACCAGCTCTCTGGCAACGTGCCAGCAGAGCTCGGCAAGTGCAGCAACCTCATCTGGCTCGACCTCAACAGCAACAGCTTCACTGGCGCAATACCGCCGGAGTTGGCTGATCAGACCGGGCTCGTTCCAGGGGGAATTGTGTCAGGCAAGCAGTTTGCATTTCTTCGGAACGAGGCTGGCAATATCTGTCCTGGTGCTGGTGTGCTCTTTGAGTTCTTTGGCATCCGGCCAGAGAGGCTGGCTGCATTTCCAGCCGTGCATCTCTGCCCATCCACGAGGATATACACTGGCACAACGGTGTACAAATTTAGCAGCAACGGGAGCATGATCTTCCTCGACCTCTCCTACAATGGTCTCACTGGCGCGATTCCAGCAAGCCTCGGCAACATGATGTATCTGGAAGTCCTCAACGTTGGGCACAATGAGCTCAATGGCACAATACCATATGAGTTCTCAGGGCTGAAGTTGATTGGTGCGCTTGACCTCTCCCACAATCATCTCACCGGTGGCATCCCTCCGGGCCTCGGCGGTTTGTCATTCCTCGCCGATTTTGATGTCTCCAACAACAACCTCTCTGGCCCAATCCCTTCATCTGGGCAGCTCACCACATTCTCACCGTCCCGGTATGCTAACAACTCTGCTCTCTGTGGCATCCCTTTACCTCCTTGTGGTCATGATACTGGGCGAGGAGGCGAGGCGCCTGTTTCACATGATGGAAAGAGGAAGGTTATTGGAGCAAGCATCCTTATCGGAATAGCGTTCTCTGCGATCATACTTCTCTTGCTGCTGCTCACTCTCTTCAAGCTCAGGAAGAACCAAAAGACTGAAGAGATGAGAACCGGGTACATTGAGAGCCTTCCAACATCTGGCACATCAAGCTGGAAGCTTTCAGGTGTTCATGAACCACTAAGCATCAATGTGGCCACATTTGAGAAGCCACTGAGGAAGCTGACCTTTGCACATCTTCTTGAGGCTACCAATGGCTTCAGTGCTGAGACCCTCATAGGCTCAGGGGGATTTGGTGAGGTATACAAGGCCAAGCTCAAGGATGGAATTGTTGTTGCCATCAAGAAGCTTATCCATTTCACTGGCCAGGGTGACAGGGAATTCACTGCAGAGATGGAGACCATTGGCAAGATCAAGCACCGAAACCTTGTGCCATTGCTTGGGTATTGCAAGATTGGTGATGAGCGGCTCCTTGTGTACGAGTACATGAAGCATGGCAGTCTTGATGTGGTGATGCATGACAAGGCCAAGGCCAGTGTGAAGCTTGACTGGGCAGCAAGGAAGAAGATTGCAATTGGTTCAGCAAGGGGCCTTGCCTTCCTCCACCATAGCTGCATCCCCCACATCATCCACCGGGACATGAAGTCAAGCAATGTGCTTCTTGACAACAACCTCGAGGCGTGTGTGTCGGATTTTGGTATGGCAAGGTTGATGAATGCACTTGATACACATCTGAGTGTGAGTACTCTTGCTGGCACGCCTGGCTATGTGCCACCAGAGTACTACCAAAGCTTCAGGTGCACAACCAAGGGAGACGTCTACAGCTATGGTGTTGTGCTCTTGGAGCTCCTCTCGGGGAAGAAGCCGATCGATCCAAATGAGTTTGGGGACAATAACCTTGTCGGCTGGGTGAAGCAGATGGTTAAGGAGAACAGAAGCAGTGAGATTTTTGACCCCACATTGTCTGAAACAAAGTCAGGGGAGGCTGAGCTCTATCAGTATCTGAAGATAGCTTGCGAGTGCTTGGATGACCGGCCTAGCCGGAGGCCAACTATGATACAGGTCATGGCAATGTTCAAAGAGCTGCAGCTTGATTCCGACAGCGACTTCCTCGACGGCTTCTCGATCAATTCGTCGACTATAGATGAGTCAGCAGAGAAATCTACATAATGTTTTCTGATCCTTGCAGATTTTGACTCTGTGGAGGGATAGAACAGAGACTAGCTCAATCATTTTAGCTCGTCAGTAGCAAAATGTAGCGTCATCCAATTTAGTTGAATTGTTGTAATTTTGATTCGAATCATTGTACATAGCACACAACCAGGTGATCAGGGACATGATGGGTAGGTTATAGTTGCAAAAAAGATGTTCTCAGCTGTTGAAGGGATCGGCATGTATTTTGGAATCAAATTCCCTGCATTTCAGCATCGATCTTGCACATTTCCTTTATCTCAGTTGCTTGTTCTCTAACTTTTCATGTCTAAATGTCTGAAAAAATTTATCGCTGTTGGCAATATCTCAAAATCCACTCCTGAGAATTTGTGACCAGTACCTAAAAATTTAGTTTGGCACGTGTTTAACTATTATTTTCTTTTTCTTCGACAATGAATGCTATGATGACAAAACCGAGCAACAGAAAGAAAGTTTTCAGTTCTTCAGCCTGTAGAAAAGTGTCGTCTAGCCCTTCAAAAAAGAAAAGTGTCGTCTATTCTTTCAGCTGACAAGATCAGAAATGGATGTAGTAGGCATGGTAGTTGAGGACAAATGGAGCAGCCGGAGAAGAAAAGGTATCACTTGTGTGCATGTTTTGGTCTTTCTATAAAAACATAAAAATAAATCATTTCTGCATCAAATTGATCATGTTCATCAGCACAGTTCATTTCATTTGGCATTCTATAATTTAGCGAATGACGTTGTTCGACTTGTTGATCCATGATGTTTATGAAGATAACTCTATATTCGTTTCTAGAAAAGACAGGTATGGGCCTTTGTTTTCAATACTTATAACCTTTTATTCCAAAAAATTGTTCAGGAGCTCTGGCGTGATCTTAGGACTTGAACCAGGAAGAGTTTGAACAGGATCCACACTTTCAGGCCAGTGGCCTGCTGTCCTATCTCTTAGTTGGTTGGAACTCTAGTTTATGCGGCCATGCTCCAACCTGCTTGAGGTTTGGTTTGGAAGCATCTGTTGCGTGCACAAGGTATTCTATTAGTTTCATACCTGGACACCCTCTTTCCCGCCAAGTTCCTTCGCTTTTCTGCTGTCAAAAGTGGCGGTTCTGTTTTCATATCGGGCGATACACTTTTCTGACTCGAGTGAGTACCTGGGTTGCTTACTAACTCTTTGATAAGGGCCAAGTGGTGTATTACAGTACCATGAGCAATACCACACAGAGGGAAACAATCTTAAGAAAATTATGCCGCGCAAAAGCTCAACTTTACCCTTGAGACACACATCACAAAAAGACCCTCAAGCTTCTGTAACTAACCATGCATGCCAGATGATGAGGCGATCAAGTGTTGCTTTCAGGCAGTTTCAAAAGGATTTGGTATTAGGCAGCTGAGCTAACCCAGGATAAGACAGCATGCCAAGCGTGCAGCCGCACGTGTGCGTGGCTGCTACGGTGCACACGTGTCGCCTCCTTTTTCTACTCTAGATTAAGGTTTCGTGATCTCATTCATGCTGAAACAGTCCTACTAATCAACTGACGTGTTGTGCAAAGTCAGAAGCGTGTGATCGCCGATAAACGGGACGTAATTTAGGCAGGAGCATCGTGACTTTGGAGACAACGACCCGTAGCTTCGTCCCACTTGGACAGCGACATGTTGTTGTATATCTGTAGAACTACGTGAAAGATGATGTCAGTGGCGAACCGAACCCATGACTAAAATCTAGTACGAAGTTGAAGGCGTATTGACATTGTAACATGTTATCTTGTGCGATAATCATCTCTGCTGATGTGGTGATGCCTCCTGGGTTCCATGACCTGATCGATGTTCCATGGCTGTTTTCCCTAATCAGTTGATCTGAACCGCCGGTCGACGCATCAGACGGTCAGGAGCCTCCAGCCTTAGTGGTTTCATGGTGCGCATGGCATCTCCCGGGCCAGGATTTGTGCCTTTTGATGTCACCATCCCTTTGCATCTAACAAAAGGGAGCTCTTTGCACACTCTTAGTCTTAATTTCAGGCGCTTTCGCGTGGAAAGGCAAAGCTAACATCCAGCCTGATAGGATAACATGGTGTTGCAAAAGGGTCAAACATAATTTGCGTGTTGCTTTGGGTTTCTTTTAGTTGAGCAACAGAGATATGGTTAGAAAATGCCATGGATTGGATGCGTAGATGTTGTTTAGCGACGTTAAGGTCTTGGGGAGTAGCAGTGTTGGGGAGTACAAAAAGTCGAGTAATGAACTTGCATTGGTTTTACAGAAGACCGCCTCTCAGTTGCAATTGGTGAAAATGTTTGTTTAACTGAATCTCTAGCAGTATCTGAATGTTTGTTTAACTGATGCTTAAATTTGTTTTCCAGCTTTGTTCGAGTGGCATCTTGAATCTTAGGTGGAGCATTGAGTGCTGCTTCCTGAATTCTGGAAACCTGTCTGTAGACATCCACAGGTGGCTGTATAAAGCTTGCAGAAGTATTCAAGTATGGTGCCAGTGTACCAAAGTGTACAAAAGTGTCAGACTTTTCCCAACATGGTGGCTACAAGTATACCAAATAAAGAGGACCTCAAGTTATTGAGAATTCAGCCTTGTCCAAACCATGTCTCCTTGCCTGTGCTAACTTGTCACTGAAAACTTTATGTTTTATTTCTGTCATACTTATTGATCAGACTATGCATACCATGTAGGCAGAAGCACAGAACTGACAGAGACCGAACAGGCGGGTTGGCCATCAGACGCAACCATTGTTCATCTCCAAGAAGAAAGAGTAGGGTATGACTTTCTGCTACTTCTGCAGACGAAAGCTAGGAGAGGCTAAACACGACAAAGCCACCTTTGCAGAAGTGTGGTCACATACATCCAACAGTGCCGGCCATGATTCCATTAGCGAGACATTTGTCGAATTTCAGCAAGGTAGTAGACCGACAAGTTTCTTCAGCATATAGGCCTGCCATTTGGATGCAGTTGCTGCGACATGTAAATTGAATAAACCTAATCACTGAGGTTTCTTCAAATAGAGAGGATAAGGAGAATAAAGAAAAAGAACATGTTGACACATACAAGCTGCAAGCGATTTCTCTGCAAGGTTAGACAAATGCTCTGCAGGGTATAATATAAACCAGTCTTGGACACAGAACAGGATTAACCAATTTTGACACCACTGTACACAGATAAACTTTGTTCCGAGAGGCCAGAATTTTCCACACTGCCATCTGAGTGTCAGAGATACCACAATAAGACTTGAAACCGGTTTGATTAAATTCTTACAGTGCCATAATTATGTTCGCAATGGCAGCGCTTCTCAGCAAGTTCATCCCATCGCGTACTTCTGGGTCCAGGCCCTTGCAGTTTCCTCATAGCGCTGCCTCTGGTTCTTGTACATGTGTGCGATCTCTGGGACGAGGGGGTCATCTGGGTTGGGGTCGGTGAGGAGAGAGCTGATGGAGAGGAGGACCTTGGATATGGTCAGTGCTGGACTCCACTGCTCCTTAAGGATGTCAAGGCAAATGCTGCCATTAGAGTTGATGTTCGGGTGGTACACCTGTATTATCAGTGAAACCATTGATGGTGTTAGAGGTGAGAAAAAGAAGAAGCTTCAACAGAAGTTGAATGACAATTTGGCTTGTACGCAAGTCTACTTGGAGTAGTATTCTGGCACAGTGAACTGCTTGATGGATAAATTCTTTTTATGAAGGGTTACACAATTCTTTTCGATATACCAGAAGTACTACTAGAAAGTTTTTGCACTACTTTTTATCAACCCTATATTGTCTCTAGCATCCAAATTAATGAAATCAGAAAACTCAATAGAAGCAATGTGATCTGAATGGCATATGGCCATGACAGTGAACCACTGCTGCAGACCGGCATTGTCATAAACACTTCGGATTTGTCAGTAATTAATAAAATTGGTAAGAACCTCTAGTGCACTAAAATCCATCCGTTGCAATTCAAGCATCACTCACTAAATTCTGGCAAAAAAGTTAACTCTATGAAACGGCTGAAGCAAGTAACATGTACTTATTCTAGCCAAAGCCTCACAGGTACGTCAGCATTCAGTATGGCTTTAATTATATAACTCACTATAAAGACATAAATTTAAACAACAACAGCAAAGCCTTTTTATCCAAAGCAAGTTGGGGTGGGCTAGAGATAAATCTGCAGAACCAACAAGAGAAGCAAACCAAAAAGAAGAAAGAACAAGAAAAACAGGGTAAAAAGAGAGAAAAGAGAAAGAAGGGGGGTGAAAAGGTAAAAGACCAAAGGGTTAAGGTAAAAAAAGGGTAGAAATCAAGGTTCCAACACGTAGATTGCTTGTTTCCACCCTCTCCCATCCATGACTAGCTCCTCAGCAATATTCCAATTCTTCGAGTCCCTCTTCAGACTCCGCCCATGTCAAAATTGGTCGACCTCTCTTCACATTTTCAGACGTATTATCCCGCTACGTAGTGGTGCCTCCTCAGGTCTCTGTTGAGCATGTCCAAACCATCTCAAGCGATGTTGTACAATCTTTTCCTTAATTGATGCCACCTCTGATCTCTCTTGTATGTCATGGTTCCGGACTCGATCCCTTCTTGTGTGGACGGCCACATATCCATCGCAACATACGCATCTCTGCTACACGTAGTTGCTGGATATATCGTCTTTTAGTTGGCCAACATTCTGCTCCATATAGCATAGAAGGTCGGTAGAATTTGCCTTTTAACTTTTGTGGCACCCTAGTGCCTCAAAGGACACCTGAAGCTTGACGCCACTTCAACCATCCAATTTAATTTTGTGGCTGACATCTTCATCAATATCTCCATGTTTATGTAGCATCGATCCCAAGTAACGAAAAATGTCTTTCTTGGATACTATATGACCATCAAGACTGACATCTCCATCCTCATGCCTCGTAGAACTGAAGTTACACTTCATATACTCTGTTTTAGACCTACTTAGCCTTACCTTTTGATTCCAGAGTGTGCTGCCACAGATCCAACTTCTGGGTAACACCACTCCTGCTCTCATCAACTAGCACCACATCATCTGTGAAGAGCATACACCAAGGGATATCACCTTTTGACCTCATCCGTCACCAAAGCAAAGAGATAAGGGCTCAAAGCCAACCCTTGGTGTAGTCCTAAATTAATCGAAAAATTAGGTGTGTCCCCACCGCTTGTTCGAACACTTGTCACAACATTATTCTACATATCTTTGATGAGATTAATGTACTTTGAATAAACATCGATATATGTTTGAAAGGAATTGGCAGGTGCTCTGCCGTCAATTATATAACTTACTACAAAGAAGGAAAAGGCAGAGCAAAAATAAAAAGGTCCAAGTCTCAAGGCAACTTATGCTGCCTGCATCGGTTCTGTAACTAGTAGAAGGCAACACACATAAGCAGGCACTAGACAATAGAGCTCACACTGATACGAGGACAAAATGCAGCAAAGACAATCAAAGTACTACATCTTCACTATTGTTTTCGACCTCTGCGATGCCCATGTGAAGACAATCGAAGTACTACATCTTCGCTTTTGTTTTCTATCAAAGTACAAACATTGATATATGGGCATCAATGAAACATTATTTTTTGCAGAGATTTCAGAAATACTATTTTAAGTGGAACCTTTTCCGAGTTACCCAAAAAGACAACTATATCAACAGCATGGTGAAGACTCAAGAGCGGTTCAATGGCTATAGCACAAAAATTCGAATACTAGAGATGAATAGATGTTATAACAAAGGGAATGGATAGGAGAATCACATCATTAACACCATCTCACCTTTGTTTGGAAGTTCACTTTTGGAGGTTTGAAGGGATAGTCAGGAGGGAAATGGATATTAACAAAGAACACCCCTCCTGTATAGGGGCTGTCAGTAGGACCCATGATTGTGGCCTGCCAATGGAATAAATCCTCTCCAGTAGGCCCAGCACTGCATGATGTTGGTGGATCCTTTTGCAAGTCCATGAGTTCCTTCTGTATCCTTTTGCTTGCCATATCTGGAAAAAAAGAATGTACTGATCAAGATAGTGCATATGTTCACAAACGAATAGAAGCAGAGAAAAACCACTGCCAGATTGAATTTCAAATTGATTGTCTGATCTAGAGTATATGATAGTAATGGAAGAACAGAATAAACTAAGACGGATAAGTGATGCAATCTCTATCAAAGCATCAGATTTCCAAATCTAGTTCAAACATAACTAGAAATTCAATCACTGTTTATTCCTTTTCTTCATTTATATCTTTCCCGAAAGGATCAAGAACAGTCAAACCTTACGGCCTGTTTAAAGTGCCACATGTATAGCATGAGTCATGCGGAAAAAGAGGAAACAAAACACTTCTCCACTGGTCAAAAATTTGACAATAGAAAGCTACCACTGTATGCTTAAAGCACAAAAAGCATATCAGTATATTAGTAATGGACTGCAGCTACATCATAGTCTCCAAAGCAGCTGTTGTTATTACTTTAACAACTGAGCTAGGCATGCACAATTGCAGTATGAGATCATTGCATCTAATAGAGGCATTACTGAAACAAGTTCAGAGAAAGGTTGCTAACAGCATAAAAACAAATGACTAGCTGGTTATGATTGTCCTTGCCATTCGGCTGTATGAACTATCCCAATCCTCAATCATCGCAGGAAAGAAAAAAGACATTTTATCTGCCTTACAGAGGATCAATACATCCTAGCTGAATGCAGTATACCACAAGTCTGACAGATGTGAGGCATAAAAATGTACGTTTGCAGAGTTAAAATCTTGATTTTATGTAAATTCTTCAAAATCTAAGAAACCAATCCTCTAATAAAGTGACGGACCTATTGTATCATGCCTGGATCTAGAAACAATCAGAGAAAATGAATAAAATGATTACACACTATGTTGCCGATGAGGAATCTCGAGGTATCTTTTAAGGATATTCAGAACCGGGACCCCTTGTCAATACTAATAAAGATTCTAAAGGGTGAAAAGATCCAACACATCCCAAGTTCCAGATGATGGAATTTCATCAGTTCCTTTCCTCTCTTTCATCCAAGTCAACCCTAGTCACAAAAGGATCAAGAGTATTGACCAACACGAATCCATCACTCAGGCGCACCGGAGAGGAATTCCTGCTGTAGCTAATCTAAAAACAAGCGTAATCTCGCAGTCGTTCTAGTAAAAATCAGACATGGCATCGCCATGAACTCATCGCTCCGAACCTAAATTAAGAACCTGATAAACAAAGGATGGATCGAACGGATTAAAAAGAGTTGAATTGAATCGCAGATTACCTGGAGGTCAAGCTAGCTCGGATTGATTCTGCTGCTCCGGTGGACCAAACTGGAGGGGATTTATACGCGTGGGAGACCGGATCGAGTCGTCGCTTCTCTTGATCGTTTGCAATTGGCTGCTCAAGGATTATATAAATCGAGTTCATTTGGGCCTACTGTAAGTGGCTTGGGGAACAGCGTCTTTATTTTGCTTTATACTTACATCCGTTTTTTAATACTTGTCAGCGTTGTCAGCGTTGACTTTTACTGTTCCAATTTTAATCATTACTTTTTTGTTAATGCATAAATTTGACACTCATAAATATATCATGTTACTAAAATGCTATCTACATCACATCTATCTTTCATATATTTATCTTATGTAACTACGTATTTTAGAAGTTATTAAACAGTCAAATTGTGAATAGTAAAGTCAACGTTGTCAATTATTTGAAAACGGAGGGAAGTATTTATATTTCGAAAATCTCTTATCATTGTCGAGCCCCCACCGGCGGAATTTTTTTATAGGGATTACGCCTATCTTAGGTTGGTAATCAGATAATCTTAGAGTATCTCGGAGGGAGTCTCATAAACCTCTCTTAAATCAAAATATTGGATTTAATAAAAAAACCATCTCTAACAGGACTCTAAAACCATCCTAGTTTTTTCATAGCCTCTAAACTCCTCTCATTTTTAGCTACAAACAGGGAAAGAATTAGGGCTCCCATCTCTTCTTCTTGCTATGGAATTAATGTTTTTGTGGCCCTAAATACTGATATGGCGTAATTAAAAGAGTTTTCATCCACTTTTAATGGAGGACTATTGGAGGAGGAGAGAAAAATTGCCCCTCATAATTTTTTGATTGCTCTTAAAAACAAGTTTTTAGAACCAATTTTATGACAGTCTCTTAGAGATACTCTTATGACAATACAACAATTTTGACATTATATGACGATGTACTTTTATCACAAAAAGTTTAAAATTTATCACAAACTACTCTTTTATGATGCAACCGTGACAAAAATCGCTTTGTCATAGAAGGTGCGTAGGTAATTACCTTTTGTGATATTTTCGCTTTTTCCGTCATAAATCTATGACGTTCCCTATAAATGTCATAAACAGTTATGACGCTCTCAAAAATGTCATAAATTGTTTATGACGCTCTCAAATTTGTCATTAAATTTAATGACGTTTGTGTTTTTCGTCATGCGCCGCTGGACCGAAGCAGGCCGGTTTTTGGCCCATTATTTTCGTAGGCTTTTAACTTTTAGCCCACCAAATTCGTAAGCCTTTTTTACTTTCGGCCTAATTAATTCGCAGGCCTTTTAACTTTCGGCCCACCAAATTCGTAGGCTTTTTTACTTTCGGCCCAATTAATTCGCAGGCTTTTTAACTTTCGGCCCACCAAATTCGTAGGTCTTTTTACTTTCAGCCCAATTAATTCGCAAGTCTTTTAACTTTTGGTCCACCAAATTTGTAGGCCTTTTTACTTTCGGCTAATTAATTCGCAGGCTTTATAACTTTCGGCCCAATTAATTTGCAGGCAATTTTACTTTCGGCCCACTAGTTTCGCAGGCTTTTTATCTTTTGGCCCGCTTAATTAATAGGCCATTTAGCTTTCGGCCCACTTCTTTCGTGGGTCCTAGACGTAGGTCGGGCTATGTTTAACCTTTGATAGGTCAGAGTTTGAGATCCGTGCGAGACTAGATGAACGCGTGAGATTCAATCTGGTAAAGAGGGGAGGAACTAGAAACTGACACGTGTCGCTTTTCTATTAGGACGGGTGGAAGGGAGGAGAAAAAGAACCGGTTTTTAAATTTAAAACGCATTTTTCTCCCAAACCGTAAGTCCGTTTTCGAATCCGTTTGAAGCATGATGTTGTTTAGAATTAATGCTACAAAATGAGATCCAATATGAATATTTTTTGAAATTTTTTGAATTTCGAATTTTTCGTCAACATTTTGAACGTATCATGTCAACATTTTTTCACTGTGTCAACATTTTTTATGTGCTATGTCAACATTTTTGGCGAAAATGTTGACTCTGTTGTTTGAAAATGTTGACATAGGCTTACGAAAATGTTGAAACTGTTGTTTGAAAATATTGACGATTAGTCGGTAAACTAAGTTGCTTTAAGTGGACCAAATTTGATGGGCTCTTAGGCTCCATGGGCTGTTCTATCGAACCTTAAGCGTCGGACGTTCTACCTATAGGGAGTCCCCACTTCTTTCGCAGGCTTTTTAACATCAAGCCCACTAATTTAGCAGGCTTTTTATATTTTGGCTCGCTATTCTGTCGGGCTTTCCACCTTTCGGCCGACTTAATGCGCTGGTTCTTTTACATTAGGCTCATTAATTTCGCGGGCCTTTCTAGTTTCGGCCTGCTTACATCGTAGGCCATTTTTTTTCGACCCGCTAGTTGAACAGGCCTTCTTATGTTTAGGCCCACATCAGTCGCAGGCCTTTTTCTTTTAGCCCATTGAACTCAAAGGCCTTTTTCCCTGGCCCACTATTTTCATAAGCCTTTTAATATTACGTCCCATGAGTTTTGCAGGCCACAAATGTTTCCTGGCCCAAACTTTGGCACACCTTTTTGCTTCCCGGCCCATCACTTCACCTAGGCCATTTTCCAGATTCTGTTTTTTTTCAGACCCATTTCCCTCGGCCCATTTACAATCTGTACCAGATCAAACATTACATAAACATGACAATGTCGAACATATACATCACAGAATGGTGAAAGTACCAGATCAAACATTACATAAACATCACGAACACATACATCACAGGTTGTTGAAAGTATCAGAGGTACCATTACATAAACATCACGTACACATACATCACAGATTGCAAATTGGCCACGACAATGTCCAGGAACACACACATCTCAGCTTGCAAATGGGCGAGTGTCCAGCTGTGGCACAAATGGCCAATGTCCAGCCCCACAATGCACACAACAACAGATTGAAAAAAATGGCCAATGTCCAGCCCCAAATAGCCTATGTCTAGACCCACTTGTGACGCCCCAAATGGCCAACGATGCATCTCATAAGTTAGAGGGAACTACCTTTGTTCAGGGCAAGCAAACCCTTAAGAAGAGCTTGTGTGTCCGCGGATGCTTCTTCAAGGTCTCCACCTCTTCAGCCTGCTTCAGCATTCTTGCTTCAGCATCTTCCGCTTCTTTCAGCCTTGCGGCTTCTGAGTCATCCATTTGCTTGGCCATGCGTTCCATCTTTTCTTTAAGGTCTTGAGCCAGTTGGTTCAAGCCCTCAAGCTCACCCTCAAGCTCTTCAACTCGAGCAGCAGCAGCAGAGGTTTTGGTCTTTCTTCCTTTAGTCTTGATGCCAGCGTTGCGTAGGAATGTCGTCTTCGGCAAGACCTTAGCAACAATGTCAGCAGGAGTTTTTGTTGCATTGCCCTCAGATGCAGAATCAGCCATGATGGCTTCTATAGCAGCCTAACAGCAGCAAACAAAGCAACAAATCAGAACATGACAAGAGATAAAAAGTCAACCTGAACTGAGAGCTAACAGCAGCAAACAAGGCAACAAATGAGAACATGTGACAGCAGCTTTTGGTGGCAAAAACATGAACTAAGAGCTAACAGCAGCAAACAAGGCAACAAATGAGAACATGTGACAGCAGCTTTTGGTGGCAACAAATCAACAACTGATAAACTGCTCCAAATTTCAGAACAAAGCCATAAAATTAGAGCCAATTAAACAGCAATCCTACATGTTGACGCCGTACCATAGCCAAAACCAACTCCACCTCAACATCACAGCAATCAAATATCAGTAAAAATGAGTCATGGGGTAACTTACGATTGCATTCTTTATAGGCTTGGTGCAGCCTGTCGTGCTGCTAACATGACATTCCTTGAAAAGGTCAACCTCTGTAGGAGCCACATCTTTGTATTTCTCCATTTTTTAAGGAAACATGCAAAAGAAATGTTAGCTCCAAATCAACCACTGTCAACAAAAGTAAAAGAAATGAAGGAGCTATACATTAGACTCACTTACAACTGCATGGCAATGTGCGATGAAAGAACGCGACCCTGTCTTCTGCATGCATTGAGCTTGCTCTCGATTTTCTCTGTTTTTCTCACATTTTTCCTACAGAGAATGGCACATTAAAGAAAAGAAGCATTGACGAAAATGGTAACACATAGAGATGACAATAATTATAGCTTAACCATGGCAACGCGCAATGAAAGTTCATACCTTGTGCTTAGGGTCTGACCACATCGCCACTAAAGCCTGCCAGACTGAATCTTCCATTTTTGGCACCGGTGCTGTGGTGGGGACTTGGTTTGCTTGGAGTTTATCAAAGTATTCCTTCTTTAGCCTATACCGCATCTGCCGCATGCCGCCCTTGAGCAGGACAGAGCAAGCTTCTTTGACTGCCTTGTCTTCGGTGTCTACAGCAAATGCACCCTATGAAGGAGAGAAGACATCGGAAAATGAGGCAATCGTCTATTGAAATGAAACTACAAAAAACAGTACACAATTTAGACAATATTCAGGTTTTTAAGAGTCTTACAGCAACTTTGCCCATATAGTTCCTTTCAGTTGTCCTCTTGTGGGTTTCTTTCAAACTTGGTAATTTTACAAGAATTTCATTGATAACAATTTAATTTTCATGATATTTAGCGAAACTTAAGAGCTCATGATTCTTTTTTTTTCTGTGTCCTTCGGGATGTCCTGGCCAGGGTTATCAAAACCGACGAAAACCGGTCGGTTATCGCGGTAATCGGACTTATCGATCCGGTTCGGTTTTGTTGAATGTCCGGTTATCGGTAAAAACCGAACATGTGTATTGTAGCATATTCGGTTACCGGTCGATTTTGTCGGTAACTGGTCTGGTTTCACCGGTTTCGATTTTTCCGGTTTTTTCAAGATTTCAATCCGGCTCCAACATTTAGAGGTTCAACTTGTAAAGAGCAATTTGGAAGATACTTAAGATTTAATAGTGACTACTTGTCTAGGATGTAAAAAGAAATAAAGAGAATAAAAGAAAAAGGAAATACAACACACTAACATCATATCTCAAGCCCAGGATTGCAATGTTGGGCTGAAAATAGAAATTGGAGCCCACTAAGGGAGCAATGGAGACAAAAAGTTAGCCCATGATTCAGGGACCATCCAATGACCGAAAATTCGAATGAAGTCACATATATTTGGGCCAAATACAATTGCTCAACCAAATAAAAAAAAGAACTGAATTCCAACGGTCGAAAATTCGCAAAAAAGAAAGAAGTGACATAGGAAATTAGGTGACTACTACCTTCGTGACATTTTCTCCTGCGCATTAGGGAGATGAGAAAAAAAATGTCATTTTCTTTTGCGCATTTGCTTCCGGCGCTTCGGGCTGGGTAGTGTGGCTGTTGGTTGTTTTGCTATTTACTCAAAGACGCCTCGGTGTATGCAGCTCCTAGACCCGCCTCTTCCCATGTAGCCTGTTTGCATGCGCCGCCGCCACGCAGATTACACGAGGCAGGCAGAACGCCGTTTAATTAACTTGCTACTCCGTGCCGTTTGTGCCACCGCTAATCGCTCTTGGTCGCTGTGCCGTGGCCAAATACGCGGGAGAAAATAGCACGGGAGGAGTATCATTTAGTAATTAAGTAAGATTTTCCATACGTTAAACATATTTGGGTCAAATACAATTGCTCAACCCATCGAGCCGGCCTTCTTGTGAGTTGGGCTCCATAGCCCGTGTAGACAGACCGAATGAGGCCTTGGACAGTAAGAAAACACTTTTCTTTTTAGATAATGGAAACCAAAAAGAGTTTTCGGCCTCTACACAGCACGCAGCCTGGATTTTGTTTTTGTTTCATTATTACAATAAAGTCAATCACCAGATTGACAAGAAGAGCTTAATCATAAAAAACAAAACTTTAAGGAGGCTCAAGTCTATTATTAAATCTCCATCCATAAGGACAGTAAGAAAACACAATTCGTATATATCGAGCGTCCGATTTTTGCTTTTGCAAACAACTACTCCCTCCGTCCCTAAATAATTGTCGTTTTAGCTCTCGGCACGGAGATTAAGAAAAGTTGGTAAAGGTAGGTGCGCAGAAAACGAGAAGGAGAGAGATAGAGATAGAGGTGTATTGGGAAGAGAGAAAGGTGCATCGGGAAGTGAGAATGACAATTATTTTGGGAAAACTGGATGAGGCTAGGATGCCAAGTAAACTGGGACGGAGGGAGTAGTAAGTGCGAGATAAATGGCTACGTTTTGAAGGGGGATGGGAACGGGGCGCAGAGTGGTTGGAGGCCTGGACAGATGTCAAGTTTCCGGTAGGTGAGGCATGAGCATGATTAAGTAAATATGATTTTTTATATTGTACAATATCGCTTGAGATGGTTTGAGCATGTGCAACGAAGACCGGAGGAGGCGCCTGTACGTAGTAGGATAATACAACATCTCGAAAATGTGAAGAGAGGCAGAGGTCGAAGAATTTTGACATAGGCAGAGTCGGTGAAGAGAGACCTGAAGGACTGGAATATTGCTGAGGAGCTAGCCATAGATAGAGGAGAGTGAAAGCAAGCAATCCACGTGCCGGAACCTTGATTTTCCTTTTTTAAACTTTTTTATTTTTACAAACTTTTTTCACCATATTCTTTCTCTTTTCCCCTCTTTTGTTGGTTTGCATTTCTGGTTAGTTTTGTCTCTCTTGTGGTTTCTGCAGGTTTTATCTCTAGCCTACCCTAATTTGCTTGGGATAAAAAAGGCTTTGTTGTTGTTGATGTTGTATTATATATTTCTTCTAATACGAACCTTTTGAATTACTAGTTCAACATTTTAGAAAAAAAATTCAACATACTATATGAAAATTTTGAAGTAGCAAAAAGAAACAAAAGAGCTAACATGAGCCTCTGGCGATGGTTGGCCGATGGAAGATCAAGTGTTACCACAATTTTAATTAGGTGTTACTTTTTTACAACCAACCGTGAAAAATGTCTCAAAATGTATATGAAAAATTAAACAAAAATATAAATAGATAGATCATGTCTGGCATGCAAATTTTGATTGCAACGAAAATATGTATAAGTTGCAATAAAAAGGAGAAATCGACATGTCCATCGTAGATCCGCAACCCGATACTATTCAAAAGATTATTATTCTTTTTTTCGTGAAACACAGTTGAAAGGAAGATTTTTATAAATTAGCAAGAGTACTCACGGACCTCTAACATGATGGCTGGGTATTCCCGGGAACACCCAACATTTCGCCAAATAAAAAAAACTCAGTGTTTGTTATCCTATTTGACACCAAAGGCAGACTGTCCAATATATAACGATCTAGGGCGAAACTCCGTACTAAAACCCCCAACCCCTCCTCAGATCTGCACCTCAGCCATGTCTCCGTGTTAAGTTCCGCCATGAATGGAGCTATATAGAGATTATGTTGGCTGCCATATTTTTTTAGGGAAATTCTGGCTGCCAGATGAGGAAGAAACCAGACGAAGCTGTGAAGGGTTATGGGCATTGTAGGCCAGTGCGGGCTTTTAGTTTTAGCAATAACAAAATAAAAAGGGCCCACATGGGACATGGCCAGTTAGTGGACAGCCCAATCGATCCCCATCATTTTTCTTGTTCTCCTCCAAACAGAATCGTTCCAAAATTTTCGTGTCGCCGTGTTTCATCAGTTTAGAGGTGAATTAAGATCCGATTTGTAATAATCTGGCAGATTTTCCTGGGTAGAGTCTGTTAGGTTATCGGCGGAACGACAGCACGTAGAACACGACGAATAACAAAAAGTAAAACTGAAATAGAGGAGACGAAATTCTTTATTGTGAAATTCTGGTGTCAGGGTACACGGGGGGGTCTCCTCAACTATTTATAGAAGGGAAACCCTAACTTTGTGTTGGGTCTGGATTCGATAAAGTTGCTCACATGGGCCAAGACTCCTTCTTCTAGAAGGTGGGCCTGGCCCAATAAGAGTTTTACAACACTCTCCCTTAGGCTCTTTATCGTGATAAGTATGCCTCATTAAAACTCCTAAAAACCCAGTGGGAAAAATAGAGAAAAGAGCACATATTACCACCACTCATATTGCACACATTGTCTCGTTAAAAAACCTTATTGAGAAAACTTCATGTGAAAAAACTCATAATGGAAAAAGAGTATAATGTTTTAATCTTCATGATTAATGCTTATCAATCTACATGACTGATATGAATTATCTTCGAGATAACTCACTTAATTCGGGAATGTGATGTACTTAAGGAAGTTCTCCCCCTGTTCCAAGCACTTCTCTAAGTCTTCTCATGCCAATACCACGCCGACACTTTTCGAGAGTGCAAGCAGGTAACGCCTTTGTGAACATATCTGCAAGATTGTCACAAAATCGGACATGTGTTACTAAAATCTCTCCCTGCTTTTGCATTTCATGCGTGTGGAAGAATTTAGGTAACATATGCTTTGTCCTTTGACTTTACGTATCCCGATTGTATTTGTGCAATACAAGCTTTATTATCTTTATAGATAATTCTAGGGGATGGAGTATACTCACTCCACTAGTATTCATTATATGGCTTGTCATTCTCCTGAGCCAGGCGCACTCCTTTGCAGCTTCAAACAAAGGGATGATCTCCGAATAATTTGTCGATGTAGCAACCAATGTTTGCTTTGTTGACTTCCAAGAAATTGCAGTTCCACTAAATAAAAACACATATCCTGTTTGAGATATTGATTTAAGTGGATCAGATAAATATCCAGCATCAACATAACCCACAAGGGTTAATTCTCCATTCTTCGTGAAAAATAATCCAAGATCTTCAGTTCCTCTCAAATATCGGAGGATTTGCTTGATGCCATTCCAATGCCTCCGAGTCGGTGCTGAGTTATATCTTGCAAGTAGATTAACAGCAAAAGCTATATCGGGTCTCGTACCATTTGCAAGGTACATCAAGGCACCAATAGCACTGCGATATGGATATTGAGGTCCCAATAATTCTTCATCTTCCTGCTTGGGTCTAAAGGGATCTTCATCTATATCAAGTGATCTCACCACCATAGGTAATCTGTGTGGATATGCTTCGTGCATATTAAATCTCTCTAATACCTTCTTGGCATAGTTCGATTGATGCAAGAGTACCCCTTCGGGGGTATGTTCATGTTGCAAACCTAAACAATAGGTTGTCTTGCCCAGATCTTTCATTTCAAATTCAGTCTTCAAGTACGAGCAGGTTTCTTCAATTTTATTTGTAGTACCAATGATGTTCAAGTCATCAACATAAACAGAGATTATGCAAAAGCCTTTCTCTGATTTCTTTATGAATACACAAGGACAATCTTCATTTTTCACAAATCCCTTCTCTAATAGGAATGTACTCAGCTTGTTGTACCACATTCTTCATGATTGTTTCAAACCATATAGTGACTTCTGTAATTTGACACTATGTAATTTGCGTTCATCTTCATTCGGGACTTTTATACCTTCTGGAACTTTCATATAGATTTATGTATCTAATGTTCCAAATAGATATGCTGTGACCACATCCATAAGTCGCATCTGCAAATTCATATTCACCGCCATTGAGATCAAATACCGGAAAGTAATTCCATCCATTACGGGAGAGTAGGTTTCTTTGTAGTCAATGCCAGGTCTCTGCGTAAAACCTTGAGCAACGAGTCTCGCCTTATATCTAGTCACTTCATTTTGAGTATTTCTCTTCCGGACAAACACCCATTTGTGACCTACTGGTTTAATGCCAGTTGGTGTAAGGTTTACATTACCAAACACTTCTCTTTTCTTTAGCGAGTTTAACTCTGCACAGATTGCTTCTTTCCACTTTGGCCAATCAGGACGCTTCTTGCATTCCTTCATTGATTTTGGTTCAGATTCCAAATCAATTTGTGTTGCAATCGTTTCAGCAAAGTATGTATCAACTTCAATTGTCTTTCTATTGTACACTACTCCCGTCTCAACATAGTTCGTTGAGTTTTCATTTCCTTGATCCTCATTATCGATAGATATATTAAGGTCAGGAATTTTCGGTATCCCCTCATGAGTTTCATGCATATTCTCACTTGGGTTTGATTCTTCAAGTCTCACCACTTCGTGTGGATTACTTTCACCTTCTTTGGTTTCCTTTTGAGTGTTTTGCTTAGGCTTCATCTCCACAGGACGTCTCCTAGGAGTTTTAGCTTGAGCTTGTACTCTAGGCTTCTTGGATGCCCTTGTAACCGGCTCACTCCCCTCTTCCTATCATTCGTTGCTTTTATGGAAGAAGGTTGGAATTCCATATATTCATTCCCTTCAAATGAGATTTCTATTCTTTCAGGAGCATTTGCAGCCGGTATATGAGACTTCACAATGTCTCTTGTATTGATGAAAGTTTCAGGCAATTCATTAGCAACTCTCTGCAAGTGGAGTATGTTTTGAACTTCAAGTTCAGCTTCTCTAGTGCGAGGATCCATTCCTAGAATTCCTTTAGCATCCCAATCTATTTGCCGGCATTCATCCCTAGAGAGATACTTTCCTCCGCCTAATGCCGGGAAATGATCTTCATTAAAGATACAATCCGCAAACCAAGCCGTATGCAAATCTCCAGTGGAGGACTCTAAGTACTTGATTATGGACGGACTTTCATAACCAACATAAACTGTGAGTTTCCGCTGTTCGCTGAGGTGGAGGGATTGGAATATATACAGCACATCAAATCTCCGTAGATGGGAAACATTTGGTATTCTACCACGCACCAATGCTAATGGTGATTCTTCATGTGTAGCAGATGGTCGTAATTGAATATGTGCTGCTGCATGCAACACCGCATGCCCCCAACAAGAGGTAGGCAATAACCCAAGACGGTCATGCCATAGTCTATACTCTTCTTGATTGGTAAAGATGGTCTTGAACGAAGCAAATTCTTTGCTCGGCTTAATGTACGTGTAGTACAATCCTTCTTTGATCGACGGAAAACTTTCAATGATAGTCTTCCTCCTTCTTTCTTGGTCATGATAAGACGTTCTTCACCTTCATCGTTATTGGTTTTTAACGAAACCTATTTTTACGGATGTCCTTAAAGCTTAACAATGTCCGGGTTGAATCCGGATAAAGTAATGCTTCTTGGATTGTTAACTGTGTACCATTCGATAGGACAAATGTGACCCTTCCTGTGTCAACAATCTTATTATTATTGCCAATAATAGTAAGAATATCTCCAGTATACTTTCGAAGTGTTTGAAATAGCAAGTGTCCCTTAAAATAGTAGCGTTGGTGCAACTGTCTACGAGACAGAAGTCCTCATCCATAGCCATTTTACTCCACAATTCTGTTATTCATACATAAGAAATGTATAAACAAAAGAGTAATAAATGACTTTCTGGTAATTTCCAGAGGTCCAGAGGATATTTTCATAATATTCCGGCATGCCGAGGACTCTGTGTAATTTTTAGAATTTTCAGAAACGTTTGAGGACTTTTTCGTAATTTTCAAGATTTCTTGAGGATTTTCTCTTAATATTCATATCTGCGCGAGGACTTGTTCGTGATTTCTGAGTCATTGAAGGATGTTTTTGTAAAAAAACGTGAGTGTGGATATAACCAGGGTCGAAACCCTAGTATCACACTCTCCCTCACTTCCTCCACTAGCCGGCCGCCACTTCTCTTCTTCTCTCCCTTTCTTCTTCCTTCTTCTCAGATCTAGATCAGGGTGAGGGAGGGAAGGGGGGGGGGGGGGGGGGGGGGGGGGGGGGGGGGGGGGGGGGGGGGGGAGCCTGGCGCGGCGCGGCTCGGCGTGCGGGGGCCCAGCGCGGCCTAGTGGCGCGACGTCGGCAGCTCCAGCGCGGCGTCAGCGGCGCGGCTGCCCGCGCGTCAACCCGGCAGTGGTCGGCAGCCCGCGACTTCGACGGCGGCGATCCGGCACGTTGGCCTGAGGCGGCGGCGCCGGTTTCTTCTTTTTTTTTTCTTGCTTGTTCTTTTCAGCGCCGATCTAGAGTTAGGTTTAGGAACCCCTAACCCTTTTTTCATGTCGATCTGGATTTGTGTGACTTCGCTGTAGATCTAGGGTTAGGGTTAGACCCGTTTTCCCTTTTTCTTGGATCTGGATTTGTGCGGCTTGGCGACGATGCGCCGAATTGGATGCGTGTATCGGACTTCGTGCCGGGCAGGGTTAGGGTTAGGGTTCTTCGTGAACCACACTCCCGTGTAGATCTATCCGGGCAGCACGAGGCACGCCCTCTGAATAGATTTTTCTCTGTTTTTTCATCTTCAATCCAGATCTTCGTCAGGCGGCCGAAGCTGGCCCTCATATCTGGTTCTTCTTTCATTTTTTTCGACGATGGATCCAGATCGTCTTCGGGCGGCCGTAGCTGGCCCTCGGATCTGGTCTTTTTGCATTGTTTTCGACGATAGATCCAGATCGTCTTCGGATGGCCGTAGCTGGCCCTCGGATCTGGTCTTTTCTTGGATCTTGACTACAACGAGTCAAGGTCGTGGCGGCAATTCGATTTCTGGACAGATCTTGGTTGCAACGAGTCAAGATAGCAAAATCAAACGCTAATACAAAACGTACCGTAAATCACCGATCTTCTGGGCGAAATCTTCGATTAGAGCGTGCTAATAACGTGTTAGGTTATCGGCGGAACGACGGTACGTAGAACACGACGAATAACAAAAAGTAAAACTGGAATAGAGGAGACAAAATTCTTTATTGCGAAATTCTGGTGTCAGGGTACACAGGGGGGGAGGGGGTCTCGTCAACTATTTATAGGGGGGAAACTCTAACTTTGTGTTGGGCCCGGATTCGATAAAGTTGCCCATATGGGCCTGGACTCCTTCTTCTATAAGGTGGGCCTGGCCCAATAAGAGTTTTACAACAGAGTCTTCCCTCGAGGCAATAATC
The DNA here is from genome assembly GCA_012490785.1 of Eragrostis nindensis. Lineage (NCBI taxonomy): Eukaryota > Viridiplantae > Streptophyta > Magnoliopsida > Poales > Poaceae > Eragrostis > Eragrostis nindensis. The sequence continues at coordinate 122,211 of JAAXCT010001412.1, read as the reverse complement.
TGACGGCAAAGTTAAGATTTTCTTTAAGATTTTGTAATTTCTATTCAATTGGATCATTGTTGTGAAAAATGTTGTTGTCATCATTTTGTATTTCGGATGAGTGCACTGAACAAATTATTTTTCTTTTGTCCAACGTGAATACCCAAACCTAGGTCCGTCACGGCTCACCCTACGAACACACAAAGGCATACCCTATTCCTATGAGCACCTATAAAAGGTTGCGTCAGCTAATAATCTTGAGATTAATTCAAGAAGTCACCACGAGGGCCTCTCTGTCGACAGGTACGTCTTCTCCGAATGAAATAACAAATAGCCTTGAATATGCAACACCCGTGGCAAGTCTGTAACTTGAACACAAATGGGTTGGTTCCACCACAAATAACGTAACCAGTAGAGCTATGCTAAATTGCAAAAAACTGATTAGTCTTTTGTTGAAACTAAAGTTTCACATGATGATCTATTTTTTGTTGAATTATTAAAGCACATGATAGCCCTTTGCTTATGATGGGGAGCTGTTACAGGCAAGGTTTGCGATATCGGAATAACCGGAAAAACCGAAACTGAGCAAACCTGACGCTAAACTGGTAAAACCGATCAGTTCTCTGATTTTGATACAGTGGACTCTCGACTTTTGGCGAAAACCGACCGATTTTACTAACGAGACCGGACCGAGTCGATTTTCCCGGTTTTTGGTCCCGGATTGCAAACCTTGGTTACACGTAGCCTTTGGAGATCGCAAGGTCGCGGGGGCCTTCTACACTCCAGTAACGAGAATTAGGGGATGCTCCGGTCATCCGTAGATGGAAACCAACAGGTTTCTATTAACAGAAACAGCCCGTTCGGGCGAGCGCGCCTGAAATTCTTTTTCCCGCCTGACAAACAGGTTTCAATAGTCCAGAACGTTCGTGTGCTTCTTTTTCTTCGGGTGCGATTCTTCTTTTTCTTGGCGTAGGCTTCTTCCTTTGTAGCCATGTGGCTTTGAAACTTCTATCTGTGAGGGAGCTTTAACCTTCTTTATTCCAGCAAGGCTTCAAACTTCTTCGCACGAGCGAGCCTCTACATAGTACAATATGGGCTTCTATTCTTCACAAGGGAATTTCACAAACCAAGTATTATAAATTTTAGAACGCTTATAACAAATATTCCTATAATTTAGGAATTAGTTTTCAGCACTAAATGTGAGAAAGCACTCATAATTTTTTTGGGGTATAAAATGTACTTTCAAACTACTTTTATCCTCTAGAAAAGGATACCTCAAATTTTTTTGGTATAAATTGCACTATTTCAAACTACTTTTATCCTCTAGAAAAGGATACCTCAAATATGACAAAAGTAGATCCCGTGTTCTAACTTTCTCTCTCGGTTTTTAGTGGAAAATGTGAAGCGCTATGCGCAGAGCCTTTTTTGGCAGCAAAGCAACCATTGGTTGGTTGGAAGGTTACTGCCATGACGCATTGTAAACTGCAATTATAAAAGTTATATAGATATCTGTCCAACACGTTGGAGGAGTACTTTCTTTGGGGTAGTTTCGAAATTCAATTATTATATGTTTTATTAATTCATGTTTATGTCATGATCCGAAAGGGGTGGTTTTGGAATTCAAGTATCATATATTTTTATTAATTTATGTTTAAGGTGATTCGAAATGGTCGTTCACGTAAAAAATTATCTTGTGGTGCAACCTTAATCTTATTCTGATAGTAATTTCCAATACAATTATTACCTGTTTGTCATTATTTTTTCCCTATATTGCGCTTGTTCAAGGCAAACTTATATAAACTGTCGGATCATACTACTGGCTAGTATTATGGACTGTAAAGGCAGTCTAAAAGTATTGGAATGACAAGGATGCATGTTACAATTTGCTAACATTTATTGATCAATAGGGATGACAAGTGGGCTGGTAGTGAATGGATAGATCGAAATCAATGGGATGCAATTGTTCAATCAAATTTGTTTGACTGACGATCGGGGGATGTGAAAGTTTTGCTTGGCCCAGTTCAGGAGTTGACGACCAATGCCTGCCTTCACAATGAGGCACTTCTTCCACGTAGGACCCAAACGACATTCCCACTATCTCTGTTCTTAAGACTTTATCTGTCATCGTACATGCATACAACTGGTTTCCTCATTGAGTATATATTGGCAGTTTCTTTTATAGGAAACCCAGAATTATAGTGACATGGTCAGTACTGACTTCTAGTGAAGTGAAGTTTGTCTTCCTGAAAATTGAACTTACGTACATGAAAAGGGGGGAAGCTTACTTGTTCTACTTTTAACATCATATGAGTGGTTCCAACTCCAAAGTGCGCATTAAGAAATCTATAGACATTTGGGTAAAAATCTTGCATTATAACTAAAGTGGAATCTGAATACAAATGTTAACATTAATCGGGATAAGTTAACTGCTCATATACGAGATATCTCAGAATGACTAGAACAGATGCCTAATGGCCGACGCCATCGCTAGGCGTCGACCACAGTGCTCGACCATGCCCACCATGAGCGACGTCAGCCTGTTTATCTGCAGAAACGACAAAATTCCCGCCATGTACTTGACTGTCGCTTGGGATCAACATCCTAGCAGCTTGCAGAGGAGATGCTGAGGCCAAAAGGACCATGCTTATGAACATAATCATATGCCCAGAAGCCATGGCGTCTAAGCTGGCTATGTTGATAAATATGGATGAGTGTAAATGAGTTTTTTTATGAGATTGTTGTTGAGAGCGCTGGCATATTTATAGAGAAGGAAATAAGTATGATGTTGGGAAGCTTCAAGGAAGAAGGGCAACTGGTGTCAAGTTTGGTTGGCGAAAGTCAGCCAACTTGGCGTCGCAGGTGTACATCAATCAAACTTCCCTCACTTGAAGGAAAGAGGTTTGAAGAATTCAATTGCGACAGAGAAGCTGCTACTCCAACTTGTTTCAGACCGAATTGGGTTGCTAGCACTGTCATTGCCAAACATCGATTCTAGTAATAAATAGTGTGGGCCAAATTATCTGGGAGCATGATGCATGCAGGTTTCATTCAGTTAATGTTGAGACAGTGTAGAATGGACATGCTATAATTTCTCATTGAACAAAACATTGAAATTAATTAACCATATTTGGATCCCCCTTTGTAAGAAACTCTATAATATATATATATTGAACTCATCATCATCTCATATTTGCTTCCAATCCCATGCGTATGATCTAGAATGTGCAGATAGGAATTAGGCGTTGATGTAAAGAAAAGAAAAGATTTAAGATGATAGGTTTTCTTTTTTTTTTTTTGGCGAGTGAGATTTAAGTTGATAGTTTTGTCATTGAAGTTACGGTTATAATCTCTGTTGAAGAAATATTGACTAATTAAACGATCGAATTTACATAAATTACATAGGGCACACTATGGATTTCTTTTTTACTCTGGGAAAGATAGGCACGATCGATGTACCCTGTCATCCATTCTGTAGGAGTTATACTGATCGATCAGTCCCAATTGCAGTCTTGGTTTAGTGAAGTTCAAGCACTCCTATTTTTGGCCGACAATGTTTATAAAATGAGTACAGTGTATAACCGGTCCTTCAACTTTGTTTAGTTGTATCACTTACGTCCCTCTACTTAGAAATTACTGATTAGGCATCCTTAAACTTGTTCTGTTGTCTCATTTAGATCTATGTATTTATATTGATATCCCTAAACTTGTTTGATTGTGTCACTTAGGTCCAACAAGGCTCAAACGTCAAACCCGACATGACACATCTAACTGCATGCGTATGCAATTGTATTGGTGCTAGAATAAAAGTGGTTTCTTTCATTTATTGGTATCATGTTAAAGCTTTCAGCGTCTACATGAGTCACTTAAATTTTTGCATATATTTTTGAGCGGTGTAAATATTTGCCATCATACTTTAGATTTCACATGTATTTATTGACATTGAGTATTTGCACTTCAGATTTCATATGTAGTCGCTTGTATTACTCTTCGTCAGTAGTTGCACACACATGTTGCAATAGGCAACATGGCTTTTGTTGGGCCCTGCTGATCCGCGTGTGCGAGCCAGGACGGCCGCGCGCGTATCAGCCCCCAGTCCCCGCAATTGTCTTTTTTTGGAAAGTTTCATTCCCACCAACTTTCCAGTTTAGGAAAGTTTCGGTGCAACTTTCCGGAAAATTTTTGTCTCGAAAAGTTTCGATGCAACTTTTCCGGAAACTTTTGTCTCGAAAAGTTTCGGTGCAACTTTTCGGAGAACTTTTGTCTCAAAAAGTTGCAACAGAACTTCCCACTCAAACTTTTTCCCCGCCCCCGGGTCCACCCACGTGCCCGCGTCAGAGCACGCGCCAGCGCAGCGCGCGCGCACAGAACAGGATTTTCGGCTTTTATTTCTTTTTAAAAGGGAATAAGTCCATATTATTCCCCCTCAACTCTTGCCGAAGTCTAAAAATTAACCATCAACTACCATACCGAGTAACTTACACCACCAATGAGAACAAGTATATAACACATCTCAAAATTCTATGTCAAATTCTAGTTTGTGATGAATATGCAAAAAATTAAAACATTTAAGAGTATATCAACACAAGAACCACCATTAATCTCTGGTACCAATACAAAGCATGCAACACACATTCCATGTGCCACGTCAAATTGGTTTGAGCCTAGTTGGACCTAAGCGACATCTTTAACAAGTTTGTGGATGTCAATATAAGTAGAAAGGCCTAAATGACACACAGTTAGACTAGTTTAGGAATGTCAAAATAAGTAGAGGGACCTAAGTGACACAACAGAACAAGTTTAAAGATGTCAAATAAGAATTTTCTAAGTAGAGAGACTTAAGTGACACGGCCAGCCAAGTTTAAGGACCGGCCGTGCACTTTACTCTTATAAAATCATGTAGTTTAACAGTATTATTTATTTATGTTTATAATGAAAAATATTTTCCTAATATATATTTTGCATGTGGTTAAATTATATACACAAATTATCAAAATCGTAAATAAGGAATGATGTTTAACTTAGATCAAACACTGAACAAAACAATTCTTTGGGACGACGGAGGGAGTAAATGGACTCCAAAACGTCTTACCCAATCATCTAGGAAATCCAATTGGGTTATAAGTAATACTCACACAGAAGTCTATTAATTATTAACCACGATACAAGAGTGCCTACACTGCATATATCACAACTACAGTAGCGGTTTTCGAAACCGAGAAAAACCGGCCGGTAAACCGAAGGAACCAAACGGTTTTCAATGTTGCTACAGTACTAGCTAGGATCAGTTTTCACAGAAAACCGATGGTTTTCAATACCGAGCCGGACCGGTTACCGACCGGTTTTTACCGGTTTTCAAAACCCTTCACAAGTTTGCATGTGTCACTTCTTCTGCCACATATATTAACTTTGTTGACAAGACTGGGTCATCTTTCCTTCAGAGATCAGGAAGACAGCTAGCAGCAAATAATATCCGATACTAGTTCATCTGTACGTCACAATGCTTCAAAACGTCTCTAATACTGACATCGACAGCATCATATATCCGATGGCACTACCTAATAAAAGAATGCGCCTGAGACCTTCATATCACGAAATCTATGAACAAAAAAAAGGATAATGTAATCCGAAGCTGTATATATTTGATGCCATTGCGCACAAATAGAGTCTTCTGGTATAGAATTTCAACTCTTTATTAATTGCACCGAGAACAAGTCATCCAAATGTGAATTATTCAAATGATGCTTTGGCCCAGATATGACTAGCTTAGACATAACCTCTGACCACTGATACCGCTGATCTTTGATTTCTCCTTAGTATATGCCCCGTCACCATTGCATTGATGTGAAATCTTGCAAATTTCTACAAGTGATTTCAAATGTAGGCAATCTTTGAGACTCAAATCGTCACAAAATACAAATAAAATATGTTAACGGGAATGTTGGCCGCCATTCAATAGGCACATGTTCTCAGACTGTTTGCTGAGTGTTTGTCTGTGCAGTCATCATGAATTTTCACACATGTTTGGGATTGAGTTTTGGAGATACATACTGAGTGCTCTTAGTTGTAATCTTTTTGTTTTACAAAATGCTTGTAACATGAATATGTATTCAGCTATTTTATTAATATAAGTCTTCTTACCGCTCAAAAAAAAAAAGTCTCCGATGCATGTGGTGTACAATGTTACCAGTTGGCTATTTCCAGATATTGGCCCTCATCAGTTGCATGAAAGTTTTGCAGTTCGATCTTAGTGTATAGCGCTTGCAGTTATTTATGTATGTTGCATCATTACATTCTCAATGTTGCTATAGTTCTTCGTATCTTTTATATGGTACAACATATGTTGTAACTAGATGAGAACCTCGCGCGTTCCCGCGGGCACAAAGAAAGCCACTTACTAAACCATCTTGAAAACAATACTTGATAGGCACAGAGCTCAGTAAATAATGAATCAGACAGAACAATGTCAATGAAATATAGTAAGATTTTGAGAACACTTGATAGGCACAAACTTTACAACTGGAGGCACAATGCATTGGCGTCACATAATTCAAATTTTTTACTACAGTTGAAAAACAATTTCACATATTTTCATACAGAACGGTATATTTTTGTTTGCAGCTACCTTGAACTTTACTTCCGCTGGAATCTTGAGTAACCTCATGGGGCACTACAAAATCATAACATAGAAGGATGAGAAGATGGAATCACTGCAATAACAAATAGTATAGCTGCACTGAACTTGCACATGCATAGTGTTTCACTCTATTCCGCAATCAGTACGAAATATCTTGACACAACTAATCTCTTATGTTTTATGTAAGCCCATACCGTTTGCTATGGCAAACTGTATGAAACACCTACCCGTGATTAAAAAGAAGCAATAGAGTTTGACCCCTCTTAACAACAAACAAATAAAGTATTCTATCAAACAATAAGACTGGAACTGTTTTACAGAAATCATGAAGAGCATAATTAAATTGAGCGCAGGGCAAAAAATTAAGCAAAGCATGTAGGTGCAATTTTTTGTACAAAAAACAGATAACTAATGCAATAGTGTTAGAACAAACAGCAAATAACAGCATCAACGAACAATATATGAAGTGAAACAAAAGTTTCCTTTTCCCATTTTTAAACCCAAATCCTGACCGCACCTACATGATTTTTTGATCACTATAAGCAGTTAATTTGTCCAGCGCAGTCAGGTTTATGTACGTTACCTGAACACAATTGAACCGAAAATACATATCCAATTATCTCACGTAAGAGAGAATGCATGGCTGGGAAGCTGCACCAACCTTTTGCCACTACGCTACGAATTTAGGTTTATGGAAAAAATATATCATTACCTCAATAAACTTTGTCATGTGATCTGATATGAAAATAAGTTAATCTGCATGAGATCACCAGGCAGATCTAGACCCATCAATGGACACGTACGTGCACCGAAATGCAGTACTTCTTATTCCCTCCAAAGCTCATCCAAATGAAAGCCACATGCAGATCATTGTCTGGAAGGAAAGGAACAGTGCAAGATGGAACATTGAGTAGCATGTAGAATATAAAATTATGGGGTAGACATATAGTTGCTAATATCGATTGTTGCATAGTCAGCCAATACATTCTGCAAATGTGTGAATGTCTCTGCATACCTATAGCCTCTCCCGGTGCTCATCGTTGGCCTTCAGCTGAAGTCAAGGGAAATATTAAAAACCTGTTCAAACAGCCATCAAGCATTCTTTAACTGGTAACTAACCCTCCTTGGACAACACACCTGGTCTTTCCATAATCCAAATAGTCGTTCAGGGATTTATAAGAGCTTATGTAGGTAGGCCATGGATGGCTGCCTCTGCCGTCTGCATTACAAAAAGAAATATTGTTAGCTCATATTATATGTGCAAATTATCTATATAAAAAATATGAAAAGGCAATATGCATATTATCCTGCAACAAATTATTGCTAGCAAACCATTTTAACATCATCTCTGTAATCCCACGGTTATGGCCTTATGGGTCAATAAAAATATATCTCGGCTCAATGAGCTGTCCCCATTACATTTTACACACCACATTGGCGAAACAACTATTGGAATACATGGGATATCTACATCGAGTACATGAGAAAAGGTCATATCAAAGGGGGAGCAGAACTTGGTACTGGTACCTCGAGGTGTTTTTCTTTTTCTTTTTCGGAGATGGTACCTCGAGGCTTGGCACTGGAAGAGCAAGCCACCGAGATATTCCGCTGAGATAGCAATGCTACTGTGGTCAGTACGGGTGTTGGAGAGCAAATCCGTAGAAAAGCTGACCTGAAAAGTACATAAATGGATGCAATCGAGGAGCGGAGGATCGGAATAGAAGACAAATTGGAAGGGAGCTGTTACCTCTTGCCATCGCACGTACCTTGATCGAGACGCCGCCGGGTAGCAGCAGAGGCAACGGCAGACGGGCGGAGCGATTGGCGGCAGGCGGCAGCACGGACGGAGGACGGACGCCATGGGGGAGACGCCGAGAGGGCGCCGGATCCGCAAGAGGGAAAAGGAGAAGCGGCCGAGCGACATGATCCGGAGTCCGTCGCCGCTGGCCAGCCCGCTGCTCAGGGAGCAGGGCGGTGGGGAGATCGGGACGGCTGGGCCAGGGAGGAGAGAGGAAGGCAAAAACAGCGGAGCGGCGGATGGATCCGATCCAGAGGCCGGCGATGCTGGTTGGTGGTGCTGGCCAGGGAAGCAGGGTTGCGGGACGGAGGGAAGGGAGCTTGCCGCGGCGGCGGCGACGGGCAGATCGGGGCTGGGTCAGGAAGGAGGAGACGGGGGAAGCGCGTGGGCGAGAGGGGGGGGGGGGGGGGGGGGGGGGGGGGGGGGGGGGGGGGGGGGGGGGGGGGGGGGGGGGGGGGGGGGGGATCGTGGCGGCTGGGTCGGGGAGGCCAGTCGCGCCGCGTGGTGGAGAGGAGCCGGTGGCGCGGTGGAGGGGAGGGAAGGGGATCGGGGATGGATCGGGAGGAGGACGATGGTGCTGGTGGTTGCTTCGAGATTCGAGAAGGCTGGCATTCGGAGAGGATGAGAAAGAAGAGAGCCAAACCGATAAATGGACTCCAGAACAGTAATTAATCTGCAATCAGTTACAAGGAGAATCAGTTTCACTTGCTATCCTATCTACCCTACCATCTGAACCGTCCTGCCATATCATGAACCTAAAATCCAACGCACCGAATCGTTCCACCCACCTCCGGGCGTAACGCCCCCTCCCCTCTACATTGATTTTGATTGGATGTTGCATGACGCTCCAAAAAAAAGTTTTTTCTCACCCATGCTACCCCGTACCCCCTCCATTCGCTTTCCAAATTGGCATGATTTCCATCTCTTTCCAACTTCGCATGATTTCTGTTTCATTTCAACTTCGAATGATTTCCAAAGCAAGTGTTTTGGAAATAAATCAAGCCGGCCACGTTCCATGAATTTTCCAAAGGCTGTCACGTGAAAACTGCCTTTCTTTCCAACTTGGCACAATTTCCAAAATTCGTCCAGATTTGCAAGGCGTCGCCCAGACGGTAAGGTGCATCCTCTCAAACGTGAGTCTCCTGCACCGCCTCGTCGCCGATCCTCGCCTGTGTGCACCTGGACCTCGTCTTGCGCGGAGATCACCAGAACCTCGTGACTCCCAACTTGTCACCTACTTCCCAGAGCACAGCCGCCGGACCCCTTCCATGCTCCTGATTCATGGCCGGAGACGATGGCGAGGGTGTTCGGACGAACATGAACTCAACAAGAAATCCTGGTGCATGTTCTTCTCTACGTGTTTTTCATTTTTGTAGTACAACCTATTCAAGGGTTTTGGTTACAATCCATCGAAGGTGAGGACTACGATGCTGCGATTGCCAAGCGGCGAGCTCGGAACAGAGAACGGCACAAACAGTAGCGTGCGCGACAGAAGGCTACACCCGGTAATCCGAACATTGAAGAGTGTCTGACAAATGATTTGCAATCAGGTGTGACGATCACTTTTGAAACCCTGTTCATTTTATACTAAAGAATAATTTTTGTATGTAATCTGTGAGTATGGTTGACATTGTTTACAGGTAATGTGACCGGACTCCTGCTCCCACTACGACTCCTCTTCGAACAGAGAGTGAGAATCAACATATAAAATCAAATGCATACCATTTTATTTAATTATTTTCCTTGTTTGTCTGAGAAATCAATTAGTATATTATTTTCATTGTTAACCCATAAACTATCTTGAATGGCTTCATTGAGCTATTTTTGGGCCGGGCAATCATGGCACATCTCAAGTCTCAACCATCGCAACTGTCTCTTCTTAATGGAAATACCACGAACATCGAAGCTGCTGGTGTGTTCTTTTTTTACATATTAACTATTTAGAATGTTATATGTACTTAATTTCTGTTTAGAGATTACGATTTACAGTTTTGCAGTAAAGAATAATTTTAGTATGTAATCTGTGAAATCGTAAAAAGGTGATAGGTGCGGGATATAAAAATTAAATGCATACGTTGATATAGCCTGGTTTTGCATTAAACAATAATATGAGCTTATTACGATTTTTGTATGTATCATACAAATGTATCACAATAAATTAAAATTAAATGCATACCACTTGATTTGAGTTTTTTCTAACTTGTACGAATCATCTATTCCGCACACATCTCAGTATATGTTCTATATATGTTTTGTTAGTTTTTATTTGCAGTACGCAGCAAATATGCAACCGTCTTCACGTAAGTTCCTTCAATAGAATTCACAATTATACAGTAGAACCTTCCAAATTAACAGGTTCACGTGAATGATGTCTTTTATTTTAGAAATTATACTTGGTGTATGTTTGTGAATAATGTTCAGCCTTTTAGATTTACATCTTTTATCCACATAAAAATAAATTTAGAATTACACTAAAAATTTGTGTAAAGCCTTTGAGCTTATTAGACACGTGCGTGAGGCACGTGCATTGGTACTAGTAAAACAGTAAATCTATAGTAGCATGTTCGGCTGGTGCAAACACTGTTACCGCTGGTTGGTATGCACTTACGAGGACTGTTGTTGCTGGCTGCTAGTGTGACCGGAAACAGCTGTGACTGGCTGGAAAATATACCAGCCGAATAGCGCAGGCACGGAACAGGGCCCTTAAAGATTAGGGGCCCAAACTATGCTTATGTAGATACTAGGAAGGAAAGGCGCGCTCCGCCGTGCTCAAAAGAGGGACCTTACGTTATTTTTATTTTCATCTTAATTAAATCACAGAAGGCAACTTTATAATATAATGACTACTCCAATGCAAGAACAAAAAGTGCAGATGGTCAAAAAAAGTGCAGATTGCATAAAGGTAAGGGGCTGGACCGTAAGAATCATAATCCAGATGATCGAATCTGTAAATGCAACGTACAACAGGGTGCCACCTGGAAAAGAATCAGAAGGCTGTCCACAATCATTCCGGCTCTAAACGTATTTATGTATAAGACAGGGGACTTTTTCGCGAAACTGCTAAATGCCACAACGTGGCCGTACGTACTCCACATCCTCCTCACCGTTATCACCTAGCACCAGTTCACTGTCGCCTGCCTCATCCCATCTCCGCTCGCTCTCTCTCTCTCTCTCTCTCTCTCTCTCTCTCTCTCTCTCTCTCTCTGCCTCTGGCATGCTCGCACCCAGCCACCAACGAAAGGGAAAAAAATGGAAGTGTTGCCTGAGCCGCCTCATCCGCTCGCACGCGAGGTCCTCAAGCCTCCTCATCCGCTCAGCGCTCTCTGGCGAAGGTCAGCTCGGAGCCGCATACGCCAAACCACGGCCGAGCGCCGGCCAGCCGAGCCGCTCTGGCGGCAAGCCGGGCGGGTCGGCACCGGAAGCGGGGTGCCGGTGCCTCCGACTCAGGCGACGGCTGCCGGGGCTTCGGCGAGGGGAGACGGAGGCGGTCGGCGCCGTCGCGGAGGTGGCCCATGAGGTTGGCGCTATTGGAGTCCACAGCCGTGTCGGGCAGCGGGCGGTCGAGCCGGAGCGGAACGTGAGCGCGGCCACCTGCAGGTTGCGGCAGCGCAGGCGGCCGAGCGACGGCACGCGGTGGCCACCATGGCCGCGCGGCGATCGCAGGGCGCCGCTAGGAGGGGAGGCGATGCTCGAACACGGGCTCAGGCGGCGTCGGCATCGCCCACGGCCCACGGCCGGGGAGCCACCTGCGCGGCCGCTCATGTTGCGGCCCACGCCGGCCATACGGAGCTCGACGCGGCGGGCACGGAGGTAGGCCACGCCGGGCCGGCGACGACGCGGCCGCCCTCACGCAAGTCGGCGGCCATGAGGGCGCGGCCGGGCTGGGGAGGCGCGGGCCTGGCGGGCGCGGCGGAGCAGGCGCGTGGCGCCGCACCGGCGTCGGGCGGGTGCGGGGGCGACGCGGCGCATGGGGAGGCGGGCGGGGCGGCGCGGGGGTGCGGCGGCGGGGCGGCGCGCGGGTTCAGCGAGCGCCCGCCCAGCGAAATCAGGGTCGGCGTCTGTTAAAAGGGCAGCAAAGCCGGTAGGAAAGCAAGGAACGACCTGGACCTGCCCGGAGGCCACGCGTGGGGCAATAAGATGAACACGGTAGGCTAAAATTCTGTGGAGCCGTGTTGCCTCCCACAGCTGGAGATTAGTATATATATATATATTACTTAGCCCATTACTTGCCGACCATTAGTCAACAAAAGCATGTAATTTGTGAAATCCCAATCGTTGAGGCAACGATGAGCGTAATCCTGTCGCTATCGTTCAGCAAAACAGGTTACTTTATTTCATATTAGTAAAGTGATGAGGGTTCTGTGCTTTTTCTTCGCTTTCGCCTCTAGACATCAAGTTACTTTATTTCATATGTTGTATGTAGAATTATTGGACTATGTTGCGTTAGTCGTGTTTAAATATTGTTTGTAGCATTATTTAGTTTTACTATGTTGCACAAGTCGTGTTTAAATGGATTTTGGGAACCCTGCATGTTGAAATATATGTGTTTGTGGTTTCAGTAAGTATTTTTTTCCCCTGTAGCAGTTATTTGGAGAAGCTTTTTTGCGAGGAGTTATTTGCAGAAGTTGCACCTGTAAGATATATATATTTTTTGCGATTACATAGTACAACTCAGACACTCACAACGCACGCACACTCACCCCTATGAACGCACATACGTAAACCCTATCCCTATAAGCATCTTCGAAGACTGTCCGAAAAATTCTCGAGATTGACAAAGTCACCATTGGCGCCTTGCTGTCGATTGCCACGTCGCCTCCCGCTGAACGCACAACGCCGTTAAATCCTAGAAAATTCGCTCCAACGGGGAGTCAAACCTAGAACTTCAGTTGCTACTGAGACTTTTGTAACCACTAGGCTACATGCTTTTTCGCACCTGTAAAATATTAGATAGATGAAAGAAACTTAGGAAACTATCGGGCAGTCTCTGAGGGAAAATGGTCTTTTCTATTCAAATTTCCCCTAACGATTGTTACTCCCTGGGTAAACAATGTATTCCACGCCAAAAAAGGAAAAAGGTAAATTAATTGTTGCTCCACTGCCCACGAGGTATAGACCTTCCTTGTCCCCTTTCTCTTTCCCCACAGAGCGATATCCTTCTCCAGGCGCCGTCCCCGAGCTAATATCCCCCGTCCAGGCGTCGGCATCCAGAGCAGCGGAGGTCCAAGAAAGGTCGATTTTCTTCCTCTCTTTAATCTTCTGCTCCTTCAAGGCTCAACGTGTCCCTCCTCTCTTGCTGATCTGTATGCTCTATTTATACATACAGTAGCCACCAGTGAGAGGCTGAGAGCACGCGCGGGTGCTTCCTCATAGATCGAACCCTAGCTTCCTCGAAACTCTCGTTTCTAGATGTGAAGAGCTTCGAGTTTTAGTAGAATTTTTGTTCGTCCAGTTACTACAAGACATTCCATATTTACCGACAGTCTATTTGAGTGGCCAACAGTTTTGTTAGTCTATAGTATTTAGAGCAACTCCAGCAGGGCCCCTACATGAGCCCCTAGATGGGATGTAGGGGCTCTGGCCAGAAAAACGAACTCCAGCAGGGTCTCTAGATGAGCCCCTACGCTTATGGGGTCGCTAGATTTCTTCCCCGAGCCCTCACATGTAGCGACTCGCTACGGGGTCGCTACCCCGGTGGGTCCCGCCACAACGCCCGCTCGCGCGCTCCTCCTCCCTCCCGCCAGACGCTGCCGCCGCCTTCCTCTCTCCCGCCGGTCGTCGTGCCACCCAGCCGGCCTCCAATCCCGCTGCACCCCCACTTCCATCAGGCCGCCCGGGACCGGATCTGGCGATCCGCGTCTTCTCCGCCGCCGATTTGAGCCTCCCCTGTGCCCGTGCCGCCGCAGCCCCGGCTCCTCCCGTCGCACCAGAGCCAGCGCCACGGCGAGCAGCGGCGAGCTCGCCCGGCCCACCCTCCTCCACGCGCAAGCCAGGGCAGCTCACCTCCTCCCTTCTCCCCGCCTCCTCGTCGCCATGGGAGAGGAGGTCACCTCCGCGCCCATGCCGCACGGCGCCGCCTCCGCGCCCACGCCGCACTGAGCCGCCCATGCGCCGACACCGCCGCGCGCCCCAGGCCACGCGCCGCCTCCACGAGCTCCCGCGCCCGCGACGCGCCGCCTCCGCGCCTGGGAGCCGCGCCTTGCCCGCGACCCGCCATGAAGCACGGGCAGAGAGAAGAAGAAGAGGGGAAGGGGAGAGAATGACGAGTGGGACCCACGCAAAGGTAGGGGCTTTGATGTAGGGGCTGTTGCTGGAGTTGGAACCATTTTGTAGGGACTTAAATCTAAAGGCCGGCCCCTAGATGACATGTAGGGGCTTGGATTTAGGGGCTTCTGCTAGAGTTGCTCTTATAGGTGAGTGACAGACAGTTCTCTAAGTATAAAATCATATATTTCCCAACAATTTTGATAATTACCAACACTGTCATCCCCCACAAAGTCATTACCAATAGTGATTAAAGCTAGTTAACTATGTGTACTAAAAACTGTTGGCCACATGCGAATAAACTGTCGGGAAGATTTGTTTTCTTGTAGTGAGTTGAGCGATTTCCATTCCCTATGTTGGAAAAAAGGTTTTGTGGAATATTGTTGGTTGTTCGGAGATCTAATGCGTAAGAACTGAGAGTTAAGTAGCTTTTCTTTCTCGATCGGAAAACTGGATCCGAGGTTCAGAAGGTTAATCTATGTTGATTTGCATGTTGTTTTTGTCACATCTGGAGTTCGATCTATCTGTTTACAAGATCGAGGAAGGAAATGGGGAATTCTCCATATGAATGAAACGCTTCTGAAATCTGATATTTTTTTTCCCATTCAGGTTCTGCTAGGTTCCTTTCCATTGGAGTAAGTGATGGTGCGTCCGACGTCTGTGCGTGACACTTCATTGGCCGATCTCGACGAAGGCACTGTCAGCGAGGTCCTGGCCAGCCTCCCGTCGCAGGCGAGCCTCGCCGTCGCCTCGGCGGTGTGCAAGCCGTGGCTCGGCATCTGCAGATCTCCGGCGTTCCTGCGCCGCTTCCACCGCCGCCACCCCAGCGCTCTCCTTGCCCTGCTTCACTCATCCAGCGATCGCGTCTCCGACCTCCGCCTGATCAGGATCGACGGCGTCTGCTCCAGCCCTGACCTTACCGTCACCCTCAACAATATGGACAAGGCCATGATCGGCCTGAAACGGTTCCGCTGCTACCTGGATTTCCAGATCGTGGACTACCACGGCGGCTGGTTCCTCCTGAAGCCGCTCAGGTACCGCACACTCTTCGTTTACGACATGCTTACCGGCCGGAAATTTGAGCTGCGGCGGACGCCAGATGAGGTGTTCTACGACCACATGGCCGGCTTGGAGATAGACGGTGGCAACATTGTATTTTCGTGGAAGCCTAAGTCCTTCAATCCGGGGTTCAAATGGAGGGAACACTGCCACTTCTACTCCACCAATACCGGCGAGTGGCGGAAGGTGCTCACTACGGGAACCCCTTGTTTGCCGAGTGCAGGACGGTTTGCCGAGCGCCTTATTTCGGGCACTCGGCAAAAACGGCCTTTGCCGAGTGCCGCACTCGGCAAAATGTAGGCACCCGGCAGACTAGTGTTTGCCGAGTGCCACGCGGCCGGCACACGGCAAAGGGCACACTTTGCCGTGTGCCACGTGACCGGCACACGGCAAAAGAGGTGACAGGCACTCGGCAAACAATTACGTTCGGCAAACTTTGACGCCCGTTAGAATTTTTTTGGCGGCCGTTGAACGAGGTGGGCCCGGTCGCTCGGCAAAAAGGAACACTCGGCAAAATTTTTATTTGAGTATGCCAGCGTGGCACTCGGCAAAATGGCTCTTTGCCGAGTGCCCAACACTAGCACACAGCAAAATGGCTCCTTTGCCGAGTGTTTGAGCCATTACACTCGGTAAAGATTATTTCAATGAATTTTTTGGGCCTCTAAATTAATTCAAATAAAAAAGTTTTGAACTGCAAAGTTGTATATTTTGACAGCATCTACACTTGTTATTTTGGTATATTTTCATTCGACAATGCGCTAGTAAATCTGTTCCAAAATCCTAGAGCTCCCGGATAGTTTCCCGAAATACGAAGAGGGATATTTGGAATATGTGGACAACGTGTCTATAATTATTTTTTTAAAAAAAGACCAAAATAAAGTTGTAGGTCTACATAAGTTGCACAACTTTGCTGTTGAACACTTTTTTATTTGAATTGAAATTATCAGCGGAAAAATTGTTCAAATTTCTCAAATTTGAAAATTTGAATTTTGAAAATTTCGGATGGAGAAATACTAAAAATAAAAGTTGTAGATCTCGTTAAGTTATGAAACTTTCATGTTTTCAACTTTTTTATTTGAAATTAAATTGGCAACGTAAAGTACATTTGAAATTTCTCAAATTTTGAAATTTGAATTTTTTAAACAATCTCAGATGGGAAAGTTGTGAAAATAAAAGTTCTAGATTTCAAGAAGTTATGAAACTTTTATTTTGACAGCTTTTTTGTTTGAAATCATATCATCAACCAAAAAATTATTTGAAATCAAAAACTGTGTATTGAAAAAAAAAAAAATGTTTGCCGAGTGCCACATCACGGGACTCGGCAAACAAACGTTTTACTTTGCCGAGTGCTACATCACGGCACTCGGCAAAGTTTCCTTTGACTTAGCCGCGCGGGCTCTCTTTCTTTTCTTCTACCTCAGTTCCTTTCTCTTCTTCCTCCTCCTGTCGCTTGCGCACGCCACTGCCGAGCCCCCGCGCCCTGCCCTCACCGGCCGCGCCGCCCTCTGGCCCCTCCACGTCGCCTCCCTCTAGCCCCGCCGGCCTCCGGCCCCGGCGCGCCGCCCTCTAGCCCCGCCGCGCAGCCTCCCCCCCTCCGCGCCGCTCTCTCTCCGGCCCTCCGCGCCGTCTCCACCACCGCGCCCGCCTGCCCGCTCCCACTTGCCCGCACGCATCGAGGTCGCCTGCGTCGAGCTCCGACCAGGCCTCCCGCCCAACGTCGAGCTCCGGCCCGCCCTCCCGCCCGCGTCTAGGTCCCGCTCGGCCGCCCCGGCCGGCATCCCGAGAAGGCCGCCCCGGCCGGCCACCTACCAGGCCGCCCCAGCCTTCTGCCCCGGCCGGCCACCCCCGCCAGCATCCCGCTGAAAGGATCAAGGGCACCGAGAGGGGGGGGGGGGGGTGAATCGGTGTCTCAACAATTTGTCCCAAACGTACTTAAGGCGTGAAGCTAGCAAGACTAGATATGGTAACAACAAGAAGCTAGCGATGCGCGCACACAATCTAGTCTATGCAACAAGCAACACCCTAACAAGCAATTCTACAAAGTAGTAAAGAGACAACCTATCATGCAATTCTACTAGCACATAAGTAAATGCGGAAGCGTAAATGCTAGTAAGTAAAGGAGATAGAGATAGGAATGCTCATGATTTTTCCCGTGGTCTCGGAAGGATGGCGCCTTCCCCTACTCCACGTTGGGTCACTCCCGCCGGAGTCTCGACCCCGTCCCTCTGCTCGAAGGTGATCCCTCCTAGAGCACACTTCACCCTCCGAGTGAAGTCGCGGCATGTCCCGCCGGGCTCGATCCCGGGTACTCTTCCGGAGGTAAGGCTCCGCACTTGATGCGTGCCAAAGGGCGCTCCACTAGTGATGCTTCTTTCGCACGGGAAGCTCCAAGACCGTGTACAAACTTGTGTTGGCCTCCACACACTCCTTGGACAGCTGAACACCAACGCCTAACAGGTCTAGGCCTTGCCATAGACCAAAAGTAACAAACCGAAGTGACTCTCTCAAGCTCATACTAGCCTAGAGATCAAGTGGATGCAATTGCTACTCTCTCAAGCACTAGGATCACTCCAAATCCTTCACAAGTGCTTCTCTCCCTTGCTCTTGGCTTCCTCTGAGTTTCCTGCACTCTAACAATGGCCAAGAGACCCCCCAAGGGGCGGACAACCAACTATTTATAGGCTACCAACCCAAAACTGGCCATTGCCCAAAAGTGCCCTGCGAAACTAGAGACCGTACAGAGGACCGTACTGTCCGATCTCCTCTAGACCGTACTGTCCGGTCTCTATTTCCAGGCGCATCTCTATTTTCTTCTTCATCTCCAATGAAGACCGTACTGTCCGGTCCCTAGGACCGTACCGTCCTGTCAATTGTCCGGTTTTCATTTCTTCCACTTCCAGAAACTTCAGCTTCTCCGTCTGGAAATCCTCTGATGACCGTACCATACGGTCCCATGACCGTATTGTCCGGTCAATTGTCCGGTCTTCATTTTCTCAGCATCCCGAGACTTCACTTCTCTGTCTGGATCTTCAATGAAGACCGTACCATACGGTCCCTAGGACCGTACTGCCTGATCTCTACTGCAGAAGCTGAAAACTTGATCTACTCTTGATCCTTGCTTCCAACTTCTCCATTCTTGGTTCCTCTTCTTCTCTTCAGCCACCCTAACCCTCAAGAGACTCACAATGCATCCATTTGATCTCTAACCTAGTGTGCTCTAAGAGAACCAATTCGATCCCTCTTGATAGTCCGGTTTTTCCTATGGACTCAAGCTAACATCTATACCAAGCCAACACTTGCTTGGTCTATCATGTCCTTAGCCTTGATCCATCTTCAACCTTGACTCCATCAAGTTCTCGATCCGAAATATCGAGGCAACCAATCACCAAGTCGTCGATAAAGATAGAGTATGTGAGACGACACTTCATTGATATGACCATTTGAATATCCTACAAGGAAATGTTAGTCACATCAATATGGTACCTAATCACCAAAACATTCATACCTTTAGGGTTTCCGTACTCCAATGGTCATGAAGCTCATAATCTCCCCCTTTTTGGTGATTGGTGACAACACATATCAAAAGGATAAAGGAATGTAAAGCGCAAGAGTGATCGAGAAGATTTGATATGCATGAAGAACAAGTAAAACAGAGAACAAGGTAGTCATAGCTCAAAAGGTATCACCTGCAAAATAGAGTTAGAGCACATGGGTGATATATATGAAATAAAAGCAAGAGCTATGACCACAACACTTGTGATGATAAGTTTATAAGATAATCCTGCAAAAGCAAGTGAGTGCACATATCATCACAAAAAGAGGAAACCTGGCAAGATAGATATAAATAAGCACATCCAGGATAGCATACACCAACTCAGAGCAAAATACATGATATATAGATAACGAGCATGTGTATGAAAAGAAACCTAGTGCATTCTTGATGAGCTAAACACAAGCAAAAGAAATCCAAGCTCAACAAGAACCACGAAGTACCAAAAGAATATACAAATGAAGTCGCAAAAGATCTCCCCCTGGACAAAGACTGTCTCACACTCCCCCTGAACACAAGATCACTCTACTACTCCCACTGGACCTATACAAGATCCCTCTATCTCTCTCCCCCTTTGGCACCAATGACCAAAAAGAGAAAAAAAAGAAAGAGAAAAACTGCTGTCCTACGCGTCGGAGGCTGGAGGAGGTGCAGTGGCAGCAGGTGCTGAAAGACTGGTAGAAGGCTGAGCACTGTCCTGCTGCTGCTGAGAGGGTGGCACTGGAGGTGTCCAAGTCCAAGTTCGCGGCATCCCCAAAGATTCCTGTCGCTGGAAGAGTGGAGTGAACGGCACAAGCTGCCTGTGAGCTATCCCAGGAGAGTCTCTCTGAAGTAGGGTCTGCTCAAGCTGTGTCGCATACTCAACTGCCTCTGTATCTGAAGCTGAGTGGACTGAAGGAGTGGGTGAGCGACTGGGGTCCAAGTGAAACTGCCAGTAGGTGAGGGTGCCTTGGCCGGTGAAACCTGGCCTGTAGCGAGAGCCTCATCTATCTCCTTGCGAGTGTACCCGAAGTCAGTGAGATCCACTGTGTGCTCAACAAGCCGAGGCGGTGTAGGTGTCCTGGGAGACTCTGTCTGCTCCACTGCTGCTATCTCAGCTGTAGTAGTCACGACCTCTGCCTGTGAAGCTGTAAGTACTGAGTTTGTCTGTACTGAGGCGGTCTGTGCTACTGTGTCAAAGTCAAGTGTACGAGCTGGCAGTGGTGACGCAAAGAACGGACTCGTCAGCTGAAGCGGTGAGAAGCTCGGAGCTGTAGTAGCTAGTAGGGCTGACGGAGTCATGGAGAGGCCTGGTGAAGAACGGTACTGGTGTGAAGGTCCGGCCTCTCCGGTCAAAACAGCAAACGTGGACATCGACGGCCCCACCGTAGGTGCACCAGCAGGTGAGATGGGAGCCGTGAGTAAGGTGCTGAAGTACTGTCCCTGGCTAGATGACTGTCCTGCCTGTGCCTGAGCAAACTGCTGCTGCTGCTATAGCTGCTGAAACTGAACTGTCTCTGGTGGCAGCACACCTGGGAAAGTGATAGGAGGGAACGACGGGAGACCTGGCAGTGCCTGTCCAAAGAGACGAAGAGTCTGAGCAATCGTCTCAAAACCTGTGAACAACGAAGACAAGCAAGAAGCCATCTCCCTCTGAGTAAGTACCACGCTGTCCAGCATCTGTCGATCCCTCTCCCTATCCTCTCTCTGACTCTGGATCTCTCTGCGAAGGGCTGCTAGCTGCATGAAGTAGCGAATCTGTCTGAGCTGGAGCTGTAGCAGATGCTGAAGGTCTAGAGTCCGGAGTCACATCCTCAGGAATGGACTCCATCTGGCTACCTGTCTGAATATGCTGCTCTGTCTCGGTAGCCGTGTCACCTAGCCCCTGTGAGGAACTCCCCTGTGAGGCTGACTCCCGGGCAGCAACCCGTCTGTCAGAGGCAGGTAGGGGTGTGTACGCTGTGGTCACCTTGGGCAGCTCATCATAGTCCTCCTGAGACAACAACTGTAGCCTCCTCAGAATATAGCAGATCAGTGGTCCGAAGGCTAAGTGTCTGGCAGCTATACTCTCAGCAATGACGTCCTCCATCTGACACAGTATCAAGTCAACCAAGTCAAAGCCTCTGTGTCTCAGCATCATCATGACAACCCACTGTGCAAGGATAGAGAACTGATCCCTGTAACCACTCCTAGGCACAATGGTCCTGCACAGGATACTCCTGAGAACTCTGCCCTCGTGTGTAAGTCTGGTGTGAGCTCGGCTGAAGTTCTCCGGGTGAGGTGGAGGGAAGGCAATGCTCATGTCCTCATCAGTCGGTAAGTGTCCCCCAAGAGGTCTGCGGGGAGGCTCCATCCCTGGGTGAGCAAGCGAAAACACTCTGGTCTCGTACTGGATGGTCTCAAATGCCTCTACGAGGTTCTCCCTCGTCACTCTGTGGGGCTGTCCTCTGAGCATGAACCATATAGCTGAGCGATCTGGGGCTATCCAAAGAGAAGCATAGAAGTCCATCACTATATCATAGTCCCATCTCATCTGTGTGGTGATGATCTCCTCGAGGCCCGGGATATAGGACAAGTGCTGTGTGAAGTCTGTCCCGGCACCTCTGCTAGCAGCCTGTATGCTGCTGTGCTGGTGAGTGACAAAGAGCTTATCAGCTCCACCAGTCCGCAGTCTGCTCTTCAGTCCAGCTGCTATCCTCTGCTAAAGCAAGGTCCAGAAGCGACCTCCTGCCTGTGGGTCCCTCCTCGCAGGTACCCAAGTCTCCTCAGTGACTCTCCTGAACTTCTTGAGGACGGGGCCTGGCAGCCTGAGAGCGTCCTCAGTAAGCATATCTCTGAGAGTGGCACTCCTGTCAAGAGCACAGAACTTCACTGCCATCCTCTGCCTGTCAGCCTCGGTGACTTCAGGGGATCCGTCACCGGAGCGGGAACTCTCCTCCTCTGCCTCGGACTCGGGCTGCTCCTACGCGGTCCTCGACGTACCAACCTCACGGGTGGACGGAGTCCGCTGCACTGTGGCTCTGGCCCTGGAAGACCTCCTCAGAGTCTCCCCCTGTCCTCCTGCAGGTGTGTCCCTGATCCGGAACCCTGTGTCTCTGCCAGTAGGTATGTCAACATCTGCTGCCCTGAGGGCCCGATCCCACTCTGGGTCACCTGTCCTCTGCTTCTTCTTCTTAGGCTGCTCAACAACCTTGGCCTTTCCTCTGTCACGGTCTCCTTTGCCCCTGCCTCTGCCTCTGCCAGAACCTCCTGCCATATCTGCTGACTGGCCTGCAGACAAGATAGGGCGAGTGAGCTTGGCTCACCAACCCGTCCAATGACAAGCTGACTGCCAAAGATAGGACTAAGGGCTTGGCCCTCAATCCGTCCACTGTCTCTGCTCTGCTGTCAACTGCCCACTATCCGCTGACCACTGCCACTGCACGGTAGGAATAGACAGGGTATATGAGTATAGAATAACCTACTATAATCTATAAGCAAGAATCGTAGGTAAGCGCGTAAATCTAGATGAAGTCCTAGCGCAGAGGTGAAGGACACAATGCTGGCAAATATGCAATGGGGAACTACGGCATTGTCGATTATGAGTGGTGATCGACTAGTGTACATAAATCATATGCAATAGACTCAATGTGCCACTAATCGGAGAAATGTACTAAGTGTCGAGCTAGGATATAAGCAAAGGACTCGAATTCGACACAAAGCACCCAAACACCAAAATGTCATAGTGTAGAGATAAGAAATATGACTCATATGACATAAGGTGACTGAAAATGACCTAGATTGCGAAGGATAGCAGTTCACAAAAAGGATCAATCTTTGGATGATTTTCTAGGGATTTAATCGATGAAGGCACGAAACAGCTCAAACCCTAGAAATGGTATTGGAATCGAGGCTACTGTGCAAACCAGAGCATCCAGGAGCTCACCAGGGCTGGAGAAACGACGACGATCGTCGGAGAGTGGAGCTCGAGCTCGGTGAGTCGTCGGGGAAGAAGAACTTGACGCGCGCGATGTGGATGAGCAACAGCTCGTGGTCGGGCACGTGGGTGGTGGAGCTCCCCTGCGAGGAGCTTGTCGACGAGGTCATCGTCCCCGGCGGCGCGCGGCGAGGTGGAGCGGCGGCGGCTCGGAGTGGAGGTGCGGCGCGGCGCGGCTGCTAGGGTTCGCGAGCGCGTGCGAGGGCGCGGTGGAGGAGCAGGTGGTGCGCGGAGTGGCTGGTGGCGCACGTCGGCGGCGAGCTCAACGGCGGCTGGTCGGCGGCGCTGTACGGTGGTGGCGCGTGCGCGCGAAGGCGAGGAGGAGCGGAGGCGCGAACGGCGGCGGTGGATTTTGGGGGAAGATGTGTTGGCGGTCGTTAAACCATGTTTTGACCGCCACCCTACCGGTAAATAAATACATAACACCAAGATTTTGTGCATAGTAGATAGGAATAATACTACTCCACAAGTTTTGGTGGATATTTGGATGCAGGAGTGAATAATGGAGAAAAGTGGGCCCAGTCAGGGAAATTCCCTGGCCGGCCGGCCCCACCTTAGGCCGGCCGGCCCCACCTGGTGGCCACAGGCCCCAGGCTTTCTCCAGCGGGCTGGAAAATAATCCTTAACGTGCAATTCAAGCCCAGCTCGGCAGGATTCCACCGACATTCTAGAAGGTGGGCTATTTGGGCCTTTACTTGGCCCTCACTTCAATTCTGCCGACCCCAGCAGGAAACCGACCTTCAGACCGCCTTCAGGGAGTGATCTGGAGCGTCCAGGAGCAAGTCGGTGGCAAACCGCCACAGGGGACGGCCGGCCGGCCACCCCCCTAGGCCGGCCGGCCGACTTTCGCGCCACTGCCTCTCCAGCTTCGGCCAGGGTGCTCCCACCGCCTTCACAAGCTATAAATTGGACCCCTCGGCCTCCGAAGCAATGAGCACCATCACACTTCATCCAAGTGTTCATTAGTTTAGTTGAGTAGTAGCTTTGGGAGTTAGAGTAGAGTAGAGTAGAGTGAGAGCTCTCTCGGGCTTCCGGAGTATTCTCGGAGTTCGGTATAGTTCTTTGTATCTTACTCTTGAGATATTATTTTATTTATTATATAATTAGTTTTATCTTTATTTATTTCTTTTAGTAATTCTTTTCTATTTAGTTTATTTATTCGTTAAGTAAGTGCTCGTAGAAGTCTTGTTGTGGGATTCGTGATTGTTGGAATAGCGAGTACGAGAGAGTGCCGTCGTCGGAGATGACGTCGTGTGAAATCTGTGCTTGTTCATTCTTAGATAGGACTGCTCCGTTGATCAAGAGTAGCTCCTCTAGGCGGGTTGTAAGCGTGGCGCTTAGATCTTGGCCTATGCACGTTTAGCACCCAACCCCACGGAGGATGGTAGCCGCGAGTGTATGTGACAGCTGCACCGGTCTCTGTAATCCACCACGTCCGGGTTGGACTCAGCAGGGTCTTAATTATAGCGGATGGATCCCCAGGGTGAACTAGCAACATCGGTTACCCTGGCACTTCCGTGCCCCGAAACGACATGACTTGTATGTGTATGAGCTTAACTAGAGTAAATAACCTTTGTAGAATTGACTGCTAGAAAAGTAAATAATAGATAAACATACAGGTAGCCTTAACTCTATCTCGTTGCTCTCCCAAATGTATACTACGATTTATTTATTACCTTGGATTTGAGGATGTGTGTGCCACCCATATATATCATGCCTATCTTACCCCCGTCTCAAGTATAGTTGATACATTATTTCTTTCTCCAAATTATCCAATGCATAGCTATTATTCAGCTTTCTTTTGCTCTACTTCCTGCGGAAATATAAATACGATAACCCTGGAATATTCCAAGGTGAAATGCTACAATGGTGATCCGTGCGCTTGCGGAATTAATGATTTTAATTTTATCGCATAAGAACCGCCAACAAGATGCACAGTAAACCGAGATGATCCGTTATGTTTCGGTCTAATTCGAATCAACGGTCGGGATCGATCCAGAAAAGAATCAACGGCGAAGATTGAACATGATCTCCCGATGAAGTTAACCAGACCGTATGGTACGGTCCTAGAGATCGTACTGTACGATCTCCTTCTTACCCCTGACAGTTCTATAGAGACAGTATTGTACGGTCTTCAGGACCGTATTGTCCGGTCTCCTTTCTGCCTCAGGTTTCGAAGGATCTCGTGCAAAAAGCACACCGTATTGTACGGTCCAGTCCAGAAAAGCTGATTTTCAAGGAATTTCCTTCTAAGTCCAAGTTTCTCACACAAAAACCAAATAAACACCAAAAACACTCCTTTGAAATTAGACCAATAGGTTGCGCATAGGCTTATAGTAATTTTTCAATCGGCAAATAAGAAGCATCCAATAAGAACCAAAAGAGATAAAACCAAAGGAGGGGTATGTATGAGCCCTTTGCCTATGATCCGTGCAAGTAGATTTAACCTTGAGGATCATTTAGCAAGACTCAATGGGCACGAAGCACAATTCTTTTCTTTCGTCACACTTTTATGGGATGTGAGTTCATATTGCGAATGAAGCACTTCCTCATAGTGTGACCACTCCTTTGTGATTTCCTATATGCAATGCATGAGACAAGCATATCATACAAACGCAAGGGAAAAATAAACATGCCATGTGATATGCAAGCAAAGTTAAGACAACACATAAAGGAAAACTACTCAAGGTCAAGTTTGAGCCTTTCTCAAGCTTACTCACTATGAGCCAAACCTTGCCTTGAGCCCATCGGTCCACCAACTCAAGCATCCCCCATGCTCATAGCTATCTTGAGAAAGTTAGACCTTGAACTAATTTTTTTTTCTTTTAGTTATTTACATATGCATGGATGCAAACATACTAGTTCACAAAGGAGCACCTAGCTACCATGCAAGCAATGCAAGAAAAAGAACTACTATGATACAAGTTACCTCCTTGAAGAGTAGATTTGTCGATGAAGCACTCATTGCTTGTGGTGGACGTTCATGGGTCATCATCATGGCACACGGTCCACCACCAACACCCTTCTAGGTCTTGTTCTTGGGAGCCCACTCGCACTTGGTTGGCCTCTCAAGGTCAACTATGCATTTGGGCACCCAAATCTTCCTCATCATCCTCCTATTGTCGGGTGATCCAAGCGCCTTTGCCTTCATCCTTCCTTTCTTGTCCCTAAAGACCTTATAGTGTGTATTCTCATAGAACAAGTTAGCGTTAGGCAAAACTTTGGAACTTCTCACCTTGGGACAATTCTTGCTAGTGTGCCCGTCACGGCAACACTTCTCACAATAGTAGTCGTCCGCCATGAGGGGGACTACCCAAGGTGGAATGTCATCGTCCTTGCCGATGAGGTTGATAGCGGCGGGGTAGGAGCCGAGTCCCTTGTGCCTGGGGTTGTTCACAAGGTTACGACCAAGTATCTCCTTATGAATGGTCCTTCCCCTTGTGAGTCTCTCGAAGCCGTCCATCACCGAAGCTCTCTCCTCCTTGAGTTGATGATATTCCTTCAAAATGTTCTCATCAAGAGAGATGCTCTCAAGAGAGGGAGTTAGTCCATCACAAGTAATATATGAAGAATCGGAAATAGATGAACTAGAGGAAGAAGTGTTACTCTCTTCAAGGATGGATTGATGTTCCTCCTCAAGAACCTTGAACTTGTCGTTGAGCCTCTTGTGATCAGCCTTGAGCTTGTCATAGCTCTCATCCAAGGTTATGAGAGAGGTGGAAAGGTGCTTGAGCTCATCCTCTAGTAACTTGGACTTCTCCTTGAGCTTCATGTGGTCTTCCTCAAGCTTGTCATAGTCCTCATCAAGAGCCTTGTGAGAGATGGATAAGTCCCTAAGTTCACCCTCAAGTTGACGGACTCAGAAAGCGGCCACTTCATGTTCCTTCTCCAACCGAGCAATGGTCTTGTCCTTTCTCTTGAGCATCTTGCCGGTTAGGAGAATGCTATCCAAGAGTTCCTCATAAGTGGGCTTATCCTCTTCACCAAACTCTTTCTCGGACTCGCTCTTCTCATCCTCATCACTACTATCATCATCTTTGGCCATCAAGCAAGTAGGTGGTGGAGGTAGAGTCTCGGACATGTTTGTGAGAGCAATGCCGGCTATCTTCTTGCCCTTGGAGGATGAGTCATCACTTTCTTCTGCATCACTATCATTGTCCGTGACCCACTCTCCAACATAGAGACCCTTGCGAGATGATCTTCTCTTTTCTTTGCCTCTAGAGCTTTCCTTCTTGACAAACCTCTTCCTTGCCTTGTATTTGCTTCTAGGGTCTTCTTCTTCATCATCGCTTGACTCTTGAGTCTTCTTCTTCCTCTTCTTGATTGGCTTCGGGCATTCCTTGGCAAAGTGACCCTTCTCCCCACAATTGTAGCACTCGGCATCTTTCTTGTTGATGAACCTTCTCTTGAAGAAGTTGCTTCTCTTCATGAGGAGTGCTAGGTCGTTTGGATGGAGTTGCAACAAGTCTTCAACATCTTCTTCAAGCTCTTCATCACTTGAATCTTGAGTCATCACCATCTTCCCCTTCTTCTTGCTTGACCCTTCGGATGCAAATGCAAGATTCTTGGAGGGCTTTTCATCAAGCTTCTTGTCAAGGTTGTAGCTCTCGAAGGCGGTGATCTTCCCAAGTAGCTTGTGGGTGGTGAGGTCTCGCATGTCGGTGTTGAAGAGATATGTGATGAGTGCTCCATATTTCTCCCTTGGGAGAGTCCTCATGATCTTCCGTACAAGATCACCATCATCAATCTTGTCCTTCACACCGAGAGAGTTAATATCCTCTACAAGCATATTCAAGCGAGAGTAAGTGTCATTGATTAGCTCATTTGAAGACATGGTAAACGCATCATATTTGTCCTTAAGGACATAGTATATTTCCTCTTTGACATCCGAGGAACCCTCATGAACTTGTTGGAATTGAGTCCACACTTCATGAGCGGTACCCGCGGACTTCACTCGAGCAAAAACCTCTTTAGTGATTGCTTCAAACAAGGCATTTTTAGCTTTAGCATTTGCCTTTACAAGGTTCACATCAAGAGTACCAATAGGAGTCCTTAGAGAGACACCGGTACTTGTCACCTCCCATGTGATAGGATCGAGAGCCTCGAGGAACGTTTGCATGCGAGCTTTCCAATAGGCATAGTCGGTCCCATTGAACGGGGGCGGTCCAATTCCTCCCGGCATCCTTACTCAAGGCGGTTAAGCCCTATTTGAGCAACGAGGCTCTGATACCACTTGAAAGGATCAAGGGCACGGAGGGGGGGTGAATCGGTGTCTCAGCAATTTGTCCCAAACGTACTTAAGGCGTGAAGCTAGCAAGACTAGATATGGTGACAACAAGAAGCTAGCGATGCGCGCACACAATCTAGTCTATGCAACAAGCAACACCCTAACAAGCAATTCTACCAAGTAGTAAAGAGACAACCTATCATGCAATTCTACTAGCACATAAGTAAATACGGAAGCGTAAATACTAGTAAGTAGAGGAGATAGAGATAGGAATGCTCATGATTTTTCCCGTGGTCTCAGAAGGATGGCGCCTTCCCCTACTCCACGTTGGGTCACTCCCGCCGGAGTCTCGACCCCGTCTCTCCGCTCGAAGGCGATCCCTCCTAGAGCACACTTCACCCTCCGGGTGAAGTCGCGGGCACATCCCGCCGGGCTCGATCTCGGGTACTC
Organism: Eragrostis nindensis; assembly: GCA_012490785.1. Classification (NCBI taxonomy): domain Eukaryota; kingdom Viridiplantae; phylum Streptophyta; class Magnoliopsida; order Poales; family Poaceae; genus Eragrostis; species Eragrostis nindensis. Next base: position 93,295 of record JAAXCT010001412.1, on the reverse strand, counting down.
TTCCGGATTAAGGCTCCGCACTTGATGCGTGCCAAAGGGCGCTCCACTAGTGATGCTTCTTTCGCACGGGAAGCTCCAAGACCGTGTACAAACTTGTGTCGGCTTCCACACACTCCTTGGACAGCTCAACACCAACGCCTAACCGGTCTAGGCCTTGCCATAGACCAAGAGTAACAAACCGAAGTGACTCTCTCAAGCTCACACTAGCCTAGATCAAGTGGATGCAATTGCTACTCTCTCAAGCACTAGGATCACTCCAAATCCTTCACAAGTGCTTCTCTCCCATGCTCTTGGCTTCCTCTAAGTTTCCTGCACTCCAACAATGGCCAAGAGACCCCACAAGGGGCGGGCAACCAACTATTTATAGGCTACCAACCCAAAACTAGCCGTTGCCCAAAAGTGCCCTGCGAAACTAGAGACCGTACAAAGGACCGTACTGTCCGGTCTCCTCTAGACCATACTGTCCGGTCTCTATTTCCAGACGCATCTCTATTTTCTTCTTCATCTCCAATGAAGACCGTACTGTCCGGTCCCTAGGACCGTACCGTCCTGTCGATTGTCCGGTCTTCATTTCTTCCACTTCCAGAAACTTCAGCTTCTCTGTCTGGAAATCCTCTGATGACCGTACCATACGGTCCCATGACCGTATTGTCCGGTCTTCATTTTCTCAGCATCCCGAGACTTCACTTCTCTGTCTGGATCTTCAATGAAGACCGTACCATACGGTCCCTAGGACCGTACTGTCCGATCTCTACTGCAGAAGCTGAAAACTTGATCTACTCTTGATCCTTGCTTCCAACTTCTTCATTCTTGGTTCCTCTTCTTCTCTTCAGCCACCCTAGCCCTCAAGAGACTCACAATGCATCCATTTGATCTCTAATCTAGTGTGCTCTAAGAGAACCAATTCGATCCCTCTTGATAGTCCGATTTTTCCTATGGACTCAAGCTAACATCTATACCAAGCCAACACTTGCTTGGTCTATCATGTCCTTAGCCTTGATCCATCTTCAACCTTGACTCCATCAAGTTCTCGATCCGAAATGTCGAGGCAACCAATCATCAAGTCGTCGATAAAGATAGAGTATGTGAGACGACGCTTCATTGATATGACCATTTGAATATCGTACAAGGAAATGTTAGTCACATCAATATGGTCACCCAATCACCAAAACATTCATACCTTTGGGGTTTCCATACTCCAATGGTCATGAAGCTCACACCGGGCTGCCCCGGCCGGCCTTCTGCCGGGCCGCCCGGGCCTTCTGCCCCGGCCGGCCTCCTGCCCGCTGTCAGGCCGTCCGTCGACCGCCAGCCCCCGCCCGGCTGCCGCCGACTACTCACCGGCCCCTGGACGCCGCCGCCGACCGCCGGCACCCCTCCGCCGGCGCCTTGCCCCCTGCTCCGACCGTACCGGCCACTAGCCCACTACCCCAACCGTATCGGCCACCGGACGCCGTCGCTACCGCCGCCTCCCGGCAGGCCACCGCCCGCAGCCCTGGGCGGCTACCCGCTGCCCCGGCGCCGGCCGCCGCACCCGCCCAAGGTCAGGAAGGTGTCCTTCCCTTTTTCAACATAGAAATTAGTCCTGTTTGATGGTGCAAATTGTCAGGATTAGACTTGGATTGCCGTACATGGACTGGCGGCATTGGCTATGAATTGGGTTGTTGTCAAGTGAATTGGGTTGCCGCACATGGATCGTGCCGTTGTTTTGTTGGATGTGGTTGTCGGCCATCGTGTCGTTAGTTTGTTGCAGGTTTTGGGAACCTCACCGTGTAGGGGAGGTGCTGTCGAACTTTGCCAAATGATGAAGTAGGATGGCCAACCTGACACTTCCTCGAGTCGACGTGACTAGTTTTTATCAAATGATATTCATTTGGTCGACACTTACCACTCGACTCGGGAAGTGTCACGTTTTTTTCGCTATCTTTTGGCTCTGAAAAATAAACTTGAACCTAGCTATTGTATCCAAGTAATCATTTGTATGTCAAATTTGGAATTGACTCATTTATGTTTCGTTCTTAATTTGCAGGACAGGCTTTTGCACACCGTCCTCCACGATCACTTTGCAGCACAGCAAGGTGAGGCATAACCAACCCCTTTTTCCATTTATGTATGTAGGTCACGCGTAACCTAGTTTGGCATCTCCCGTTCGAAAGAGATACAGTAGGAGATATGCAGATTTTTATATCTAAGACTGTATCTGTTTCGAATTGTCCACGTTTTTTGGACATCCCGAGGATGCGTAGATGGGCTTAGTTTCCATGGTCTACTCCAGTTGGAGACAGAGTTTCGGCATCATCTCCCTGTTGTTCGCTGGATACACAATCTTCCGAGTGTGCATTATCCAGCTCCTCGTTACAATGCTGGCGAAAACGAATCGAAGCTCAGCCTTTTCCTCGGACAACACGGAACTGCAAGTGAAGGGACCAACAAGGCCTTGAAACACGAAGAGTGGCGCACTATCATGCTATATGTGTTGACCAACATTTCCGAAGTGTTGCCGTACATGCAGTAAGTTACTGTCCAATTTTTTTTTTCTTAGTATTCAATATTCCGCGTCCAACCAACTTGTTCCTTGTTGGTACAGGGAGTTTATTCATGAATTCTGGCGTGGATCAAGAGAACCAACCGCACAGGAAGTTGATACCCTTATTTCAAAGGGTGCGGGAAATGAAATGCCTGATTTTATTTCTTGGTTCAAACAAAAGGTATTTAGCATTTTTTCGTATCACTTACAAGTTGCTCGTACGTACGAATAATATAACTAACGATCCTGCTTGAACTTGCAAAGCCAAACTGATGCGTCTATGAGTGCCGATCTAAGACAGGTTGCCGATGGCTGTGCCTATAGGGTTAGGTCATTTCGTAGCTATGACGTTAATGGGTACCGCTTTCACACAACAAGCTACGAGCAGAGTTGGCCCAATCGAAGAACCACCAATACCGGAGTTTTTACATCGGGGGACGATGGGGTCGAGTATTACGGAAAAGTCGAAGAAATATACGAACTCAAGTTTCATGGGTCGAAACCTCTTACTCCTGTCATATTCAAATGCCATTGGTTTGATCATCAAGCAATGAGACGGACCCCTAATATTGGCCTAGTCGAAATTCGACAGTCATCAGTGTACCCAGGAGACATTGTATACATTGTGGCTCAACAGGCCACACAAGTTTATTATCTCTCATACCCGTGCCAAACCGACGACCGTCTCAAGGGTTGGGATGTTGTGTACAAGGTAGCGCCACACGGCAAACTACCTGTCCCAAACAATGAAGATTACAATATAGTGCCAAACCCAGACGACGGAGAGTTCTTTCAAGAACATGGGCAAGAAGAGGGTTTTCAGATAGACTTAACCGAAGAGATCGGAATGGAAGTAGAGAATGAAACGGTTATTGACGACGATGCCGGAGATGAGGTTCATAATGTGAACGATTTGAAATTACTTGAGCGGTTACATTTAAACATTGAGGACGAAGGCGACATTCCTCCTCCGGCGAACGTGCAAAATGATATCGACATGACTGATAGTGATGATGAGGCATATGATGAAGCTAATCCCAATTATGATGATCATTTCTGATACATGTATGGTCTTTTTAAATTATTTTCATATTTCTAATAATATATATATGTTACTTTCTAATTATACATGTTTTATTTGTTTTGCATCTATTTGGAAGTACTGATGGATTTCATCTTTCCAATTGCAGGTGATTGATTGAAGATGGTGGGCAGGGGTGTGTTGAGGTCGGTGTCGTCGCTTTACAACAGAGCGACTGGGAAGGGGAAGAGGTCCGATGAAGCTGAGGGGTCCGGGAAGGGACGAGGGAAGGGGCGAGGGAAGGGGCGAGGGAGAGGTGGAGGCAGAGGTGGAGGAGTTGGACGAGGTGGAGGAGGAGGAGGAGGAGGAGGCAGGGGTCGAGGAGGCAGGAGGGACCCGTCGCCTACACCGTCCGCGCACGAGGAGGAGGAGGAGCACCAGGGGGAGTCCGAGGAGGAGGAGGAGCACCAGGGAGAGGAGGAGGAGGAGGACGAGGACGAGGAGGCGGAGGCAGGGGGGTCCGGTTCCGCTTCCGAGGACTTGCAGAGTGTGTGGTTGCGAGGTCCCTCACAGCTCCCGACTCGGCCGATTCCTCCTGAGAAACGGCCGATGGTTCGACCCCTACCGCCTAGGTACCTAATTTCTCATTTCATATGTTCAAAATCACAATAACATCTATTATTTTGTCTCATTCAATTGGGCAGGGGTTGGGACGTGATCGAGGCAGGTGATCACAAGCGCCTTCCCAATGGCATCCTGGGTCTTTTGTGCAGGCTATACTTCCCTGGCATGGTGCTCTACGCGGGCAAGCAGGAGCCGGTCTTCACGTGGGGCCACTACAAAAACGCCGCCGATCTCCCAGATCGGGACAACTGGGTTTTTCAGCACAAGGCGGAGGGGGTGATGGAAGAGATGTGGGTAAGTCTTCGTCGCACTGCATTGGTCAATACATCGCATTTATTGGATATTATTCAAATAATGACAGTGTACATTGCGTCTTGATGCAGGATTTCTTCAAATGCGAGCCTGGGAAGGAGGCGATGGCAGCTCGTGTGACGAACAATGCATGTCGTAAACTCGTTAGAGACATGCATTACGAGTCGCGTGTCCAGGCTGTCGTAACCTACTACGCTAATGTCCGTCACATGAAGGTGGAAAAAAAGGAGGCATGAACCATTGAGCTTACCCGAGAGCAATACCTGCTGGTAAACATGAATACCGAACTCTTATGAGATTAAGTACCCTTAATTTGATCTTCTCATATTTCTATACTTGATGACATGTAGGTGCCTCCGTGGTGGTGCGCCTCCCATTGGACGGCTTGGTCCTATATTGTCAACAAATGGTGCGACCCCCAGTGGCATGAGACACACAACGCTTGCCGGGAGCGGCGCTTGATGATGCCTGGGGCACCACACCATCAAGGCAACCTTACCCTTTCCCAGTATGCGGCTAGATGGGTACGTGAACTCAACTTCTTTATTTAAACACTTAATATTCTCCATAACTTCTAATCATCTTTCTATTTTCCTTGCAGTCAGCGGCACATGGTGGCCAGCCTTGCGGGCAATTGAAGGCCTTTGCTCTGTCCCACAAGGGCAACGCGACGGCCGACATCGACTACAACCCAGAGGACCCGCCCGAGGCGTACAGCAACGCTACCGTCCACAGCCGCCTTAGTGAGTACACCTCAGCGGCAAGGGAGGTCCATGGACCAGAGTGGGATCCGAGCACCGAGCCCCCTGATGGAGAGGTCGTGATGAGGGTGGGTGGAGGTAAAAAGCATGGCCGGTACTGGATTGGCGACAGCACAATCGGCACGGCCTCTACTCCCACCCTCTCCCAGATCTGAGCAAGGAGCACGGGCTCAGCCCCGCCCATACGCCCACGGCCTAGCGCTACACAGATTCAGATTGAGCAAATCCAGGTAATTTTGGTTTAATTCGTTGTTCATTGATTTGTACATGGTATTGCCTTGCATTGTAACATTGGGATCAATAAAATATTGTAGGCCCAGATGGAGGCGAAGTTGGAGCAAAAGCGGCAGAGGATGCAGGCCGAGATGGATGCGAAGCTGGAGGCAGAGCGGCAGAGGAATGACCAGCGAATGCCGTAGATATTCGCTTACATGCGGACTCATGGTACGGTGCCACAGCCAGGGCAACTCCCTCTTCTACCACTACCTCCTTACGGCGGTCCTCCTCCCTTTGGCGGTCCTCCTCCCTTCGGCGGTCTTCCTCCCTTCGGCGGTCCTCCTCCCTTCGATAGTACTTCTCCTACCGGCACTCCTTCTGCAGGCACTCCGGTGAGTCACTTCAAATCTTTTGTACTTTAATTTCTTACCTTCAAGTATGATATAGTGAAGTAATTGAAGGGTTTAGCTATGCTAGCTTGTAACATTTTGTCTTATAAGTTTTATTACTATGAACCTCTATTACTACAACTTAAATACTTCTATTACATTTTAGCTTATATGCTTCTAACCTACACATTTTAGCTTATATGCTTCTAACCTACAACTTAAATACTTGTATTACTTTGCTCGTGCAGAATCAATTGGCGGGATCCAACAATCCGATCTCCCCGCCGAATGCTTGGTCGCCGTGGCTGCCTCGTCAATAAACTTGTAATTGTATTTCAACTTCTATAACTATGTGTCATGATCGTGTGGGAGTTTGTGATGACGGTTGGTGGACTATGTGTTTGTGATGATCGTGGACCTCTATGTGATGTGTTTGTGATGATGGTGGAGCTTTTTATGTGATATGTTGACTTTGTGATGATGGTGCAGCTCATCTATGTGATATGTTGAGTTTGTGATGATGCGGGCTCAAATATGTGATATGTGATGATGTTTTGGTTGATATATGTGATATATGATGTTTTTTTGTGATTGTGGTCCAGGTTGTAGTCGATTTAAAACGTTTATTTCAATCTGGAACAATATTTTGCCGAGTGTATGTATTCTTTGCCGAGTGCCGTGGCCCAGACACTCGGCAAAGATGCCATTTTTTGCCGTGTGCACCAGCGTGGCACTCGGCAAAGAGGTAACAGTTTGCCGAGTGCCTGGGCCCACGGCATTCGGCAAACTATTAAACTTTGCCGAGTGCCGGGACCCACGGCACTCGGCAAAGAGATGGTTCACGGCTGACGGCCGTCAGTACCTTTTTTTTGCCGAGCGCCACGTGGGGCACTCGGCAAAGTATTTGCCGTGCGCCCGATAAATGGCACTCGGCAAAGTACTGTTTGCCGATATATGTTTGCCGTGTGCCCTTTGCCGAGTGTAACACACGGCAAAGGTGTTGCCGTGTGCATATAGCCCTTTGCCGTGTGGGCAAAGGGGTGGTTTCCCGTAGTGTATTAAGTATTAAGCCTCCTCTCATGTATCATCAGCGACGTAATTTGTAAGTTGTCTCTTATATAGGTGTCTCTTTTGTCCCATTCCATTGTAGTGAGCCTAGCCCTACTCTTTTGATCATGACAATCGTTCCTCACTACTGCTGACAGGAAGTCCAATATCAGTTAAAGATATGCAACTCATCCCATGAAAGATGTTCTATACATGTGTTACGGGACGACCAACAGTGAATTGATTGATAAGATTACATTTTGAATGTAGCACGACAGCTATAAGTTTCTCTAATGATAGAGATGGACCAAGTATCTGGAAGTTCTCCCTTGCAGATTATTACGCACAATCTCTATGTTTTCATAGTAAAATTCAGAGGAATTTTACTAATTTATTTTCTAGCTATATATGGATTTAATATTCCCTCCGTGAGAAGATTTCATTTCTTTAGATAATGGAAAAGTTCCAGCCTTCTCTGACCAAGCGAATCTTTGTGGTCTGTCTATTACAATAAATGATGTGGATAGCACATATTAGTTTGATTTCTGATATGATAGTGTATAAAATATAGGGAGTATCTTATATTTGAACAAGTATCTTGGAAAAAATTAACTAGGATGTACAAAAAGCAAGCAGGTAACTACGGAGGGCCGTAAACACATAACTTATGTACAGCCATTATTTCTCCGTTGTAGTAAAAACAAGAATCATTTCTAGTGATTCTGCAATGAAGCTCTCATAGTTTGTCTCCCGTTTTTGTTCTTAAAAAAAAGTAGTTTGTCTCCAGTTTTTGGAGAGAAACAGGCTGGAGAATCTTGACAAAATGTCCTCCTTATTAGCTTTCCCTTGGAGAGAAACCACTAACTAAATGCATATCATTTACACATATAACACAGTTTCATTATTCTGCTTGTTTCACCATCGAATTTCTTCAAACAAATTGTGGCATTAAGTCTGTTTTACATTAGGCCGGTCAAGTGATGGTACATATCTCACATCCTTATTTTTACATATTAAAAAAATTGAAGTTTGATTTTAGATAGCGTAAATACTCCACTAAAACAGTCGTATAACATCTATTTTGTCTTACACATTTGTTCGTGTATGGCTTGTTGAATAATAGGGCTAGAAACATATCAGAGATATACATGCTTTTATTTGTTGACCCATTCTGTAACTCTCTAAGATTGTATAATGAAGGGTGCAGTTCTAGAAACAGAACAGATGACATTGCACAGCACGTGTCCGCGGGCAATGGCGCATCAGCAGACGCGGCCGCGTTCAGCAGGTGGCGGTGCCTGGTCAGTCCTGATCCGATCGAACGCCATGGCACGTCAGGAGGCCTAGCCGCATTCAGCTGGCTGCTGTCATGTCCTGCTGCGTGCTTGGGTGTTCTTTGTGGTGCTCCTCAGTTTGCTAGTGGTGGAGGCAAATCGTTGCATGATTGGCCGTGGAGTCACATGCATGGCGAGCTAGCTGGTGGTGGGTTCCAATCAAAAGGCGAAAGCTTTGTCGGCGATTACCGGTGCCGACAGTGGTGATGCCTTCGGGCTCCATTCTCTCCCTGGAGGCGCTGTCATCGAACCCATCTCCGTGATTATGAATCTCCGGGTGAAAATCAAAATTCGATCTTGGATGGGCATCGGCGGCATCTATAATGTTGCTTCCTCCTTGGAGGCGACGCCATGGAGTCTAACTGTTTCTCGGTCTTTCTTTTTGTTACAATCTGCTGCAGCAAATGGCAATCTTCGTCGGTGGCAGTTTGGGTGGTATTTGCTTTAATCAAGTGATGTTTTCATCAATGGATTGGCCTATTCTCAAGTGTTGTCCTATCCCTGATGTGGTGGAAGAACGGATATAAGGAGTTTAACCTTGCTCAAGAGACTACACCGGAAGGCGAAAAGCTGCGGACATGAATTGTTTTCTTTAATTTATTTATTTTTTCATCAGTGTAGCGTGTTGTGCACTTCTGCTGATGGCCGACTATTGTCGGTGATTATATTTGGCTGTAACTCTTTTGGAGGTCAAGGCCATTATGGCTGTAGCGCCCTTGAGAGCCAAGACCGGGATTAATGCAATCTTTCTATTATCTAAAAAAGAAACAGAACAGATGATTGTATTATCTTTTGAGAACCTCCCTGAGATGAAAGGGCTATATATGGGGGTGGATGTCACACCCAGCCAACCAGGGTTTCATTCTCATCTTCTACATATTACAAAGCCCAGTTCTCTTTTGATTGTATTATCTTTCACTAATCTAGTTGTAAGTCATGCCAGTTCTGTAAGATTTCCAGAAGTAGATCATGGAAGCAAAATGCTATATCCCATCCTCTATCACATACAACTATGACATAACACTGACATGCATCCTCGCAAACCACAAACATAGTCAAAACATCAGATATTGTTATGGAGACCACAACTTAAATGGTAACTCAACCTATCATGCTAGTACAGGTGCATCACTTTAGTCGTGGCCCCGGTTCAATTCGGCTTGTGGAGATAGCAGGCCCATTGGAACCAGGGTTGGTGGTATGGGCTTGTGGGTGTAGCTAGCTAGGGTAAGACCAACTGCAATTAACATGTAAAAGCACCCAGCCTAGTGGACAACTGTGACACCCCGTGTCACTGTGTCATCCTCTGCAAGTATCTCCAACTGAACAGAAACCTAAAATCAATTTCAAATTCGAAATCATGCTTTCAAATAAATGTCAAACCAATGCTTGTGAAGCAAGTTAAAAATTTCAATAACAACTTGCCAAAGTAATAATTTCTGCAGCAAGAGCATCTGAAATGAGAATTTTGGGAGATTTTTCCATGATTTTTGAAATTCTGGAAGTGTCTCTAAAAATTCAGAGAAATTCATGCAAATCCTGCTGTTCCTTATTTTTTTATTCAAATTCTGTTGCTCAAACCTACCTGGACCCAAAAGAGACGTTGGAGCTGGATATTTATCCTATGTTCCCAGAATTTCTCATAATTTTTGGAGGTCGGGAAGGTTCCATTTTAATTCGACAAACCTGACAGCATGAATTTCAAGTTTATTCAAATTTGGGTCAAATTTGATCCTTGTGAAGGAACTCCAAGTTTTTCAATAACAACCTACCATAACCAAAAATACCTTTGGATAGCTCATCTCAAATGAGAATTTTGGAGAATTTTTGGTGATTTTAAAAATTCTTTTGGATGCCCAAATAAATCCCCAAGTCTGAAAAAGTGGTCAACTTTGACCGACTGCCATTTGAATTCCTTTGCGAATCAAGAAGTGCATGTCATGTCACTAGATTCACCATCTTTCAACCTTTCGGTTGAGACCAGTTTCACAATTTTTGGAGCTCGTTTGCTAGCTCGATTTGTGTGCACAAATTCGGGGCAAACCAGAGTTTGAATAATTCGGGAAAAGAAAAGATGCCATGGGGCCTGCCTGTCAGCCACTCACCTCTCACTGAGCGCGTCGGAGCTTTTCATCCACGTCGCCGACGACGACCGGAGCCACGCTCCGTACGTCTCCGCCGCTCGTCACCGCGCGGAGAGCCTACAAAGCGCGCCCCGCCCCACTCCGGCCTCCCCAACCCTAACCCTAGCTCTTCTCCCATCTCGCGCCGCCGCCCCCTTTCCTGTCGCCACTGCCGCGGCAAGCCAAGCTCGCCCCGTCGCCGTCGCGCCATTCCCGGCCGAGCTACCGCTCTCCTTGCTTCGCTATGACGTCCTGGGGCTAGCACGGTGGATGTCGTCGCGTTTCCGCGCGAAGTGCTCGCGGATTGGAGCTTCTTCCCCGAGCCCGGTTGCCGTCTCTCCTCCGCGCCGCCGTGCAATTCCTCCTTTTCCCGGTGAGCCTCCTTTCGATTGGCCGCACCTGGAGGAGCTTCTCCTTGTTGCGCATTTCCCTCACGCCACCTTTCTCCTTCTTCCGCAGCCCAAGCTCGCCAGATTCGAGTTTTTCCCCCGGGCCGGACTTCGCCGCCGCGACGACCCCGCCGGTGAACACTCCCCTCCGAGCCTCCCCGTCGACGAGATCTACTGCTCCGAGGTCCGCCCCGACGAGGTGATGCTCGTGCCCCTCTCAGTTTCCCCTCTCTCCTCCCCGTTTGGCCGGAACACGAGCGCCGCCGCCGCCTTTGCGCCGCCGCTCGTCGCCGACTGCCCTCCAGCCGTCGCGCACGTGCATGTGCCCGTGTTTCCGAGCCGCCCTCTCGTCGCCGAGATGGTGCCGCCCGATTTTCTCGCCTCCGAGCGCCGACGCGCCGGGAACGGCGGCCCTGCCAGCGCCGGCGCCGCCGCGCGCCATGTGCGCGGGCGCGCCCCCGGATCTGGTGCGGCTGCGCCTGGATCCGGTGTGGCCAGGACCCTGTGGTCCATCGTGTTGCCCAAATCTGATTCGTCCGCATATTTTCCAATCTTTTTCCGAATTTGTTTAATCCCCAGAAAATCACAGAAACTTGTAAAATCGATATAAAAATAATATAAATCCAAAAAATGCAAATCTAATTTTGTTGGACTCCTTGCGAACAGATCTATCCAACGAAAATGTCGGATCACATAAATCTGTTTATCTGTTTTCTGTAAAAATACTTATGTGTCAATCCTTGTTTAATTTCTAATAAATTCTCGGTTAATCCATAAATCATGAACTCTTGCATGCTTATAAGTCATCTGATCAAACACCTACAGAGCATTTTTCCACTGTCAGATAATGCTTAATTATTTTCTTATGATTTAAATCGTGTTCTGCATTGTTTAAATTTTTATAAATAATCCATATTGCAATAAATCGCCAAACTTCACAATAATTCACTTTCAGTGGTACTCTTCATCAGAAAAATGCCACTGGCCACAAAATAAATTTCGAAATTAATTAATTAATTTAATTAATCCACTCAAGTTAATTTAAGTAATTAACTTAATCAAGAGTCAATGAAGAAAATACTTCAGACGAAGATAATTAGTTAATCATTTGCATTTACAGTGTAAATGACTGTCCCGTCAAGTCGTTTAATCTTAATTGCATCATATTATTGCATCTAACTTGCATTCATTCCTTGTGATGGCGTATAGTGGCAGAGACGACTCCGGAGCCTCTGGACTTCCAGCTGCCGGAGGAGGCACAGCAGGAGGAGGAGCAGCAGCCTGACAGCACCAATGACCCCGCTAGCTTAGCTCCTGAGCCAGGCAAGCCCCGATGCATGCCTACCTGTTAGATTTTTACTTTCTCACTTGATTGGGGCTAGTAATTGATTGTGCATTAGGTTTACTAGGAGTTGATGTGAAACCATAGAACTGCATTAGGACCCCCCCCCTTCCTATCCTACCTTGTGTCCTATTTTGTAGTAGTTGGTTCTAGGATGGCGTTAGAATCTGCTAGGCTTAGTGGCTAGCGCACGGCAGAAGACGAGTGGTAGGTCCCACTCGCATGATAGGAATTACTCTGGATTGTACTAGCAGAATTTAGGCTTGTTGCAGACCGGACGGGGATTGTTGTGTAGGATGGTTGGAGAAGGCTGGGCCTTCACGGTGGTAGCCCCGTCTGTGTCGATTAAGGACCGTTCGTTGTTGGCCCCGCTGAGCAAGCTTGAACGTACTGATCACATGCTAGCGTTTTATGGGCCTAGTAAACTTAGTAGCTTACGTTCCCCTAGTGCGCGGTGGAAGCATGCTCTTTCTATCATGGTATTCGGGAGAGAAAGGATGCTTTCCAATCGGGGCGCATGTCTGGGACGGGGACCGTGCGGGAAGGCCTTTCTCGGGAGGAGTTGGATCCGGCCTAGCTCTAGGGGGACCTTTGCGAAAGGTTGCCGCATGCGACTTTGCGCGTGTGCGTCGTGTGGTCAGGTTTCTCCTGCAGGATGTACATCGATGCCGCTGCTCTCAGAAATGAGCACCCACTTGTTCACTGAGTCACCTCATAGTGTGATATTATTGATGATGATGATGATGATGATGATGCTAGTTTATTATGGTTACCTTCATATATTATGCTGTATACTGCTTTTACCTGATGTATTGTTGCTTTATACCTGTTTTAGAGATAAGTGCACTGTTTTATTGGTTAAGTACTTAATTGGGAATAAAACTTGAAAGTAAGGACCAAGTAATTAGTGCGCTTTTATATAAGTGAGTCAGCCTACCCCTTATAGCATTTGCATTCTAGGAGTCGGCTCTAGTTAGCCACGTTGACGGGTAAGTCTTGCTGAGTATTAGTTGCTCAGGGTTTGGCTCTTTAATGTTTTATGCAGGTAGCGTCTTTGTTCCGGACTCGTCTGGTGGAGGTGGCCAGTGGGACGGACAGCCTCCTGTGGGCTGGACCGTCCACTGGGAGCTGGATGAGTGATCTCCAGCTGAGTTCGCATCATCGGGCTTGTGATGCGGATTCGTGTATCGTGAGCGAGTGCTCCTGGTTGTATCGTCGTTCTTCAGACTTGGATTTGTATCGTTTTAGACTTCCGCTGTGCTACTCGATGTTTTAATTGGACTAATGTAATAACTTTAAGACTTAATTTGTGCTCTTTATGTGATGTACTGTTGTGTCTGTTCATCAGCATTTCCGACTCGATCCTGCGAAAAGCGGTAACGCTACAACAACCATTTACAAAAAAAAATATCGGTTGGCTGTTAGGAAAGACCAACTGCCTTAAATTGTTAATGCAGACTGGTAACACACACAATTGGCAACTGGAACCGACATCTTTTTGATGGGTAAAGCAGACAGTTTTACATTCCAATAGGAAATTTACTGGTTTGATAAAAAGGAAAGATGTAGATCATAACCAAGTGCTTATTTCCCTGTCGGTAAAAAAAATATTGCAGCATCTTGTAGAACACATTGACTTATACTCTCCATATCCCAGCTTATTTGGCATTCTATCTATGTTTTTGGCATGGCTTACAAGAAATGGAGGTAATGACAGCACCAAGGAAGTCACATAGTATGCTTTAATTTATTTGCCTCCCCATCTATTTCCTGTAAATTAACTACATATAACCCAAAGTTGGCAGGACATTGATAGTTTAGTTAATATTCAATGTATTTAAATATAAAGTCCTAGTATTAAAACAAAATTATCCACAATATTATAGACATTAAACATCTATTACTTGTAATTCATGCCAAAAATGATGTATATTTGTGCACTCAAAACAGTACTGATCTTGTAAACAGAGAATCATCTATCTATGTTTATAAATGTAGTGTGATATATAAATCCTACATGAAAACATAAAAACTTGAAAGGGACCACAAGGATAGTTATCACTAAATCCTAGATGAAAATGTCGTGATGGTTAACAGTGGATTGTGGATGGCTGGGTTGTCCAAACGGTGTTGTGGTGGATGTCACGGTGGTTGATGGTGGGACGGAGGAGGTTGCGGTGGTGGCGGAGCGGTGGTCAAGCTCAAAGTGGTACATGGTGCAGTGGTATATGGCAGGGCGGTGCATGACGTAGGGATGTGCGATGAGGTGGTAAAAGACAGTGTTGTGGTGCATGACACAGTGGCATACGGTACAAGAGTGGGAGCCAACAATGCCTTGCCAACAACGATATGAAGTACAAACACAGTGCAAAGTGGGTGAAAATTCAAACAGACTGGCAAAATATCTAATGGGAAGTATCAATTCTTAGTGGCACGCAGAGAAAACCTTGCGAATATGAATTTGTCAAATGCATGATGCTTTGGCCCAGAGATGATAGAGACATACATTAACCTCTGACCTCTTGTACTGCTGACCTTGATTTTTCCTTCGTATACTCAGCCAACATTGAATTGATGAGAAAGTCTTGCTATGTTATATATGTGATTCCAACTGTAGGCTGTCTTTGACACTCAAACGATATTTCAACGCTAACTATTTGTCCAAGTCGAGATCTGTTGCCGTAAACAATAAATTTTAGTGTTACACCATATCCAGAAGTCACTTAAAATTCCTTCTGTGCAATTGCGATGCTATAAATCTCGCATGGTTTGACAAGTATGCATTAGAGATTTTTTAGGATGCGGATACGGAAAACATAATTCAAATAAAAATGGCACGATTGTCAGCCTTTTCCTTTTGATATAACATTATACATCAGACAGAGCAAGCCAGTCTTCTTACATATTTATTTTTCAAGCTAATGCTGCAAGTCTAGTAGAAATTTAATTGAACGGGAACATCATTGCAGTACCACAGAATACTCCTTCTAATGTGCTAAATTTACCATTAGTGCAATGGCACAATGCACCATCATATATGAGAACTACCCATCCGTCCAAGTATGATAACTAAGATTTAGGCACCCAATATTTTCTGTCAGGATACCATGTCCAGTATTCAGGGAACTCAATAGGAACAGTTCCTTGTTTCTTTGTGTTGAGCATTAGCCTCTAACCATGCTGTTGAATTAGCTAGTCCACAAGTTTTCTCGGTTTTGAACAGCTTCTTATAGCTCATGGTCGTCTATATAAGTATAGTGTTCTTCTCAAAGGCTAGGTCGTCATCTTCTTGAACAACTTTCCTATTATCCATTGTAAAGCATGCACAGGCTACATTGATTGAACTACGTCTTACTTCCTACATTATGCTGGGTGCAAAACAATGCTTGATCAGACTGCGAACTCGATGTGAGGTGATGTGTGCAAGGTAATGTTTAGAAACAGGGTAATAATTTTGCTGGATATGGTATATATGAAAGTTACTAGCAGGAAAGATTAGCATTTATCTGAAAATAAAACAAACTACAGAGATCACCACAATTATTGTACAGTATCCATCGTCAGAGTTACCTTGTCACAAAATATGATACTGGAAATAGCTTCTTCAAGAAATCAACATTAGGTTTATCTTCCTTCTGCCTCACTAAGTTCATCACATCAAAATGCAGAGCTTTGAGGTTCTCCTCGTTGCTGAAGTACTGGGAAGTGGGATCATAATCTGTAACTTTTCAGTAGATGTGAAATAAAAGGTTGATGTTATTCATGATTTCATAATGATCACGACTTGCAGGACCATTAGGACAAAATTGATGTTCAGTTTGTCTTTTCAGGATGCTCACAGAACAGTATAGTATTTGATGCTCACATTCAAGAAACAGTACTTAAATTGCAATCTATATATTTGAAAAGAATTGTACTTCAACCATTTCAACTGTCACAAATGAACACGTAATGTGATTCTACTGCACAAAAAGTACATTATCGATTTTGTGAGTAGGTTCTGTGCTGCAAGTGCAATCTATTTTAAGCAAGGGGATAGAAATGCAAAATCATGAAATCATAAAGACAAATAGAGTTTGACCTGCTTTGGCACTGTATCATATTGGTAGGGTTTGTTGTTGTATCATGCTCCACTACAATAGATAGGGAATTTGGATGAATAAGATATGCAGAGAGTGTTGTTAAATAATGGATCAAACATGCATGTCAGAAAACTGGTGAGGCCGCTAGGACTCCTCCCCATGCAGATGATGATGAGGACATCACACCGCTTGATACACTCAAGCTAGCCCCTGCACCTCACATCGTCACCAGCTTGGCCTTTGAGTTCGATTCGGACTCTAGGAGCAGCCTGCACTAAATCGGGTGCCCAAATCACATACATGCTCCATTTTGGATGTTCTACACATGCCTGTAAAGCTAAGAATATAACCTTTCTAATAGCTAGGTCACACTTGGCATGTCATCATGATTCCTAATTGATCACAAACTTGTTTAAAGAGAGGTGTTGGAGTGCATTGACGCGTGAACTAGTAGATTCTTTGTTCCTTAAGAACATGGCCAACAAACCCATGGATATCCCTTCAATAGACACCCACATCCTCATCCCAACTACCAATGATCCTGCATCTATCTTCAGTTGGTTGAGGGCAGATCTACCCCCTAACAAGAGGAGGGGGACATGGAGCAGAGGTGCTACTATCAAATGGATAAGGTTACTTGAAGGCTCTGTATTTGCATTTGATGGTGAGCATGGTAAGCTAATAAATATATGGGAGAACTGGCGGCACGAGGACAGCAGGGCAGATTGGCGGTGCGAGCAGCAGCAAGGGCGAGCGGCCTTGCCGACGGTGACGCGAGCAGCAGGGCGGACTGGAGGAGCAGCCGCGCGGACGAATGGGCGCGACAGCCACAATGGTGCGAGAAGGGTAAATATGACATTTCATCCATCTCTTTAAATGAAAAATGTCTGGAATGTTATTTTCCAAAATACTGTTCATCTTTCGATGCTATTTTCCGAAGGTCGAATCTTTCGCTGGTATTTTCCGAAACACATGATCTTTTGATGCTAGAGAACCAATTCTCCCTAAATATATTTAGTACCTCATTAGTTGCATCATATTTTGCATATATGATTATATCTGACTCTAGGTGTAGTATGTAACTTTATTTTGCATGAGTAATTTCTCTCAATGTTGCCCATGTCCTCGTATATCTCATATCGTGTAGCATATGTCGTGATCGGCAGACGTGTGTTGTGTAGTGGTTTTTGTATAATGTAAAATACCGGCTATGGCATGTCACTGTAATTACATTGTATAATATGCCGCTGGTGGCATTATTGTAACAATTCAGTAATAGTTCTACTATGTTGCACTAGTCGTGTTTAAAAAATACTTATTCATTTGAGCCTTGCATGTTGGACATTTGTATTTTTTTATTCATTTAGTCTTTTCTTATTTTTTTATTCATTCGTCCCCTTTCTCTTTCCCCATAGCGGACATTCCTCGTCGCCAACGACGGGCACCAGAGTTCAGCTCCATGCGCCGCAATTGAGATCCTACTCCCGGTGACGTCCCGAGCTAGCGTCGCCCCGGCTGCTAGGACGTCGCCGTAGCTTCCGCTAGGGCAGGAAGACTGGACGAGACTAAGCTCGACGAAGGAGAGGCGTTGTCTTCCAGAGCAGCCGATCGAGATCCAATAAAGGTCGATCTCTTCCTCACTTTGTTGTTCCCTTTCCGTCCAGGCTCCCCGTGTTTTTCCTCACCTTGCCGATCTGTCATCACTACAAATGGCATCAGTGAGAAGACGAGTGCTTCTGCTTCCTCGTAATTCAAACCCTAGGTAGCACGTACCCATTTCCTGATCTGAAGAAGTTTCAATTTCTAGTAGAATTCTCGTTCGTCAGGTTGAGGAATTTCGACTCGTTGTGTTGGAATTTCAGAATAAAACTTTCTTAGTTGAATGTTTTTTTTGGGAGATCTGATTCCTACGTCAGTACGTATTGTGATTTGAGCTTTTGTTTCGTTCCAGGCTTCCCGTGTTCCTCCTCCCTGGCTGATCTTTCTACAAACGGCAACGGTGACAACCCCAGATAGAATGAAATCATTTTACTGATTTGAAAGCTTCGGATTTCAGTATAATTCTCGTTCCTCAAGTTGAGAGAGGTTTCTATTCTTTGTCTCGGACTTCAGATAACAGTTCGAGAAGAATGATTGTTGTTGGGGGATCTGATGCGTACGTGGTGTGAGACTGATTTGAGCTTTTGTTTCTCAATTTGCAAGCATCCGTGGTCCTGAAGGTTGGTTCTTGATTTTTGCATGTTATGTTTCTCGCATCTATAGTTTTGATCCATCTGCTGATGAAAGGACGAAAATGGGGAATGCTCCCAGCAGCTGGAACAACGCCTGATCTGAGATTCGTCCCTCTTTCTGATCTCTATTTCAGGTCTTGCTAGGTTTCTCACCATTCACGTGATGGCTCCTCCGACAGCTGGAAAGGACACTTCGATCACCGATCTCGGCGACGACGCGGCGAGGTCCTGTCCAGCCTCCCGTCTCAGGCGAGCTTCGCCATCACCTCCGTGGTGTGCAAGCCCTGGCTTAGAGTCTGCAGAACTCCGGCGTTCCTCGGCAACTTTCGCCGTCGCCACCCAGGCCCCGGCCCCCTCCTTGGCCTGCTGCAGTTCACCGAACGCCTTGCCAACGTCTGCCTGGCCAGAGATGCCGGCGCCAGCTCTCGTCCTGACCTCACCGTCACTCTCCGCAACATGGACAAGACCGTGCACGTGCTGTCACGGTTCCGCAGCAACCTGGAGCTCCAGATCGTGGACCACTATGGCGGTTGGTGCCTCCTGAAGTCAGGCAAGTACAACCATATCTTCGCTTTCGACCTGCTCACTGGCAAGAACAAGGAGCTGCGGTGGCCGAATAAGGAGATCTTCGACTCCCACATAATTGGCTTCGTGATAGATGGCGGAAACGTTGTCTACTTACGACCGCCTACCAGTACCTACTTTCCGGCGGAGGCTCCGAGTGACTACTGCTACTTCTACACCACCAATACCGATGAGTGGCAGAAGATCCAGCTGCCGTGGTGGTCCAGCCAGGGACTAGCAGAAGGTGGAGCCTATCAGCCAAGGTACATAGAATGGGACCACATAACCTGGAAGAAACGTTCAGGTGAGGTAATATACAGTCTGTGTGGTGACTCCACTGCCGGTTGGCGCCTTGTTGGGTTGGACACGAGATCAATGTCCTACTCTATCATTAGCCTGCCCAGACGTCTGCTGCACTATAGGATGTTGCATCGCATGACCATCATGGAGATGGATAAGCCCGGAAGCATTTGCCTGGTCCTAGGGATTGAGGAGCCCAGGTTCAAGGTGCAGGCGTGGCTCCAGCAGCGAGGAGGAGGAAATGCTGCCGCCACTGGCAATGGCGAGTGGAAACTTTATAGAAAAGTGGAGCTTCAGGGGCTGGCTTCCAAGCTCGCTGTGCAGCTGAAATATGTGCAAGTCGTCGCGGCGGTAGCCGGCGTGGTTCACCTGAGGCTGGTGGTGGCAGCCAAAATAATGACAAGGGCTTCTCCTACTACTTCGTGTCCTTGGACCTCAGCTCCTGGGAGTTCATCAACGTGCACGCCGAGAAAAATCTGGGCTGCAACGAAAAGTTCTACCCCTTTTTCCTGCCATGGCGTGCTCCTTTTCTCACTCCCGCAGGTAATAATGCGGAGGCTGCTGATAGCTAAGTTACTTGTTTAATAAGGTGAATGACCATGCGACTGGAATGGATGGAAATATGTTGTGTATTGTTATGGTTTGAACTTAATATGGTGTGTCCAGACAATGTACCTTTGTACTGTGTGTTTTATTATTTGAACTTAATATGGTGTCGCTTATTATCTCAGATGCAATATGCGGATGCTCATAGCTAGTTACTTAATCCGAATGATGGAGTGACCAGAATGGATGTAATGTGTTATGTGCGTGTGTGTGTGTGTAGTGTGTGTGTGTGTGTGTGTGTGTGTGTGTGTGGGGCGCGCGCGAGAGAGAGAGAGAGAGAGAGAGAGAGAGAGAGAGAGAGAGAGAGTTATTTCTGTTTATTATGATTCAAGATCTTCAATTCCTTGTTGTCCAAAAATCGGGATTACTATGTTAATGGTTGGGGCTATTCATGACCTTACAAATAGGCTCAACTACATAACTGTGGCATGTCAATTAAATCGTAAATAGTTTTGCTTTGTCCTGTATGTTTTATGATTTGAACTTAATATGGTGTCGCTTATTGTCTCAGATGCAATATGCGGATGCTCATAGCTATTTACTTAATCCGAATGGAGTGACCAGAATGGATGTAAATGTGTTCTATTTGTGATGGCTGGGAGAAACAATGTAGCTTATATGCATTATTTAAGTTTAGTGGTGGCGCTTAACTCAGAAAATCAGTAGATCATTTCAGTATTGTATGCATGGTTTCTAAATGTCATGACAATGTGGATGAGCTTCTCGTGGGTTCTTTCTTCAAAAAACTGGTGCTCAACGTGGTGTATTTGCCTTATCCTGATTATCACTTGACTTTGCTATATTACTTGGCTGTCACTTGACATTAAAAAAAACCACATTTCCCCATCTACCTCTCCGACCTCACGGGCACTAGCTTCCGTCTAGACCTCACCGTCATCCTCCAGGGATTGGTAGAAGGTGAAGCTGAAGCGGCAAGGTCCGTGCAAGCTAGAAAACTTATTTCGAGAACAAAAAATTTAATTTGGAGGTTTCGCAAGAATCTGCAAACATCACAGTTTGCATATATAAACAGGGCAATTTGGACTCGTGAAGGTGGTCAAGGACATAATTTCTTTGGTATGTCAGATCCCAATGGAAAAGACGAAATGTCAGTTATTTCGATGAAATTTTGCCGACTTTTTTCTAGCACGCAAGGATGGCACATCATAACCTGGAAGAAGTGTGCCAGCAAGTTTGTCTACAGCCTGTGTGGTGGCTTCAACGTCGGTTGGCGCCTCGCTGCGTTCGACATGAGATCATTATCCTACTCCACCGTTAGCTTTCCCAAAAGTCTGCGGCGCTAGCTATAGGATGGTGCATCACATGACCGTCATGGAAATTGATAAGCCCAGAAGCATTTTTCTGGTGCTAGCTGTTGCTGAGCCCAGGTTCTATGTGCGCGCATGGCTCCAGCGCCTAGGAGAACGAAATTCTGCCAAGTGGAAACTATACAGGGAAGTAGAGTTTCAGGGCTTCAAAGCTCGGCTTGCAGCTGAAACATGTGCAGGTCGACGTGGTGGATGCTGGTATGGTTTTCCTGACACTTCAGGCGGCCAAAGAGAATGAGCAGGGTACCTTCTGCTTCTCCTACTACATTGCGTTGTTGGACCTCCGCTCCAGGGAGTTCACCAACGTGTACCTCGAGAAGAATGCAAACTCGTACGATAATGTCTACCCGTTTTTCCTGCCATGGCGTGCTCCGTTCTTCTTCGTGCAGGTGATAATGCGGAAGCTGGTAACTAAGTTTCTTAAAGGGGAATGATAGTGAGAGCAGAATGGATTTAAATTGTTCCTGTGTACTTATAGCGGATCGTCAAACATTGTTATATTGTAGCTTTATTATCCTGCATTGTTTATGATTTGAACTTATCGTTCTGTTTATCTCCACAGAATAACTCAATCATATCAATATCACATTGATGCTGAATGTTCATGACAGCGCATGAGATTCTCGCCGGTTCTTTTATTAAATTTTACTTGGTTTATAGTATTTATGTTTTATTATTTCTGTTCATAACGCTTCAAGATCATCAGTTTCATTGTCTTCAAAATTTAGAGGTCACTGTATTTTCACTATTTTAGATGTGATGAGGATGCAAAAAATCTCAAAGCAACAAAAGTGGGGATTTTATTTCTTGAACATGCACCATATCTTTGTATTTAAGAGATAAAAGGGGCAACATACGCATTCAGGTTCCCAACCCATGCCCGGAGGTTAGGGAACCGATCACAATTACATGATGTCCTTTTACACGGTTACACGACACAAAAAAACGTCATAGGTGATGGGCAAAGACATTTAGGTGACAGGCATCCAGTCCGTCACCCGTAACTCGTCACTGATGATAAGAGAAAGGTGACAGGCATATGTCCGTCACATATTCATAGGTGACGCGAATCCAAGCGCCCAATATTATCATTCTCTTAACTCCTTCCCACTTGTCTTTTCGATCGTCATGTGAAAGCACACATTGTTAATTAGCAAGTGCTGCACATTCTTGTCTTCTTGGTCACAGAGTACACATTGTACCGGGTGAGGGAGTCCTCTCTTCATGAGTCTATCCGCCGACCAGCACCTGTTGCGTATGGCAAGCCAAAGAAGCATTTTACATTTGCCCGGCGCCCAGGACTTCCACAAGCGCTTCCAAAGGTTCCAAGGCGATAGAGCCCTGAAAGTAGGCTCGATAGGCCGATTTGCTTGAAAACGAGCCAGAAGAATGATGCACCCATATGTGGTGGTCCTGCTATATATTGAGGTTGACTTCCATGACGGCTCTCCATAGTTGGAAAAATTCATAAAATACTTCAGCAGAGAGCTATACCTGAATATCTTGTGTCTAAAAAAATACTGATCTTGCATTGCTTCTGTTAATGTACAGCTTTGAGCTATTTTTGGATGGACAGGGAAATGACTAACAGTGTTAGATCAGAGATGGAGAGAAGCCATGTAGCCAGCGATCCGTCCAAAACAGAGTATTGACACCATTGCCAACATGTGTAACCACAGAAATCGCAAACAAGGCACACATATATATTTGGACGGGATGGTGTTGGGGATTGGAGTTGTGAAATATATTCTTATTTTTAGGTGTCCCGCACTATTTTTTGGTGGTTGTGGGTGGGGTGGAGGGGGGGGGGGGGGGGGGGGGGGGTAGAGGTTTGATGCATACTGCTATCATCACTTAAGATGAAATTCTGTACAGTGCGTAGGTTATTGCCATCTCTTACTGCTCCAATTTGGTCGCATTCGCGGATTGTGGATATATCCATGTCAACCCGTTAAGGTACACAGTTCGGTAGACAAATCTGCTGATGTGAACCATAGGATTAGGGCTGGTTTGGGTCTTCATCCGGATACCAACAACCCGAGAGGAGAAAGCTCGTGAATTCTCTGGACACCGGCTTTCTCTCTCCGCGTTTCCGCCACAGGTCGTCGCCGCTTCGCCTCTACCCACGCCGTCCGTCACTCCCTAAGCTCCCGCTCTCCACCCCGTCTCGATTCCTCCTCCCCATATCGTGTAGACCAAGCCGCGGCGCTATCTTCTCCAACGCTGGCATGAACGAACCCACTCTCCAAGTTTTTGCCCACTCTGCAAGGTTATATCGCAGCTGCCACTATTGAATAATCCTTAGAAATATGGCCCATAACCAACCCATAGATATCCCTATTGTAAACACATGAAGCCTCATCTCCATAACCAATCATCTTGCAGCTATCTTTTCATGGTTAAGGGGAATATCAGATCTCCCCCTAATTAACCAGTTACTTCCTCCATTTCAAAATAAGTGTCATTCTAGCAACATCCAGTTTTGCCAAAATAAGTGTCATTCTCGCTTTCCAATGCAGCTTTCTCTCTATCTCTCTCCTTCTTCACTGCTCATCGTTTTCAGCGCGCTCTCTACTTTTTCATCTCTCCTTAATTCCCATGCCTGAGGCTAGAATGACACATAAATTGAAATGGAGGGAGTACCAAGCATGTGAGCGAGACGATTCAACCATGATGCACGTAAGCTTCTTCTCTTATACCTATGCTTTGAGTGGGGAGAAGTGATGGAGTTTTTTTTTTCTCTCTGGGGAAAATCCCCGTTGCGACACGCCGAGTCAATCCCAAGGATCGAATTCAGGTGGGTAGGCTGGCAACTGCCCACCTTGCCACGAAGCTGTTGGCTCATTCGCAGAAATAAATAAATGATATTTAGTAATGATTTTATGATGGAGGACAGGGTGAAATATAACATCACAAATTCATCAAGCCATGCAACGTACCTGGATTGTTGGTCCTAGCTATACTGATCATCTTCAACAAACATGCACCGCCATTGACTGCATGTCCCATCGATTACAGAGAATATGCAGTTCAGCAAAATAAAAGAAAAGGAGATCGAAGAGAATGGGTCGCAAACCAGAATATGAGCAACAAAGACAATAGGTTGTGACGTTTCCCACCATAGCATGCTAAGGGAACAAGATGCACAGCGTGGCATGCCACCTTTCCTACCATTGCACGCTAATGTTAAGGTGGCGGCAGGAAGGATGCATTGTTGCATAGGATCACAGTGGTGGCACCCGACAACAAGGGCTCAATACGAATAGAGCATGGTGACGGGTCGTCTTCTTGCATAGATGGGAGGAGACATTATGGATGCAGGCACCTGGGAGATTGTCAAGCATTTTGCATATCTCATTCTAGTTCTCGTACTTCCTCCGTTTCACAAGACCTGTGATTCTAGCTTTGGACATAAGAATCAAAGAGAAGTGATAAAGATGTAGTGCACAGAAATTATACCGAAGGACCTTCCGAGTAAGATCAAAGCTAGATGAGAGATATAGAGAAAGAGATGCATTGGGAAGTGAGAAAGATACATTGAAAATGTGAGAAACACAAATATTGTGGCAAAAAAAATGAGGGCTAGAATGATAAGTATTGTGAAACAGATGGAGTAGTTATTTTCATATGTTACATCCGTACTTTCTTGATGTTGCAGCATCTTGGAGCCTTGCATGTCACTCGCAATAGTTGTTTTTGTTTCTTGAGTAAGTATTTTTATTTCGCTGCAGTAACTATTTGTAGTAGTTGCAACTATATCGGCTGTCCCTAGAGAAAAAAAGCAAGAGACTTTATCCTTGCCAAAACAAAAACGAGAGACTTATCAATTTAGATTTCCCTGAATGCTATTACTTAAGTATAACAGAAGGAAAGTCCGCTGGCGAGCCTTTCCCTTGTGTAAATGGTGGCTTCCTCGCAAAAAGATACAGAAAAGGAAAAAAGCCTCAGACCGGCAGTTGCCCCTTGCTCTTTCCCCACAGCAATCTGTCCTCACCAAACAACGGGCACTGGATTTCTGCTCCAGACCCCATCGAGATCCAGACTCTCCGTGCTCGTCATCCCTTGCCAATCTATCTGCTTTCATAGAAACAGCATCGGTGAGAACACGGATACTTCCTCTTATTCAAACCCTAGCTTCAAAGGAATTCATTTCCAGATTTTGAAAAGCTTCGATTTTCGGTAAAATTTTTCGATTGTTATGTTGAGCGATCTCTGTTCCCGTAGGTGTTGAGAATTGTGCTTTTCTTTCTCGGTTTGAAAGCTGGATCTCAGGATCTGCGTCTATCTAGGTTAATTCTTGATCTGTAATTTTGTATGTTATGTTTGTCACATCTAGGGTCGATCTACTGTTGACAAAAGGAAGGAAATGGGGAATTCTCTCCGAGATCTGTTCCTCTTTGAATTCATTTCAGGCTGCTAGCTTCCTCTCCCTTCGAGTGATGGCACCTCCAACCACTGGGAAGGACACTTCGTTCTCGGATCTCGGCGACGATGCTGTTGGCGAGGTCCTGACCTGCCTCCCGTCTCAGACGAGCCTCGCCGTCGCCTCAGCGGTGTGCAAGCCATGGCTTAAGATCTGCAAATCACCTGTGTTCCTCCGGCACTTTCGCCGGTGCCACCCCGGCGCAGATCCACTCCTTGGCCTGCTTCACTTCTCCGGCAACATGATCTCCAACCTCCGCATGATCTGGGACGCCGGCGCCAGTTCCCGTCCCGACCTCACCGTCACCCTCCGCAGCATGGAAAAGACCGTGGGCGACCTGGCACGGTTCTGCTGCAACCTGGACCTCCAGGTTGTTGACCACTACGGCAGCTGGTGCCTACTGAAGCCGCGAACCTCCAACAACATGTTATTCGTTTTTGACCTCCTCACTGGCCAGAATAAGGAGCTGCGGGGGCCGGAAGGCCCAGAAGAGGAGACGTTCTTTCTGAACATGACCGGCTTCATAATCGAAGGCGGCAACATCATCTTCGTGAGGAAGCGTACCAGAAGCTACTACTATCCAAGTCGGGCTCCGAACAATGACTGCTACTTTTACACCGCCAGCAATGGGCAGTGGCGGAACGTGGAGCCGACGTGCCGTGAGGCTGATGCGGCAGACTACGCCAGACGTAGGCACAACATACTCTGGAAGAAGTGTGTCAGAGATGTTGTCTACAGCCTATGCGGCGACTTCACCATCAGTTGGTGGCTGACTGCGCTGGACACGAGATCCATGTCCTACTACATCGTTAAGCCGCTCAGATGTATGCAGCGCTATCGCAAGTTGCCTGGCATGACCATCATGGAGATGGACAAGCCTGGAAGACTTTGCCCGGTTCTTGTGGCTGGGGAGCCCTTAAACGTGTGGGCGTGGATCTGGCAGCAGGGAGAAGGAAATGCTTCCACCGCCGCTGGTGAAGGCGAATGGAAGCTTTACAGGAAAGTGGACCTTCAGGGGCTGGCTTCAATGCTTGCCGTGCAGCTGCAACGTGTGCATGTTGTAGCAGCATACGCTGGCGTGGTTCACCTGAGCCTGCTGGCTGCAGCCAAAGAGCATGAGCAGGACATGTCCTACTACTTCGCGTCGTTGGACCTCGTCTCCAGCGAGTTTACCAACGTGCAGGCCCAGGAGAATTTCGGCTGCCCCGACAAGATCTACCCGTTTTTCCTGCCATGGTGTGGTCCTTTTCTTCCTCCCGCAGATGATAATGCTGAAGCTTGTGACTAAGTTATGTATTCAATTCAATAAGCCGAATTAATGAAGGTGTGACCAGCATGGATTGCTTAACGAGGTGTTTATGGAATAATCTAATGATCCCTGAAGCTTGCTCTGCTACTTGGTTTATATTATTTATTTCTATTTGGTTATTTCTATCCATTACGCCTCAAGATAATCAAATCTTTGATCTTAAAAAAAATCAGAGGATCAGTGTATTTATGGCTGTTTTAGATGCGATTTGAATGCCAATACTCTCAAACCAAAAAAAATCAATATTTTCTGTGAATTTGTTGTCAAGCTTCAGTACAGAAAAAAATTGAAAGTACTATCATTTGGAATATATGAGTTATATGGAGTGATTTTTGTGCATGTTTCAACATAACTAATTGTATTGTTCTGGATGGATCAGTGAATATAGTTCTAGATGTGTTGCTTGTGACCTACAAGGGTTGCTCGTGGATTCATCTGCTCAAAGTGTAAGAGGTTTTTCACATTTTTCTCGACACCTGTCCAGAGGCCCAGTGCTCCATGTTGAATACAATTGCTATTGATAACAGCGGATACCTGTCATATACTTCATAGACATGCTTTTGATGGGGTTTTTGGTAAGATGGACAAAAGATAACATCCTTCAAAGATTTAGGTTCTATGAATAAATAATACTTTTTGCAGTGTACCCATGCTTGAGTAGTTTTCAATAAACACGTAGACAATGAATTTCATGACAACATTACATGATGTTTCAGTGAATGATTGTGGTGGTCCTGGAGACATCACAATTCTTACGATGCGATAAGGTGCTTCTGTTTCCATGGAGGAAATTCTGCCACAATATGTGTCATCACTAACTTCCAACTCTTTATAGTATGTATAGGCCTAGCTGAGATTTTTGCCGTTAAGAATTTGGTAGTTTCCATTTCCTGGATTTGGTGGCACAAAGTTTAGCACCAAATTTAAACTTGGTGCTATATATTCATTGAACCATCACCATGAAGCACTAGTTTTCTTTTGTTGATAATTTCTGAATGTCATGACAGTGGATGAGCTTCTCCTCGTTTCATTTTTTTAGAACACTGGTGCCCAACGTGGTGTCTGCCTTGTCCTGATGAGTCTTAAGATTGCTATATTTTTTTGTTATAGTATTTAAATTAGGTTATTTTTGTTCATTATGATTCAAGAACCTCAATTCCTTGGTCTTCAAAAAAAAGGAATATTGTATTTATGGCTGTTTTAGAGGCCATGAGGACGGAAGTGAGATCTTAAAGCGACTAGAGAAAGGATCATAAGCATCGTGGAATTTTTTTGTTACTCTTGCTTACCGTGGTGTTTATAGAATATCCTAATGATCCCTGGACATTGCTTGCTCTGCTACTTGCTTTACATAGTATTCTTTTTTTTATTTGGTTTTTTTGATTCATTATGCCTCAAGATCATCAATGTGGTCTTCAAAAATCAGAGGATCAGTGCATATAAGGCTGTTTTAGATGCGATTTGAATGCCAATGATCTCAAACCAACAAAAGATCGATCAACATTTTCGGTGAATTTATTGTCATGTTTCAGTACAGAAAATAAGCAATTGAAAGTATGTATCTTTTGGAATAAGCGAGTTATGGACTGATTTTTTAGAACGTGCGCGTAGCGCAGCGGCAAGGCTTGCGGTTGGCAGCCTTGAAGTGGTGAGTTCAACTCCCAGTTCTCACCCAAAAAAATCCCCTCGCTCTTCCGCACGCAAAGCACAGGTTAAGCACTCGCGCCGATTCTCACCGGCCAGCTGGGTCCGTGTGTACGAGTGCGGAGGGGGGTTCGGGGGTTTTCTCGATCTGTGTGACAAGATCATTCTCGTTAGAAAATGCCCGGGGGGCGTCATACCCCCCGCAAGTTGAGTTTTTTTTTATATGGAGTGATTTTTGTGCAGTTCAACATAACTTAACTCATTGTATTGCTTTGGATGGATCAGTACGAGTATAGTTCTACCTATCTTGCTTGTGACCTACATGGATGCATCTACTCAAAGTGTAAGAGGTTTTTCATATATTTTTCAACACCTATCCAAGAGGCCTAGTGCCCCATGTTGAATATAATATTGCTATTGATAATTAACAGCGGATACCGATCATATACTTCATATACATCCTTTCGATGGGGTTTTGGGTAAGATGGACAAAAGACAATACCCTTAAAAAATTTATGTTCTCTCAATAAATAATATTTTTGCAGTGGTACCCCATGCTTGAATGGTTTTTTCAATAAACACCAATGTGGTTCTGTAATGTAGACAATGAATTTCGTGACAACATGGACACAGCCAGGAGCAGGTCCATGATTTTTTTAGCAAATGACCTGGAGACGTCATAATTCTTAGGGTGCGATAAGGTGCTTCTGGTTTCATGGTGGAAATTCTGCCAGAATTTATGTGCCATCACTAACTTCCAACTCTTTATAGTACGTATAGGCCTAGCTGAGATTTTTTCCGTACGTTAAGAATCTGGTGGTTTCTGTTTTCTGGCTGTGGTGGAACAAAGTTTAGCACCCAATTTAAACTTAATGCTATATATTCATTGCATCATCACCATGCAACACTAGTTTTCTGTGTTGATAGTTTCTGACTGTCATGACTCATGACAGTGGACGAGTTTCTCCTGGTTTCATTTTTCAGAACACTGATGCTCAACCTGGTGTCTGTGCCTTATCCTGATGAGCCTTGACATTGTTATATTTCTTGGCTTCTAGTATTAAATTCGGTCATTTTCGTTCATTATGCTTCAAGATCCTCAATTCCTTGGTCTTTTAAACTCAGGAGTATTGTATTTATGGTTGTTTTAGACAAGGACGGATGAGATATTAAAGCAAATAGAGAAAGGATCATAAGAATCTTGGAATATATTCGTTACTCTTGCGCATCAAGTATTTTTTACCGAAACCTGGAGAAACGGGAGTGGGGCCAATTTGATGCATATTATCTTGGCCTCTCCGTACCAAGATTTCATTATGGAATTGTTGTGAGGTTCTTTTATTAGTACAGAATAAACTCATGAAAGTAATGTTCTTTATTTGGATTTCACGAGTTATACAGTCATTTTCTTTTTGCCTGTTTCAAGATAACTCATCATATTGTTTGGACCGGGATGGATCTGTAGGATTTATTCTCAGGAAGGGATCGAATTATTTTTCGTTATTCTTATCCAGCCATATTTATGAAACTAAAAATCCAATCAAAGCGCACACTTCATCACTGAAGTTCTCTTGGTTTGACTCTCGGCCGTCATGGTCTGGCTCCCAATGAAGGTCCCCAATTAATGGAGCCGTCGGATTGGGCTCGGGCATATCCTCGATAGGGAAAATAATCAGGCGGCTAGCACTTCAGAATACGAGCACCATCAGAGAATACAACTATCTCACTATCTGTATTTATCACAATAACTAATCTGTTAGTTCTTTTCTCTTTTACTTGGCATGGCAAATATTAACAACGTATATAATGAGAAAATAAAAAATTTCACGTAATTAGATATAATAGAAATAACGGCAACACTTAATCGATGGAGGAAACCAAACACTAAGACTTTTTGTTTATGCATGTGATGTTCATATGCAGATACAGAGACCCAAACCACCAGCGCTATGAGCTATACAGACCACCGCACAGCTCGCTATAAGCATCACAGCCTGAACTGATGATAAAGATTGGAGAAAAAAATGGTGGGAGGGAGAGAATGAGGAGAACCATCATAGTGGAGCTCAGCGTATAGCGTGGGTGCTAGAAAGTGTAACCATGGATCTGGTCAGCATCTAATGACTTTATTTAAATATCTCTAATTCTAAATAGGCAATTAGAAAAGTGCCACTATATCGTAGAGAGAATGCATGAGGAGGCGTTTATGTGACATTTTAGTAAATGCCTCTACGAGGGTCTAGAGGCAGCAAAAAGGTGCCTCTAGTATATAAACAAGTTGCCTCTACGGGAAGTTTCCCGCGAAGTTGATCTTGTAACCTCCGCGGATCTGGCAGTCGCAGATCCGGCCACCCTCAATCCGGGCGCCATGGATCTGCTTGGCGTAGTGGAAGAGAAAACCGCCATGCCAAGTTTGGAAGCAGCGAACTTGTAGCAAGCAGGAAAGGGTGGTGTGCAACGTGGTTGTGGAGGAAGAGGCACGGGTGTGAAGGTGGATGTGGAACTGAATGGTGCAGAGGAGCGGCACGCGGGGGTGGCGGAGATTGGGGGGTGGGGTGCATGTGTGAGAGGAATGAGGGTTGGGAGTTGGGGTTTTTGTTTTTGTGGACTTTGCCACGGAGTGTGCGTCTAGCTAGGGTGATTCCCTGTTGTGACATCCTGGCCCAGAGCTTAATAGGATTGATAAGAATACTCATGTCAACAAGTTGCAACTTCTTTTCCGGAAGTTCATCTCGAAAGAACTTCAAGGTTAAGTGTGCTTGGCCTGGAGCAATTTCGGGATGGGTGACCGACCGGAAAGTTCTTCTCGGGTGCGCACGAGTGAGGATAACGTGCGCAGAAAAGACTTGTGTTTGTCTGTGAGGACTCTCTTAAGATCCTAGAGAGCTGCCAGATGTGAGCGGCTCGGCTCGGGGAGCGGGACGTTACACCTGTGGGCTTTTAGCAATGTCTATCAGGAAAAATTAGAGGGATCATGGGATAAAACAGTTTTTAGTAGTGAAAAATACAAAAACAGAAGCGGTACATGTTTCTGCCAATTAAAATTTGTAAGAAGAAAAGCACAAGGGCATTTACCCTTTACTGATTGGAGTGCAGAAAGATCTCAGCCACAGAGCGAGGCCCCCATTTATTCTATGATCCATTTAATATTTTTTAAGGAAATTCCCCATACTGTAATCCAAAAATCATTCCGTCAGCCTGTGTCAGTCCATTACTTCATTATGCCAAGAACTCGGTCTATTCGGTTGAAAATAATTCAATGAATTACTTTATTTTTGTCCCTGACAGTGACCATTTTGCATATTTGATTACATTAATCAAGCAACAATTAGCTTATTAGATCACATGCCAAAAGACATTATCTCCAGAAGCTTCTGCTGGAATTTGTATCAGTGAGCAATCTTGAAGGTCTGTGTTGTCTTTCTTTGCCACCTCGTTCTACATAATAGGAAACACAGATATTTTTTGTATACTTAGATACCTCTTGTAATGTTGGACGTATATTAGCCTGATAGGTTCTCTTGATGTTACAACTGTTCTTTGAAACCGATGTCGACACCAACCGTGTCTAACAAAGATGTGATGGTTCCTAGAAAGAAAGTAGCATGCCGCTACTTTTTATTTTTTGGAATATTCGGGCTTATTTTATTAGTAATATGCTGCTACTGCTTTAATGTTGTATGCCTTCTGTCTTTCCTCATATTTCTTCAATTGCCATGGAAAGATATACTGGTCCAAATTATTGCTCAGAAACTGTAGCGACTTTGTATCATATGTCGTATAGGTTGCATTATTATAACATTAATTTCCATTATAATTGTAATGCGTTTCTCTAGTCATGTTTAAGTGTTGTCGATCGTTGGAACCTTGTATGTTCGACAGCTGTGTTTGTTTTCAACAAGTGTTTATTATTTGCTGCAGCTAGCAGTTCCCTGTAGAAGTTGCAACCGTAAAAGAAAACATTGACAAACGAACGCAAATTATCGGCAGTCCCGAAGGAAAAAAAAAACGGGAGCCTTCTCAATTTAGATTTCCCCTAATGATTACTACAGCATACAAAAGGAATACAGCTGTCCGCTGGCGAGCCCAGCGTGTCCCATCCCAAAAAATAAAAAAGAAAAAAAACAGAAATGTGAATATATTGTTTGCCTCGCAGATCACGTGGTGCTCCCTTGTCCCCTTTCTCTTTCCCCACAGGCCACAGCATCAGTCCTCACCAACAACGGGCGCCGGAATTCAGCTCCAGCCGCCGCAGCCGAGATCCTCCGCGCCGGGAGCAGTCCACGAGCGAACCCAGCCCTTCCGACTGCTAGCCTAGGTCGCCAAAGATTACGTTAGGGGAAGGATGACACAGGACGAGAGGGAGCTCAACGAAGGAGAAGCGTCGTCGGCTTCCAGATCAGCCGAGGTCCCGACCTGCAAGGTCCATATCTTCCTCCCTTTGTTCTCCTTCTCCAACAAATCTAGCTAGGCTCTCCATGTTCCTCCTCCTTTGCCGATCTGTCTGCTCTAATACATACGGCACTTGTGAGAATAGAACACGGGTGCTTCCACGTAATTCAAACCCCAGCTTCATCGAAATCCATTTCTTGCTTTGAACAGATTAGGATTTTATTAGAAGTTTCGGTCGTCAAGTAGGTAGAGCGTTCTCTGTGTTGGAACTTGGAAGTTTAGGGTAAAATATTTCGTGGAAAGTTTGTCGTTGTTGAAGATCTGATGCGTTCCTGTCTTGAGAGTTGAGCTTTTCTTCACGATCTGAAAACTGGATCCCTGGTGCTGAAGCTTAATTCTTGATCGATTTTTTGTAATCTTTCGGAATTTTGGATTTGATCCATCTGTTGGTAAAAGAAAGGAAATGGGGAACGCTCCCTGAAACACCTCTGAGATCCCTCCCTTTCTGAACTGTTTTGCAGGCTCTCTCTGTTCGAGTGACGGCACCTCTGACGTCTGTGCGGCGTACTTCGTTTGCGAATCTCGATGAAGGCGCTGTCAGCGAGGTCCTAACCTGCCTTCCGTCTCAGGCGAGCCTCGCCGTCGCCTCCACGGTGTGCAAGCCGTGGCTCGGCATCTGTAAATCTCCGGGGTTCCTCAGCAACTTTCGCCGTCGTCATCCCGGCGCAGGCCCCCTCCTTGGCCTGTTTCACTTCTCCTGCTACCTCCACGACCTCCATGTGACCTGGGATGCCGGTGCCCGCTCCCGTCCCGACCTCACCGTCACCCTTCGAAAGATGGAAAAGAATGTGCTCAAGCTGAAACAACTCAACCACGAGCTCGTGATTGTGGACCTCAACGGCAGCTGGTGCCTCCTGAAGCATCGCGACTCCAACAACATTCTCTTCGTTTTTGACCTGCTCACCGGCCTGAGCAAAGAGCTGCGGTGGCCGCCGTACAGGTACATCGCGTACGGCTACATGACCGGCTTCGTGATCGACGGCGGCGACGTCATCTTCACGTGGAAGGGGCAGCCAGGGCGGGTTCAGACCGATGAATGCTACATCTGCCCCGCCAAATCCGACGGGAGGTGGCGGAAAGTGCAGCCATCGTGCTGCGAGGCCGATGCGGCAAGGTACGCCGAGTGCAAGCACAACGTTGTCTGGAAGAAGCGCGCAGGCGAGATTATCTACAGCCTATGCGGCCCCTTCGCCGTCGGTTGGTGCCTCGCCGCGCTGGACACCAGATCAATGTCCTACTCCATCATTAACCTGCCGAGACATCTGCAGCGCTATCGCATGTTGCATCATATGACAGTCATGGAGATGGACAGTCCCGGAAGCCTTTGCCTGGTCCATGCGGTTGAGGAGCCAAGGCTCATCGTGCGGGGATGGCTCCGGCAAGGAGAAGGAAATGCTGCCACCTCCGCTGGCGAAGACGAGTGGAAACTTTACAGGAGAGTGGAGCTTCAGGAGCTGGCTTCCAATCTCGCTGTGCAGCTGAAAAGTGTGCAGGTCGTCGCAGCGTGCGCAGGTATGGTTCACCTGAGGCTGGTGGCGGCAGCCAACAAAGAGCATCAGCAGGATCCTACTGTTACTACCACTGCAAATCCAAAATTCTACCCGGACAACTACTACTTTGCATCTTTGGACCTTCGCTCCGGGGAGTTCACCAACGTGCAGCCTGAGTCACACTTGCGCTGCCATCACAAGGTTTACCCCTTTTTCCTGCCATGGTGTGCTCCGTTTCTTCCTCCTGCAGGTGATAATGCGGAAGGTGGTAACTAATAAGTTGTTTAATTATCTGAATGATTATGTAACCAGAATGGATTTAAATGTATTGCTTATGGTGGTACCGTCAAACATTGTTACTTTGTACCTTTGGCACTGTATGACTTATGATTTGAAGTTCATGTGGCGTGGCTTATACACTACAAGAAAAAGTCCTTGTAGACACGCTTTAATTATGGGCTAGACATATTTATTGCATTGCTAGTGAAATATAGAGACGTTTTCACAAAACGCGACGGAGGCGTCTTCGCACGGGCCGTGTTAAGTGTCTGTAGAGATGGTTTTCAAAAGCATGTCTAGCAAATATAACACGACTCATGAGATGTTAGATGCGTGTCTACATATTTAGACACGCTTTTATAGTTACGTTCACAATACGTGTCTATTAATTTAGCCACGTTTTATATCAAGAAGCGTTGCTATACACAACGTTACAAAAAAAAAGAAACAATTTTGCTGCACCCCTCCTGTTAGGAAGGTTTATTTATTCGTTGTTCATGGGAGTTGAACTCATGACCTCTTTGTCTCTCACGAACTCACTTAACCAACTCATCTTACACACAATTACGCCTACAATGAGATGTATATTTATTTTAACTCATACTCTCTAAATGTTTTGGCGTCTCTAACGTTGTGAATAACGTGTCAAGAAACGTTTTATATGGCACTAATTACGATTAAAGCATGTCTATCACTTTGATGCGTTCTCACTAACGTCTCAATAAGTGTCTTTATGTGGGATAGTAACAAATAAAGCGTGTCTAATATCGTGTTACTCTGAGGTGTTCTAAATAGCATGTCAAAAAGCGTATTTAGAGGAGTAATGATGGATCAAAGCGTATTTAATACCGTATCGTTTCTCAATAGCGTGTCAGGAAGCGTCTCTAGAGGGCTATTGATGGTCAAAAGCATGTCAGAAACATGTTTATTTGACTAATGATGTTTAAAGCGTATCTAATAATGTGTCAACTTGATACGTTCTCAATAGCGTATCAAAAAATTGATACATTCTCAATATCGTATCAAAAAACGTATTTAGATGATGATGTATTGACGTTTACAAAAACGCAGCTACCAAAACGTGTCTAGAAGGCCTTTTTCTTGTAACAGCTGCTAATGCGGAAGCTTTCAAACAATGTATTGTGTGTGACCGTAATGGTTCTAACTAAATGTGTTGTGTATTTGTGCAAGATGCATGTCAAACAATGTACTCTCTATCCTATATGTTACATGATTTAAGCTCACTTTATCTCAGAAAACCACTACATCATATCAGTATCATACGGTTTTCGAATTTCCTGACAGTGGATGTGCTTCTTCTCCTGGGTTCTTTTACAGAACACTGGTGCTCAACGTGGTGTGCATACCTTATTCTGAGGATCACATGATATTGCTTTATTACTTGGCTCATATAGTATTTAAGTTAGATTATTTCAGTTCATTGTGCTTCAAGATCGTCAATTTCTTGGTCAAAAACAAGGATCATTTTATTTATGACTG
Organism: Eragrostis nindensis; assembly: GCA_012490785.1. Classification (NCBI taxonomy): domain Eukaryota; kingdom Viridiplantae; phylum Streptophyta; class Magnoliopsida; order Poales; family Poaceae; genus Eragrostis; species Eragrostis nindensis. The sequence goes on along the minus strand of JAAXCT010001412.1, from coordinate 57,002 downwards.
TTATAGACGTGATGAGGATGCAAATAGCCTCATCCATATAACTTTCATTTGGCTCCTCAGAATTATTTTCTCATGAAATAAAAGTATGTGTTATACTTTTTTTATGGGAACACCTGAGTTATACAGTTGGTTTTTTTTTGCATGTTTTGTTATAACATAAATCATCATATGCTTCCAATGGATCGATCATGAGGATAAATATTGGTGGTATGTTGAACTACATTCTAGGTATACTGATAGCTCATGGATACTCAAGTACTTGATATATCAAAAATGCTTTTGATGGTGTTCTGGGTTAAATGGGCTGAAGCTAAGATTCTTTAAAAACTTTTGGATTAGATCAGTTTGGCTACCCATGCTTGAGTAGTTTGCCAAAATACACACCACTCTGTGGTTCTGCACAATACATGAATTTCATGAAAAATGAAGTCAGTAGGTCCATGTTTTTCTGTCGATGCTTACAACAGTGTACATGAGACAGTGTGTAAACCAAATGATTTTTGTGGTCTTGGGGACGTCAATTCTTAGGTTGTGATAACTCTATGTGATTTTGGATCAATGGAGGAAATTCTATAGAATTTATATCATCACTAAGCTCAAATTTTGTGGCTCCCATCGGTTCACTTGGCTCCGGCTGCAGGTGTGGCAGCGCACTGTAGCAACAAAAGCCTTGGTTGCTATATAAGACTGTAAATGAAGTTCGGGCTCGACGAGCTAATCGAGCACGGCTCGTCAAAAGCTCGATTCGAGCTCGATTCGTGTGGATTTCAAGCCGAGCTCGAGCTTAAGTTGAAGCTCGCGAGCTCCATCAAGCCGAGCTCGAGCTGCTCGACAAGGCTCGTTGACTTGCGACATCCGTTTCAGTCCATTCCCTCCGTGAAAACTCCAAACAGGCAAACAATTGAGCGGGAGACAACCACGGCCCACGGCTGTCCACACCAGCGCCAAAAGCCCAAGTTCCCACGAGCGAAGCAGAGAACAAAATGAATAAACAAGTCTCAATCCCTTGTGCACTTCCCAGTCTTCATTTTTCTTTTCGAGAAAATCCCAGTCTTCATCCTCATCTATCCCCGCACCTACCTCTCAAGCAGCCCGCCACCAGAGCTTACGAGCCGAAGTTTCTCCGTCGAGCTCGCTATTGCTGATGCTTAAGGGGTTGGATTTGGATTTGGGAGCAGGAACGCGTGCAGAAGCTGCTAGCATCTGCTGCTGCTGCTTGGCCGTCTGTGAAGAATGGTTGGAAGTGGAAGCCGCATGGAGTACATAGCGCTCCGCCACCCACGCTCGCCAGACGCCGCGATTGGAACGACGAACTCAGCTGCGTATGGAAACCGCGAAACCAATAAAGAGCCTACACGAATCGAGCTCGAGCCCACGCGAGCTTCGGTCGAGCCGAGTTCGAGCTCATACACAGGCTCGGTGGTTTCTCAGGCTCGGCTCGGGCTTGGCTCGAGGTCCAATCGAGCTCGAGCTTGAGGCGCCGGGCTCGCTCGAGCTCGGCTCGTTTACAGGCTTATTGCTATATATAGGAGGCGGCTGCAGCACATCCATAGCCAAGGCTACCGATCACATCCGGTAGAGTTCATATATGACTAACTGTGTTTATTTCCACTAAGATTCTGGTGCTTTCTGAGTTCTGGCTGTGGTGGCGCAATGTTTAGAATCTATTTTGAAGTTGCTGTTATATTTATTAGACCATGGACATTGAACTTATTATTCCAGATAATGACGCTTTTCGAACTTGACCCACAACCGGTTTGCAATTTAACTGACTTATCATGGTTTATTTGTAGATGAGACTACAAGATGTACAACAACCACTATAGTGGCGGAACCAAATATTGCGTAGCAGCGGGTACGGAAGTCCGTCGCTACAGTGGTCATAGATGACGTACTACCTATGTCCCTTTATATAGGGCGTTTTAGGAGTTTGAATTTTTCCCTTAATGTAGGGCGTTTTGAGAATAAGACAAACTTTGTAGTTAGTGGGAGGTTGGTGAAGAGATGGATTGAGGTAAAAATGAGGGGTATGGTGGTCTTTTAACACATTGACTATTTTTGTATTTGAATGCTAGAAAGCCCTATATTTAGGGACAGAGGGAGTATCATAGCTGAACAGCTGCTAAAAAAGATTTTTAGAGGCGGTTCAGCCCATGAGCTGATTTGATTTGGATATTTGGTTTGATTCGCTCCGTTCCAGGAGGAGAGAGGTGGTAAAGGATTTGGTTTGTTTGATTCGTCCGTTGGTTCGATTCTTTTTGTGCAGGTGCCTTCTACCAAGGACCACGCCGGATCCGCAATCACCGGGCCAAGATCCGCCTCGACCACCCGACGCGAGGCGGCGCGGAGAGGATCGACAATGACTCTCCCTCTCCCTCCCTTCTTCCCCTTCAGGATGGCAGTAGCGTGGCTCAAGTGACGGGTCGGTGGCGGCGAAGGCGGGATTCACTGGGTTCGGACAATGGCAGCGCTCAAATGGACGATTTTGTTTTTCAGCTGGTTTGTAGCTGCGGGTGACCCGACTGCCCACCGCTAAACTGCTGTCAACAGTGGAGGTTCTAGGTACCCGCCGCTAGATTTCGCTTTTTTTTTAGCTTCGTTGGCGTAGCGACATGATGCTACAACCGCCGCTACAGTGATTTTTAGGCGCTGCTGAAGCGGCCTTTTGCTGTAATGATTGGAACATTCTTTTCGTGTGCGACTATAGGAGGTGTTGAAATTTTAACTGCGGTAATGGAATTGTGTTTGTTCTATTTTCTCAAACAAGTACTCTTTCAAATCAAATGAATTTTCATTCCCCATATATATGTAATGAAAACTCAAATAAACACTACATCTCGTAACCATCATAATGACCAAATAGTTTTCTTGTGGTATCTCAAACTTCAGATCATTTTGAAAGAACTTGCGGAGTACTCCCTCCATTCTCGACTTGTTGTCGTTAGGACAGAAACTCTAGTTCATTTTTTAACTATAACTGTCATCCTAACGACAGCAACTTAAGATTGGACGAAGTAACTTAAAAAGCCTTATTACCAACCTGGCGCTACTATGTATTGATCACAACAGTCTTGCTCATTGACAACCGTTATTTTAAGCACATCCAACGAAACATTAGCTATATATTGATCCATACAGATAACTGCAAGTAGCGTATCAACTGTTATTTTCTCTAATAGTGACGATAGTCCAGCATCTTACTGTTCTCCTCCATAGTGAATTTCAGAGGGACTTTACAAATTTATTTTCTTGCTGCACGGGACTTACTATCGCCACCATCTATTTTTACATAACAGAAAATTTCTGGCCCTATGTGAGCAGATATCCTTTTTTGGTTACCAAAGATAAAACTTTTAGTCTGTTTATCAGTTAAAACTGATGTGGATAGCACATATATATTAGTTTGTTGGGTGACTGAGTCTGTCCTTCAAAAAAAATTTAGTTGTTATCAATAATACGAGGAGCTCATTGATACTGAAAAAGTATATGTTTGAAAATTAGTAATGATTGGATACTTTCGCAAAACAAATAAATGAGTTCTGATAGGATACGACTGAAGGTACATGAAAAACTTCTTTGCATACAATTCTCACCCATAGTGAAAAAAAAAAGAATTGTATTCATCAATGTAACACTCGCCGGTTGTCTTCGATATCTACTAAGTGCACATCATCTACAAATTTAACACACTTTGAAAGCTTATTAATGTGATACAAGTCTGTATCGTACTCTTATTTAATTTTTTCGGGGAGTTGCTGCCTTCTAGAAAAGATTTATCAAAAGAGTGGATGGGCCGTGGGTTTGGATCAAACGTCTAGTGGTTCTAACTTTGTCTGCTCTATATTCTGGCTCATACTCTAGCTTGCGGACGAAGTTTTCAAAGTCTTTATCTCCTTCTGTTTGTACAAACATAAACAAATTTAGCTAACCTTTATATGGAGTGTGGACAGCTCGTAAGTGAACAAATAGGAAGGTATATAAAAGAGTACCTTCTCTGTAAGCCAAAATTTTCTCAACATTTGATCTCAGCCATGGAGCCATAGGAGTTATGTTGCCAGGAATCGTACTATATATGGTTTTGCATTGCCTCGTTTTTTGTTCATTTTTCCTTCGGTTACAGATAAAGAAGATACACCAAGGACTCACACATTTCTTATAAAGGGAAGCGTAATAAAAGAGTATTAAACTTCTCATCAGTACAGGTCAAGGGGACCCTCATTCACCAGATCGTTAAGTGCCCATCGTACCACGGTTGGTACACTAGACTGATCTGAAAATTGCCATACCTAAAGAGATTTTACTGCATTATTTTTAAAAAGTTATATTGTATTCATTTTCAGATAGGTTTATGTTGAAAGCCTTAACACGAATTGTGACACTAAGTCTAGTTTCCTTTAAACATGGTTAGTGATTGCACGTCCGCACATGTTGCATTCCACCCCCCTTTAACATATTAGTAAAGTTTCAGTTTGGTCTTTGTAAAATTTTGCAGTGCTTTCAAAAAAAGGTTCCATATTACAAAACGCTCATATCAAACATCTTTTCACCTACAGCTTCTTTTTAGAACAGTGTGAGACATCACTACCATAGACAGATCCATCTCCCATGACTCCCATCGCTTACAGAGATTTATCAAACATTGTCTGTAAGAGGCACCCAAAACCTTCTCAGTTGGACATTTATAATCCTTCGTAGATAGAAAATACTTCAACTACTCAAACCAAAGGCCTCTCCCCTTAACCCCATCGAAATGCTCGCACACACTCTCTCAACTATTGTTGCAATTTCTCATGCGCTTCCGGTTTCATGAATTCGAACTCACAACCTCAGAATCTTCACACTCGTAAGGGCCGTACAAGCTCACATCATGTACATCGATCATTACTGGCTGCAATAGCATATGTATTCTTTTGACATTTCATCTCCAGAGTTGGAAAGGTATTTGAGCATCAAATAATCGCTTTAAATAAAATATATTATATATTTCACTGAAACAGACATGTGACCTATTGACTAAAATTATTTCGGAAATGTTTATGTCCATGTGCCAATGGACGATATATATATTTTATATAGATAATATCTCTCGCTGTTGGTAATTAGAACCGCGGGAGATAGAAGCTATCTCCCAAGGGTTCTAAATGGCAATGTGAGAAAATGTTTTAGCAGGTTCTAATAAAATTGCTGCCACTATTCAAGTTCTATGGATGATGTATTTCCTAAAAAATATGAGGTGAGGCGCAAAAAATTGGGCTAACCATTGTGCCTCAATGTCATTGTCATTATAAATGAGGATTGTCATTATAAATGAGGGATGCAATGGAGTAGGAACCATTCTCAAGATTGATTGGCCTAGGAATTCTTTGGGTTGACTCAGCATCTTCATCACCTGACTCCCCCATGGAGGTCATCATTGGCGATCTAGGATTGGGCTCAAGCATAACGTAGATGGCGCATTAGGAACGATCTATCTCAGGGTTTGAAGTTTGAGTCACCCGATCCACCCGTGCATTAGCTGCTTCTAGCTCCTCCTCGCCTTCCACCTCAGCAAACTCTTAAACCATGCACTAACTCTGAGTCCTCCTACTCTTTGGAATTCGTCAAAGCTTCCTCTTCTGAAAGCTCCAAAGGTTCCCTATTACAACCCGACTCTCTGATCGCTCTGGCTTGATCTCGCCTTGTCAACCACAGGCTGGGGTAGCTAAGCTTCGCATGGGGGGCAGGGACTTCGTGGGGTTAGTGATATGATAAAGGAGGACATCAATGACAGTGGTTAAGTGATCGAGTCGGTGGCATATCTAGTAATGGTGATCAAGGAAAACAATGGCCAGGAAATGGTACAATTAATCAGCAATGGCACGAGGAAGGTGAAGAGGCAGAGAGTGAAGAGTGGATCGAGTGAGTGGAGGTGATCTGAAACCCTAGCCTGGTTCTGCCAAATATGGATGCGAGATGACAGCGAGCATTCCAGAAGGTTGGGAAGACAATATTACTGCATCTTTTTACAGTGATAGAAAGGTGTTGCGTTGTTATGACAACTTACTAACTACATGACGCATTGCTACTTTTTGTTTTGTGACGCCAGCCAGATCCTGATGGCAACTTTTTGTTTTGTGGTGAAAATTGTTCAGTTTGCATCCTAAGTCAAGTCTCAATCGTCCTCTTGGGCTTTCTGCCTCTCATGACAAGGACTCATTGCTTTGTGGTGAAAATTGTTGTAGCAAAAAGGTAGTTTTTCACCAAAAAGCAGTGTTTGTAGCAATTTTTTTTCATCCGACTTCATTTTGCTACAGTGATAGATTAAGGTTCCACTTTGTTATGACAACCTAGTCGTTTTAATATATGTGAAGCCAGCCAGCTCCTATTGGCAACTTTTATACACACAATTAAGGCATCCACTTCATTATGACAACCTAGTCATTTTTCACCGCAAAGTAGTGTATGTAGCAATTATTTCATCCGACTGCATTTTGGTACAGTGATAGATAAAGGTGCCACTTTGTTATGACAACCTAGTCGTTTTACTATGTGAAGCCAGCCAGATCCTATTGGCAACTTTTCTACACATAATTAAGGCAGCCAGTATGTTCTGGTTGCATCATGACTCAAGTCTCAATCGCCCTCTTGGGCTTCCTACCTCTCTCTCTCTCATGAAAAGGACTCATTGCTTTGTGGTGAAAATTGCTGTGACGAAAAGGTAGTTTTCACCACAAAGAAGTGTTTCTAACATTTTTTCATCAAAAATGCATGTTTTTTATTTTCAGAAAAATGGGTTTTCACTAGTAAAATTAAAACGACAAAATGATGTCATACATAAACATATTTTTGTAGCAATTAAAGTGTTGTGATGCGAATATAATTTCTTTGCAAAAACAAGGATATGTGTGGCAATATAACTTTGTTTTCGCAGTTTGCCTCACATATTGGAGGAGCGTTAATGTCGGAAATTTTTATTATGGTGAGAGATATATCACTAATTAATTATCAATGTCGCTATGACGAGAATTAGCATGACAAGGGAATCAGTGCACCGCAGTTTAATAAAAAATATACTTGTCAAAGTAGGAGCATCATTGAAGTACACTTTGCCCATGCTTTGGTTGCAGCGAGAAAATAAGAGCATGTTCTGAAATTTCTTCTGGGAGTCAGGAATGTTAGGCTCAGTAAGGCACATCGGTCGGTCGGCGACTTCTCTCCGCACACTACAAACATGTGTATTGCTTAACAGCATGATGGGACGTGTGTGGTGAACAGTTCAACGAACACTTCATCATGCCCTGGCCTGCACCGTATGCTAGCCAGCATATTGGATTCTTATTAATGAATTGACACATGCAGGAGGGTCAACACTTTGTGTTTTTCATTCTGCGTTCTATAGCTATCAGAAGATAGAGCATGAAATTTCACTACAAGAGAATGGCTTGTAGAGGCACATTTTTAATATGGTAGAGGCATTTTCAAATTGTCTCTACACAATCATAGCGGCACTTTCTAAAACGCATGCCTCATAAATGCCTTGCCATGCATTGACTCTAGTAATATAGTGGCATTTTATAATCAGAAGATAGGGCATGAAATTTTATTTATGGATATTTTCTACATCTTTTTGTTGTAGTGTTCCTCTACAATGTAATAGAGGAAAATTAGTAAAGTTCCTCTAACACAATGCCTCTACAATGTAATAGAGGCAAATTAGTAAAGTTCCTCTAACACAATGCCTCTACAATGTAATAGAGGCAAATTAATGCCTCTATTAAAGGTTTTTGGTGTAGTGTTTTATTGATGGATATTTCCTATATCTTTTTGTATAGCAGGAGTTCTTCCTTGAAGGGACTATAATAACGCAGGTGCGTAGTGTACCCCTTCATTGTCACCTGCTGAGAGATTAGAAGCGCAAATAAATCGCCTGTTGAGAGAAGCTCTGGGCTTAGCAACACAGACCATGGGTCACAGGCCAGGCATGGAGGGCCTTGTGCTGTGCCTTGTGATATCCGTGCAACTTATGTGCGCCACCGCCGGCGTCCAGCCGCCTGCGATTTACGTGTTTGGCGACTCGACGCTGGACGTCGGCAACAACGACTACTTGCAGGGGGCGGATGTGCCGAGGGCCAATAAGCTCTACTACGGGGTCGATTTCCCGGGCTCAGTTCCCACCGGACGCTTCAGCAATGGCTACAACATCGCTGACTACATAGGTGAGTCGAAAGAAGATTTACTTAATTGTTTGGATTGGGATGTTGTACTTGCGAGGAAATACTTTTTTATGCATCTGGTTAATTGCGTACTTAATTTTTTAATGGATCCATATATTTCTGCTTGTATATGCATCCTGCAGCGATGAACATGGGATTCACAGGAAGCCCACCGCCTTACCTGTCTCTGGCGCAAAGAACTGGCCTTTTGGTTCGGAGCTCCCTTAGTACCGGTGTAAGCTATGCTTCGGCAGGAGCTGGGATCCTCGATTCCACTGTAAGTATTATTTACTTGTTCTTCTATATCAAAGTAAAGATGCTCGATCTTAGTACAAAAATGTTTCACAGAATAAAAAGTATGACAACGGTGTAATAGTATGATACTAGTTTTCAAGATATTTAGACGTGACGTTCTCTGAACCAGTCATAAAGGGCATTATTCAAAAGGATGTTGACATGCCTGCTGAAAAGTGTTTGTTGACTATACTATTATACGCGAGAAAACAAAACGACATAATTAAAACTTTTGCCAACTGTTTGAAATACTGGCTAGCTAATAACAACATGCATGCTTAACTATGCAGCATGCAGGCAACAACATCCCGTTGTCAAAGCAAGTCAAGTACTTCGGCGCCACCAAGTCTGACATGGTCGCCCAGCGAGGCTCCGGGGCGGTGAATCGCCTCATCTCCGAGTCCGTCTTCCTCCTCAGCGTCGGCAGCAACGACCTGTTTGTTTCCGCAGAGTCGTCGCAGAACAAACTAGATGCAGTCCACGAGAGCGACGACGTCGCCGCGATCTACAGCAGCCTCATCTCCAACTACTCAGCCACCATAAATGTATACAAAGTCCATGTTATATTGCAGGATTTGTTGTGTTTCGTATATATCTTACATTTAATAAATCGATGTGATACTGCTGGAGTTGGTGTTTTGGTCTCTTACATTTAAAATGGATGTGATATTGCAGGAGTTGTACGCGCTGGGCGCGAGGAAATTCGCCATCATCAACGTGGGGATGCTTGGTTGCGCGCCGGCGGCGCGGCTGTTCGTCGCGAACTACTCGTGCCTGGACAGCCTGAACAAGCTGGCGTCAGGCTTCGACGACGCACTTCAAACAATGATCGCCGGCGTCGCCGACAAGCTGCCGGGACTCACGTACTCGCTCGCCGACTTCTACGGCTTCACGCAGGCCACCTTCGCCGACCCGGAGGCCGTGGGGTACACCGACATCTCCGGCGCGTGCTGCGGAGGCGGGACGCTGGGCGCGGAGGAGAACTGCCTGCCCAACTCCACCCTGTGCGCAAACCGCGACCAGCACGCCTTCTGGGACCGGGTGCACCCTTCCCAGCACGGCGCGATGCTGACCGCCATGAACTTCTATCACAGCCGCCCTGGCCGGTACACTATGCCTACCGACTTCAAGGGGCTGGCAGAAGCCAGTTAATTAGGGCATAAAAAGGATTATGTTTACATCTCGTTATGTATATGCTTAGGGAAAATCCATTCTGCTCCCAAGTGTAGCATGACCGTTTGATATTGTTCAGTTTGTTTCGCATAAAACTTTTCCCGTTTCTTTATTTCAAAGATAAAATAAAGTAGCTCATACTTTTGGTTACGGTCCCCATTTTTACAGTATTCTTCATTTGCGCCTGCGTGAAGTTTCAATCTGAGCTTTAGTTTTATGGCAAGCTTTATACTACTTTTGTAAGATCCAATTTTTTAAAATTTATTATATTATAAATTGAAGGGAACAAATATAAGAAAATTGAGACTTGTGCTGAATCTAGAATTCAGTGCTAAGAACAAATATACACGAATAAGGACTAACTCATTGATACGTTGCAACAAAAGTCACACCTTTAAAAAAATAGTCAACAATGACGGGCAAAGACCATCATAGGTGACGGGCAAAGACCCTAACTCGTCACTGATAACAAAAGAAAGGGGGCGGGCATGCACACCCATCACCTGCAAATAGTCATTGGTGATGGGCATCACATGTGTTGCCCGTCACCTATCTATGATTATGGGTGATCAACATTTGACGTCTGTCACCTATCAGTAAATCCAATTTTGATATATGCTGCTGGAAATATTGAAAATTTAACAATGCACATAGATCTAGCAAAAAAGAGAGTAAAGAGAGAGGAAAGGGTAATAAACACACCTTAAGAGGCCAAGAGACAATACAAAAGGAAACTCAGTAAACGTTTAGTTGAATTTCGAAAACATGGAGAAAAAATCGCCTAGCTAGGAACCGACGAGATGGAGCTATGGGTGAGAAAATAGGGAAAGTAGCTAGGGGCTGCATGGCCCAGATTAATAGGTGGCGGGCAACATTAAAGCACGTCACCTATATATCTGCACAAAGATGACGGGATTTGATGTTGCCTGTCACCTACTAGTTTCAGGGTAATAAGTGACGGGCAACAAAGATGCCCAGTATTACAGGTGACCATCTCTGATATTGCCCGTCACCTATTACCCGAGAGACTAATAAGTGACAGGCTACATTGAAGCCCGTCACCTATTAGCTCTCCTCCCTCATGACCCTACCATGTTAGGTGATGGGTTGTGCAGCGGTCCTGACCTTCTATTTTAGGCGACTGGTCACAATTTTGCCCGTCACCTATTTTATGTCAACCTTGGCAGGTTTCACGTAGTGACACTTATACTCATCCATATGTTCAACATAGGAGAACTTTATCAGTTAAGCTCTTTTATTCCAACTCCCTCCATTGAATCAAAAACTCATAGCAACAGATCGATTTGCATAAACTGGCTTATTTTCTTAAACTTTCTCAAGTCTATTAGAAATATTTTTATGTTTATATAAATATATCATTGACAATTGAATGCGACAAACATGTATTATTGTCAAATTTTCTTCTAAATCATTAGGTACATTATAAACTTATGAAAAAGAAGCAATCTAATTGAAAGGACATGCTGAGATGTATTCAAATTAATGTAGAGAGGCTTCCTTTTTCTTGTACTCTTGAGCTTTGTTTTGTTTTTTTTTTTTTGTCGAACCAACTCTCCCGGGTTCAAGTCTCACTTGGACGGCTGTTGTAACTTTACGACTATTTATTCTTTCAGAAGAAGGTGATGTCTTTGTAGACAGCGAGGCGCCCTGGTGACTTCATGAATCTCATGATCAGCTGACCCATATCGTCTCAATCCTTCAAATCAGTTGGCTCAATAGCAACTTCATTCACAATTTCAATAGCAACTCATATTTTGTGTCATGTGACACTTTTAGCATGTATTGAAGTAGTTACATGGTAAAAACTACAATAATTATTCAGTTGCTACAATGATCTCTTCTAAGGTTGATACAGATAGGAAGTAGCAACTTACATACAGAAGTTGATATCACACATAGAGCATAAGTTGCTATCGTATATAAAATATATTCAAAAAATAGCAAGTGAGATCTAGTTTTGTTCTTTTCGTCACGTAGAACTAACGGTGGAAATGATACTCAAAACAAACAACACATGTGACAGATACCGTTTTTTTCCCTAGATCGTAAATTTAATGCATTTTGGTCAGGTTGAATTTCTTTCGGAACCTTCTATATACCGGTCAATATAAGATTAGAAAGCTGTATATCAGCCCAATGGCCCAACAAATCTGAACAGCCAAGCCCAACTTAGCCATTAATATTTTGAAACAAAAAAGTCAACAATAGATATACAGTTTGACTTTTATAGAACACTGATATACAGTTTGACTTTTATAGAACGATCTACATATAGGAATTCCTATTTCTTTCTCTCTCCACAAAATGTTGCGCGCGTTCTCTTTCTCATATGGCTTGCTCTCTCTAGGCCTGTTACAGCACATAAAAAAGCTTCAAACAGGCTAGGTGCTCATAGTATTTCACGAGCCAGGCCGTGTGCGCGGGTTCTGGCTGCGCGATTGACTTATAGAAAAACAACAGGATCGTTGCAAACAAATACACTTGTGTCCCCTCCTCTTTTATTATTTTTGTGGTGAACATGGGCCTTGTTTATGCCTGCAAAAAACAAGTATTTTTAACCCGGAAGAAGTCCTATTTGCCTTCCTGAACTCTTATAGGAGTTGCAACTTTTACCTTCAATTACAAAACCGGGTAACCCGACTCCTTCACCTCGATGATGCGGTGCAACTTTTCCCCCTGGGCGGTATTGAGATTGGTTTTGTCCAATGTGGCACAGTGAGTCCCACATGTCAGTGCCACGTCGCCTCTTTTCCTTCCTTTTCTTACTCTTTCTTCCTGCTGAACCCCGGTCTTTGTCAAGCATTTCATCGAACACAGATCGCTGCCGGTTCCGAGCGCTCTCGCGCCGCCGCCTCCGCACTTGCCCGCCGGTCGCCCCCACTCTCACCCGCGGGCCACCCCACCCACGAGCTCCCATGCCACCGTCACCGCTCTCGGCCCGTCCGTGCGCTCCCGCGCCGCTGCCTCCGCTCTCGCCCGTCGGTCACCCCTCTCTCGCCCACGGGCCACTCCACTCGCGCTCCCTCATTGCCGTCTCTGCTCCGCGCGCATGCGACCGCCCCCCCCCCCCCCCCCCCCCCCCCCCCCCCGCGCACGCCGCAGCACCGCCGCCGCCGCTCTCTCCCACCGGACGCCCCTGCTCTCGCCCGCGAGCCGCCCCGCCGGCACACTCCTGCACCGCCGTCTCCGCTCTCGCTTGCAACCGCCTCGCCTGTGCGCTCCATTATGAAGGAAATTGGGGTATTGCCACGATGAAATATCGTGGCAGTACAGTCAAAATGGTTGCAATAACTTACTATAGCTACAAAACTCATTTTATGGGCTGTCGTGGCAAGTAGTAGCGTGGCAATAGGATTATGCAACCGTTTTTTTGTTTGGTTGCAATACCAATATTTGTTGCCACGAAACAAAACGTTGCAATCAGCAACTCAGACTGTGGCAATAAATGACTATTGCAACTATATTTAGTTTGTGACAATAAATTCAGCGAAAGCAAAATAAAAAAGAAACAATGTTGGCTAATATTGCTCTAAACATGATTTGAACCCAAGACTTGAGGTTTTGGAGAAGACACTTTACCACCACACTAGTGTTGCTACTTATGTATACAATGGCAAAGTTATTTCTTTATCCTCTCACGTGACGTGGAAAAGTTCAGTAAAAATTGTGGCAAAAGCCAAAAATCGTTGCAATAGATTTTGCGTGTTGCAACGATTCTTTGTTTGTGGCAATAACCTTTTTTCTATTTCAACAAACTTTTCACAAATTACAACGATAATATTTTGTTGCAATAGAACATATCTGTTGCCAGAAAAGACAATGGTGGCAATAATATTAGTGTATTGCCACGAAAATATTGAATTGGTGCCACAATTATTCTTTTGTTTGCAATAGATGCTAACCTCTAGCAACCATTTTATTGACGGTTGCTATTAACACATACCTCTCACAACGAAAGCAGTTTTGTGGCAATAATGTCCACACATCGCAACCATGTATGAAAAACATTGCAAGAACACCAATCTGTCGCAACCAATTTTTTATTGTTGCAGCACTGCTCGTGGCAATACCGCCACCGCCACTCCCGCCCGCGCGCTCCCGCATCGCCGTCTCCACTTTCGACCACGACTGCCCCGCTCGTGCGCCCTCGCTCGCGTGCTCCCGCGCCGACGCCTTCGCTCCTGCACGCAGGCCGTTCCGCCCGCATGCTACCGCATCGATGCAGATGAGCAGGAGGCCCGCGAGCGCGACGAAGCCGGCTGGTGACAACTGCCACAGTATTACCGATGCGCGCTCCACGCGCGCGTCGAGTCGAACAGCGGCATCCTCCGCGGAGGAGGCGGACCACTGTGAGCTGCAGGTAGGGGCGCGCTGGAGGAGGAGGGTGGTTGCGAGGTGCAGTGCGTTGGAGGTGGAGTGTGGTGGCGAGGAGCTCCAGGGTGTCGGGCACCGCCGTCTGCGGCTGCTGTGTACCAGCAGCTGAGAGACAGAGAGAGACAGAGAGAGAGAGAGAGAGAGAGAGAGAGAGAGAGAGAGAGAGAGAGAGAGAGAGAGAGAGAGAGAGAGAGAGGTGATGTGTCGCCTGACATGTGGGACCCATTGTGCCATGTCAGACAAAGCCACTCACAAAACCGCCCAGGGAGGTAAAGTGAACCGGATTGTTGAGTTGAGGGAGTCAGGTTACTCGCTTTTGTAATTGATGGTAAAAATTGCAACTCCTAAGAGTTGAGGGAGGCAAAATAGATTTCTTCCTTTTAACCCTTCGCAAACAAACTCACAATGGGCCAGCGATCAAATGGGCCGGGGATGAGCCCGGCACTTGTCGTCGGCTGCTGCCGGCCCACCTCTCGCGAAGGCGCCACTGATCTTCTTCCTTCCACACTGATTCACAGGCCAGCCTAAACTCCCTCGTCACCGTCGCGGCATCGCGCATCCCCTCTTCATCCCACTCCTCCCGCCGCCACCGCCGCTCGGGCTTGGGTGCGCCCCGCTCGTCTCCCATCCATGCCGCTGCACCGTGGTGCTCCTCCCTTTGAGCTGCGAGCGACGGCTGGCGGGTTCTGCTGCTGCTCCTCGCCGGCGCGGTTCATCCTCCCCCTCCGGCGGGCAGGCTTCTTGCGCCCTGCCGATGGGAAGAACGGAGGCGCTGTCAGGTTAGCACCCGGAAACATTTTCACATAATTGGTATGTTGAGTATGGCTTTAAACCTGGAAAACTAAAAATAGTGGAAGAAAACCATCGGATTAAAACTTGACAGATCTTGAGCATATGGACTGTAATCTGTAGTTTTGGCCATTGACCATCTCAAGAAATTGTTATTATTTTCGGTAGTAATATGTCGGCTTAAAGGCGAAAGGTACTTCATTGCTCGTCCTATGGGTGATGGGTGGAAAGTACAACAATGATCTTATCTTCTACCACGCACTATAATGTTGTTGCCACAAATTTCAAAATCTTTTATGTTTCCTTTGCATTGGTGATCACTTTGAATAGATCTGTATGCATTGATTCACAAGTTTACAAATACTACATTTGTTCAAGCTGTCTGTCTCATATATTATCAGAGGAAGTATCTTTTTAGCTAAGGAGACAATAGGCAAATAGCCAAATTCTCCACATTTTTACTCCTTAATTGATTCTGGGCTAAGTAGCTTTAGCAGCTATAGTCTGCGAAATTGGATGGAAACTAGCCTACAAGATGTGTGTTTCTCAAATTATTTGAGAATTTAACTTTTCAACTCAGTCCCCAGCACATGTGTAGGTAATGTGATTTGATATAAGTACTTTGTGTAGCTATCAGGTGAAACACAAAAGATGGATGCCGATATTTGCACTGGAGACTGGTGGATCACCTAGCCCTGATGGCCAAGACGTCGAGGAGGACGGTGGTTTTCTTGGTAGAACAAGGCTCGGCAGGCTCATCCAAGCAGCTGGTAGGAAGCTATTTGAAAAGCTGAACTCTGCCAGAACAAACTCGCCCACGAAGATATTTCTCGTGCTCCTAGGCTTCTACACCGCCAAGGCCTTGGCAACGATCTTAGGCCAAACAGGTGACTGGGATGTTCTTGTTGCTGGTATTGTTGTGGCTGCACATTATCTAGAAAAAAATTGTTGTGGCTGCAATCGAAGGGATCGGCATGCTCATGTACATAAAAAACTTTTGCTGGACTTCCTGGGAGATTTCGACCTTTTATTGCGTTGGTGAACTACTGGAAAGCTGGCCTGCTTTTAGGCCTTTTTGTTGACGCCTTCAAACTGGGTAGCTGAGTTCAGGCGATCATTCCGATGCCTACCTATCAATGTTGTTGTTGATTAAATTTATCTTGCAAAACCTTTGTTGGTCAGAGAGTGAGCGATAAGGAGAGGCAAACTTCTACTTGAGTTATTCATGCTATGCAATGCAGCAATTTTTAATTAACCTAATTCATTCGTTCCTCTCAAAAAGAAAATAATGCCATTTTATCGTCATGCGTATTTCGGTGGCAGTTTCGTCTCTCAACCATATTAGACTAGCAAATAGTGTGACCTCTAACGTGGTTAGAGTACCTGCAGAAGATTCACAAACAACAAAATAAAGCATAAACAAGAAAAAGGTCATGTGATCAGATTAATGCCTATAACAACACAAGCAACCAACAAGCCATGCGGTCCACGACCCATGCCTAACAACATCAGCAACCTCAAACCTTACCTTTACATCTCGACGACATTTCAGAAAGGAAAGAAAATCAATCATTTCAAACAAGACTCACCAATTTGCCACATAAAGCTAACATCCTTATATAGGGCCGACTATTCCGTACCTCACTGTAAGCGTGACTCAGTTGGACATTATAATCCTTCGTAGATAGAAATTACTTCAACTACTCAAACCGAAGGCCTCTCCCCTTAACCCCATCGAAATGCTCGCACACACTCTCTCAACTATTGTTGCAATTTCTCATGCGCTTCCAGTTTCATGAATTCGAACTCACAACCTCACAATCTTAAACACTCGTAAGGGCCGTACAAGCTCACATCATGTACATCGATCATTACTGGCTGCAGTAGGATATGTATTCTTTTGGCATTTGATCTCCAGAGTTGGAAAGGTATTTGAGCATCAAATAATAACCTAGATGGCGCATTAGGAACGATCCATCTCAGGGGTTGAAGTTTGAGCCACCCGATCCACGCGTGCATTAGCTTCTAGCTCCTCCTCGCCTTCCACCTCAGCAAACTTTTAAACCATGCACTTACTCTGAGTCCTCCTACTCTTTGGAATTCATCAAAGCTTCCTCTTCTGAAAGCTCCAAAGGTTCCCTATTACAACCCGACTCTCTGATCGCTCCGGCTTGACCTCGTCTTGTCCACCACAGGTTGGGGTAGCTAAGCTTCGGATGGGGGGCAGGGACTTCGTGGGGTAATGTCACACCCCAAAAATTTTAAATTTTGGAATGTGACTAAAATTTCACGAAATTTTGATTATTTTTGAAATAGATTAAAATTTTATTAGATTTATTTAGGTTCTTAAGATTTGTATTAGGAAAAGACCTATTTTATAAATTAATTAATTAATATAGGTTTATATAAATGTTTGTTGCATTCGTGCTGAAATAGTTCGCACTAGGGATTTTATTGGGTGGAAAATGTATTTAAAATCCCGAGTAGAAAATCGGTTTCGTTTAATGTAAGAGTATAGAAAGTTAGAAATAGAAACGAATAAAAGAAACCTTTAGCCCGCAGGGCTGAATCTTTTCGTGGCTCGTCTTCTTCTTTCTCTTGTTTACCTTTCTTTTCTCTTCGTGGGCCGGCTTCCTCTTCCCGCAGTCCAGCTCGCCTGCCTGTGGCCCACCTGGCCAGTCTCACACCGCCCCAACTCCTTGATGAGGCACCATCGCCGCTATCGTCGACCCGTCGAGCAACGTGACGATGCTGCCATTGATGAAGCCAATGAATTTTCAAGGATCCCGACACCGCACCATCCCTACCCTATTTTTCCTCGACCAGCTCCGATCCCCTACAGCTGCACCTCGCTCGACGAGTCCATGGCGCCTCCATGTCGCATGCCCTCTTTCGGTCCTCTCAAGTGAACTCCAATCTGCCGTTCTTTTCTCTGCCCATAGCCATATCTCTCGTTGGTTTGCAAGCAAAAGAGCTACCATTATTCTAACTACCGATCTCATATTTCAATCCTTATTTCTTTTGTATCTCCATCGGCTTGCACCTTAACAATGTATTCCTTTGTTTATTCTTCTTCCTGCAGTGACATATCCAGCTGTGTACTTGCACCGAAGATTTCGGCCATGTAAAGCTGATGTATGCTGCCCTTGCTCTCTCACCTGTCTACTCTCTGGTTTTTTAAGCAGCCTCATCAATCGAGCCCATCAAAAACGTCATTTGCCTATATCTGCCGTAGTGTCTAATTCAGCTTGTCCAAGCAGTTCATGGTGACGTTGGGCAAAAGCATGATAACCTGGCCCTTGTCACGAATCACATATCCCACATCTCCTCAATGGAGCCTGACTAGCAACTGGACCCGTGCCACCAGCCCATGGTCCTGGACATACACGCATTTCGCTGCTAAAGAAATCCCTAACCCACGACCATCTGCAGGCCCAGAAAACACAACACCTTCCTGTGCCAACACCGCATTTGTTTCTGTCTGCCCTCTCGTCTTCCTTCTGGCTACCAAAGAAACGCAAGAACAAAACCTGATCTTGCCTCCCAGGACGACCTCCTTTGTTCCTCCAATCCCCATAGCGCCGCCAGGCCGCCTCCTTACCTCGTCATCCTCGCTTCCAGTCGCGGATCAGCGCGGGGACACCCATCATGGATTTTGCCTTTTGGATCAACATTCTCCTGATCTTGATTTGGATTTTGCCTTTTGGATTTGGGAATCCCGTTGATATATCAACCCAAATCCTTTGGTACTTTTCTATATTGTACCCCTGGTCTTTATGCACGTGTATCTCATTCAGATCAGGAGAAAGTTGACCGATGCTAGCATGCCCGTAGTCGACAGGTCTGCTGCCCTATTTCTCGACAGGAGCACACGTCATGAAGATCAAATTCATTTTCCCAGCGATTCATCAGACCAAACGTCTCCAAAGTTAATTAGGAGGTTTATTGAGCCATCTTCCATCTTACACCAGAATATGACGGCCATGGGAGCACTTAAGCCTTCAGGATCAATGTCGCCGTACCTCTGCCCCATGTCTGTGCGCACCCAGCGCATACCCTGAAGATGTTCGCGTTCCCGGTAAACTATCCAACCAAATTCTACGAAATTCTACCATAATGTAACATTGGTCATACTCCCTTAGTGTGCCAAACAGTTTTGCCAAAGGTAACTGACGTCGGCGACCTCAACGTCGACGTGCCGGCTGTTTTGCTTCTGGATGTGAGCAGCAGACTTCCGTGTTTGTGTATATGTTCCCAGCGCCCCTTGAAAATTCTTTCATGTGCACCTGTGTCACGGTCTGAATCGTTTTTTCGAAAGATCTGTGTCACGGTCTGAATCATCTCTTGTTTGCGAGGTTTACCAAAATGCTCGACAAGACAAGCGCTGAAGCCACTGGAACTAATTAATCTGAAGTTCGGCCTGTTATCATTTAGTCATTGTTTCCCGTGAGGAACGCCTCACTCATCTTCTCAATCACAAGCCTCGCTGTTGAATATTCTCCGATGTGCAGTACACACAAGGTGAGCTGGCATGTCTTTTTCTCTCCCATAGCTTGATCATGCCTTGTTTTAGTGTCCTGTAGCACGAAGCGTGACTCGACCAATGTCTAGCGAGCTCCCGACTTGCATCAATCTTTAGACGTTGAAATCAAACCTTATGTTTCATTAATGTTTATTTATAAACTTTATAAATGTTTTTAGAACTGAAAGAAACCTACTGTTTTATGCTACAAAAAATATATTTGCATCTTTATAAGAATCCTTTTTGAAATAACAAATCCAAGTTAATTAATTTACTCTCTGAATGTAAATTATTTTCAGAAAATCCCTTTACTTCAAAAGCTCATATCTTTTTGTTCGTAGCTCCATTTTCGACGATTCTTGCGCTCACGCGACCGTAGTGACGAGTAGAATGTTTTGGTACTGTTCTTGTAGTATTTTAATACTATTGGTGTATTTTTTTCTTATTGTTTGTGATTTATGTTCTTTGCATGTTAACGTTAAATAGAGTGCGCGCAACTCGAGAACTTCAAGACAAAGATCAAGATATTGAAGACTCTGAGCAGCTAGGGAAAACAGGCAAGTGTGCTTGACGCACTTTGAACCTATTTCTTTCTCCCTCTAGTTTACTCTTGCATTTGCGTTAAATTGAATCCTATGTGTCATATCCTGTTCCTTTACTATTTCCTTGTCGCCGGGTGGTGGTAGATGATAATGGTAAAGGGTAGGTCATGCTTAGCTTGCTGATGTTGGGATGGGTGTTAACTTGCTTAAAGTTTGACTAATGGTTCACTTTCACCTAATTCATGGGAATGGTAATCTTTTTAGCAACATGGAGATTTAGGAGGATCCAAGCAGGAGGATTGTTTGATGATGGTGCGGGTATGCGCATGTGCAAGGTTTGTTGTACAGTTGGTTGGTGGTGGTACTTGCTTGAGATCCTAAGGACCGGTTTGTGGAACGTGTAACCATGATGACAGCACAAATCACAGGGCTTACATGGTACGGCCTGGTTAGTATATAGCGTTCTCTCTGTCTGCATGGATCACTTTGGCATGGGGAAGGGATGGCTCCGGCAACTAGGAGGGTGTGCTCCTAGAACAGTATCATAGACTCAGGTGAGGAAGGCTCCGGCAACCAGGAGGGTGTGCTCCTGGAATAGCTTCTGAACCATGGCGCAAATGGGGGCTTCTGTTTGGAAGGTGTGTTCCAGCAGCAGGAATCCTAGCGGGAGAAATGCAGGCTTAGAGGCGTTATGGAAAACATTGTAGTGAGACCCCGGTCACCTACCTTGGTAGTGGGATGACTCTATGGGGATCACCACCTGTGGGTAAAGTTGTGCACCTCTGCAGAGATGATAAACTGTCATGACAGCCGTGCTCACAGTCAAGAGCGGCATGGACCTTTCACATGATTAGTGGGGATCTTGGTTGGATGGTTGGATCTGGTGGAGTGACCAGGTTTGGGTGGTTTGACCCATGGTTGCTACAGGAGGGGTGTCCTGTTGTTGGTTTGGGTGGTTTGACCCATTGTGCTACAGGAGGAGTGTCCTGTGGTTTGGCTCAGGTGGTTTGACCTGTTGAGGAGCTTGGTGTTGGGTTGGGATATACACTATAGTAATATATGTTGCTTATACATTTGTCTAAGTATAGTTGCTTTTTGAACCATATGTCAGCCTTTCTTCTATTCAGCTTGCATGTCATTTATTTCCCCCACTTGCGGAGTACGACATGTACTCACACTTGCTATTTTCCCCACAATTATCAAATGCTGCTCAGAGAATGAAGACGGACTACTTCGATGACTACGATGAAGTCTAAGCTTGTGGAGCCCCCGGTCGACTGCCTGTGGAGTTATGGTGTCTTCCGCTAGCGTGTTTGTATTCCTCTAGTCTTTAAAGACATTATTGTAATATTGTATGATTTATTTATGACATTGGTTATACTGTTACTTTATTTTGTTCTATGTGTGAAACTTGATCCTGGGCACACATATAGATGAGCATTCGGTTTGTCCTTAAAACCTGGTGTGACAGGTAAGTGATATGATAAAGGAGGACATCAATGACCATGATTAAGTGATCGAGTCGGTGCATGGCATATCTGAAAGTTGCCTAGAGGGAGGGGGGGGGGGGTCAATAGGCAATGCTAAAAACTTCTGCAATTAAGACTTAATCAAAAGGTTAGTCCTGCCGGATAGTCCGGTACACTGCCGGATACTCCAGAACTGGAACCACCGGAGTATCCGGTACTGTGCCGGACAGTCCGGTCCTGAGATTAAATCTGCGGAATTTGAAATCTACAGAGATTCTAGCAATTCTACTTGAATCAAAAGACTTGTATAGATGATGTAAAGTGAATCTACACAATATATGCGGAAGTAAACAGGTACACAAGTAGATCGAAGCAAATTAGTGATATATAAAGGAAAGCAACAAGAACGAGTAAGAACAACAAAAACAAATGAAACAAGCACAAGTGACACACGATTTGTTCCCGAATCGGGCCCACAAAGTGCCATACGTCTCCGTTGAGGAGTCCACAAAGGACCGAGTCTCTTTCAACTCTTTTCCTCACTCAAGCGATCACAAAGATCAAGCTCGAGTTGCTCACTATCAAATCCTCTTGCGAGGAGGGCAATACAAACTTTCCCGGAGCGTCACCACACGAATTGGGAGCTTCCAGGCAACCTCTAGCCCTCTAGGAGCCAAGCTCCAAGAGTAACAAGTGCAAATCACCAAGATGACGATGCCACAAGATGCTCTACAGTGGAATGGATGCTAGGAACTCGAATCTTGGCTCTCACACAATCTCTAGGATGGATCTCACGAATCTTTGCCTTGGGAGAGAGTGGAGACAGAGAGAGTTTAAGCCTTGGGTCGTGTTCTAGCAAGTGGGCAAGAGAGGGTGACCGTTGGAGCTGAGTGGGTATTTATATGGAGTCCCCAAATCGAACCGTTATGCTCAGGAATAGGTCTGGCCGGAGTATCCGGTAAACTGCCAGACACTCCGGTAGGTCCTTGGTTCTTGCGAGATTAGGGCTTGCCGGACAATCCGGCAAGTTACCAGATAGTCCGGCCTCGGACTTGGTCTGTGCGAGGTCTGGCTCCACCGGACAGTCCGGTAGCATGCCGGATAGTCCAGTGAGCCTTCACGGTTTGCTCAAAAATCACCACTCACTCAAACTGATTTCTAAGAAATTTCGTATCACCCAAAAGGTCCTATGGCATCTATGAATCAATGATTTGCACCCCTCTTGATAGTACGGCATTCCTACACTCAATTAAAATTAAAACGATGCCAATAACGCCCATTGAGTGTATGTTGCCAATTTTCTTTGAATATTTTCAATGTAGCACTTCATTTGACATGTTTGATTCTTCTTCTTGAGACCTAGCTGAACACATCTTCAGACATTAGTCCTTTTGGATCGTTTTGACGTCAATCACACAAAACAATAATTAGGGGCCTAGATGCACTTTCAAGCTCCCCCTTTTTGGTGATTGATATCAAAACAACCAAATCATATAAGGATCATATACTATTCAATGAAAAATGAGATAGATAGAGAAAGCTCCCCCTAAATCAACATGCCAAATGCACATATCATAAAGAAAAACATGAGAGCTCCCCCTAAAACCTTGCATAATCATCATAACAACATAAATATCAAATGCAACACATGAGCAATTTAGGCAATCACACAACCTAGACTTAATAAAGGCAACAACAAGTCATCATTACATCCATATAGTCTCATGCATTGAACATAAATAAACTTAGTCTTACAATCACACACTTAGTTCATTACACATAGATAAAAACCTACAAGTCCATCACGAGGAGATAACGATACATATTTCTCCTCCTTTTTGGCACATCACCAAAAGGAGAGAAAAAAAAACAAACGGGATCACTCGGAGTCGCCATCCTTGCTGCTAGACCCGTCCTTCTCATCATCATCTTCGTCTTCTTCTTCACCTTGGACATCCTCGACCTCTGTGTCCTCATCATTGCTGTCCACATGCCCCTGTGATGCTGCTCTAGCTCCAAGATAGGGTGCAAAGGGATCATCACTGTCTGAGGAAGAAGGGAGATCAGGAAGTGGTGGAGGTGGAGTGTACTCAACAATAGAGTGAGAGCAAAGACGCTGCTGATTTGCTGCAAAAGCAGCCCACTGAGCCTTTGACTCCTCTCTATGCTCTCTGATCTGGATAGCATTCTTGATACACTTGTTGAAGATAGACTTGAGAGCACGAGTGATAGAGGAGGAAGATGAAGTTCTCTTCCTACGACCTGGCTGAGAGGGAACTGCACCACGAGAAGAGGAGCCACCTGCTGAAGTAGAAGGAGTGGTCTTGGTGGTCACTTTCCTCATCTTGTAGGAAGGGTGAGGGGAGTCCTTGTGAAATTTGATCCCCGTGACATCCTCAATCATCAACATGATATAGGGGGCATAACCACAACTGCGGCTAGGGTCAATAGCAGTAGCATATATCTGCCAGAAGATGAAGTCAAAGATACTAAACCCATCAGCTGCCTTTGGCTTGTCAAACATCCACCAGAGAAGATTTCTAGCCATGCCCATCACATTAGAGGAGTCACCAAACTTGGGAAGGAGAGTGAATCTGAAGAGGGAGTTGAGATACTTGTAATATGGCCTCATCCCATGAGTAGTCCCATACTCAATCGTCCCATAACGTTTATGATACATGAAAGCAATCTCTCCATCACTGAGGTTCCTCTCACTCATAATGCTCTTCTTCCCAGTATCTTCGTCACCGAAACCAAGAACTCAGCAAACTCAGTATATGTCACTTGGAACTGGTGTCCCTCAATCATCAAGCTCATCTTGATTCTTGTCATCAAGATGGTAGGTGGAGTAAAACTGAGCAATCACCTCCACATTCCAAGGATGGGATAAGCCCATGATATTCATCATCCCCATGTCCCGGCACTTAGCAATGACTTGATTGAAGATTGGATCATTTTGCTTTGCCATATACTTCCAATCAATGCTCTTCATAGGGAGGATAGGATTATTCTTAGGCTTGATTACATGCATATACCAATCCCATTGAAAGTTGGAGTCAAAGCGGTAATCACCATTCCTCGGATCTTTCTCATACTTAAAAGGATCCTCTCTACGCAAGGCGGCCAAATCATGCCTTCCCCTTGAGTAATCCGTACCTTTTCTTGGCTGATCCGAGGCAATTTGTATAGGTGTGGACATCCGAGGAAACATGTCCTCAACCAAGGGAGGCGGCTCATTGTCCACATCAGCTGGTGCCTTGCCCTTTCCTTTTCCTCTTTTTGCAGGAGCTCCACGGCTACTCCCTTCTCCGGTCCTCTTGACGGATTCTTTCGTGTTTTTCCTTGGACCTTCACCACTCTTCTTGGTGCGACCTCCGCACTCCTCCATCTGACAAGAGGTAGCAATGAATGAGGTTTAGAAAAATAGAAGCAAAGGATGGAATCAAGGTGCAAGAGAAGAGAAACCTTGAAGTGTTAGGTTCTGTCGGAGTATCCGGCATTGTGCCGGACAGTCCGGGGGCCGGACACTCCGGCACACTGTCGGACACTCCGGCAGACCCTAGTATTTCAAAATTCGTCGAATCTCCACAACTAGCCACGGGATTCCAACCAAACTTCTAGCATTGCTAAGAAATTTCGTATCACCCAAAAGGTCCTATGGCATCTGTGGATCAATGATTTGCACCCCTCTTGATAGTACGGCATTCCTACACTCAATTAAAATTAAAACGGTGCCAATAACGTCCATTGAGTGTATGTTGCCAATTTCTTTGAATATTTTCAATTTAGCACTTCATTTGACACGTTTGATTCTCCTTCTTGAGACCTAGCTGAACACATCTTCAATTGTGACATTAGTCCTTTTGGATCGTTTTGACGTCAATCACACAAAACAATAATTAAGGACCTAGATGCACTTTCAATATCTAGTAATGGTGATCGAGGAAAACAATGGCCAGGAAACTGTACAATTAATCAGCAATGGCACGAGGAAGGTTAAGGGGAAGAGAGTGAAGAGTGGAGTCAGTGGAGGTGATCCGAAACCCTAGCCTGGGTTCTGCCAAATATAGATGCGAGATGACAGCGAGCATTCCAGCAGGTTGGGAAGAGAATATTACTGCATCTTGGTACAGTGATAGAAAGGTGTTGCGTTGTTATGACAACTTACTGACTACGTGAAGCCAGCCAGATCCTGATGGCAACTTTTTGTTTTGTGGTGAAAATTGTTCTATTTGCATCCAGTATGTTCTGTTTGCATCCTAAGTCAAGTCTCAATCGTCCTCTTGAGCTTTCTGCCTCCCATGACAAGGACTCATTTTGTTTTTTCTGAAGTGGAAAGTGGCAGGTGTTCTGCCTCTGCATAAGATAGATAGAGTTAGTCCCCAAAATAAGTACACACAAACATAAGGCCAGCAGGAGCTGAAGTTGAAACAATGAAAAAAAAATAAGAAGAAGCTAATGGCCAACAAGCTGGCCTAAAACAGAGGACTTCCACGCCATAGCAAGCAATGGCACAAGAATTAGCAAACTAGCCATTGTCAAAGGTTATTGTCTAGTCCATTCCACGACTTTGGGAAAAGACTACTTGAAATAGTCAGTTCTTCTTCGCCAATAGACCCACCTGCATATGATCCTTTTGAATCCCCTGAAAAATCCTTCTATTACGTTCTTTCCATATATTCCACCATGTATATAGCACGATGCCGGCGAAATTTGTTCGCTGTCCATATTGCGCTCCTGTCAGCGTCCGCTCCAACCACCAAGCCACTGATTCATCTTGCGCTCCAATGTTGTAGGTGCCTGTGTTGGAAAACCATCTGCCAATGATAGTTAAAACCTGTTTAGCAAAAGGGCAATCAATTAGTAGGTGCTTAGGATCCTCCGGGCTGGAGTTGCATAGGCCACAGTCGTTTTGCATAGGCCACAGTCGTTTTGCGTAGGCCTTATGGATCAATTACTATGACAAGGACTCATTGCCTTGTGGTGAAAATTGTTGTAGCAAAAAGATAGTTTTTCACCACAAAGCAGTGTTTGTAGCAATTTTTTTTTCATCCGACTTCATTTTGGTACAGTGATAGATAAAGGTGCCACTTTGTTTATGACAACCTAGTCTTTTTACTATGTGAAGCCAGCCAGATCCTATTGGCAACTTTTCTACACACAATTAAGGCAGCCAACTTGTTATGACAACAACCTAGTCGTTTTACTATGTGCAGCCAGCCAGATCCTATTGGCAACTTTTCTACACATAATTAAGGCAGCCAGTATGTTCTGATTGCATCATGACTCAAGTCTCAATCGTCCTCTTGGGCTTTCTGCCTCTCTCTCTCATGAAAAGGACTCATTGCTTTGTGGTGAAAATTGCTGTAACGAAAAGGTAGTTTTCACCACAAAGAAGTGTTTCTGACATTTTTTTTCATAAAAAATGCATGTTTGTTATTTTCAGAAAAATGGGTTTTCACTAGTAAAATCAAAATGACAAAATGATGTCATACATAAACATATTTTTGTAGCAATTAAAGAGTTGTGATGCAAAAATAATTTCTTTGCAAAACCAAGGATATGTGGCAATATAACTTTGTTTTCGCAGTTTGTCTCACATGTTTGGAGGAGCGTTGATGTCGGAAATTTTTTTATTATGGTGAGAATTAGCATGACAAGGGAATCAGTGCACCGCAGTTTAATAAAAAAAAATATACTGGTCAAAGTAGGAGCATCATTGAAGTACACTTTGCCCATGCTTTGGTTGCAGCGAGAAAATAAGAGCATGTGCTGAAATTCTTCTGGGAATCAGGAATGTTAGGCTCAGTAAGGCACGTCGGTCGGTAGGCGACTTCTCTCCGCACACTGCAAACAGGTGTGTTGCTTAACAGCATGATGGGACATGTGTGGTGAACATAGCTCGATCTATCTGCAAGGTCTTGATATGTGAACAGTTCAATGACACTTCATCATGAGCTGGCCTGCACCGTATGCTAGCCAGCATATAGGATTCATATTAATGAATTGACACATGCAGGACGGGTCAACACTTTGTGTTTTTCATTCTGCGTTCTATAGCTATCAGAAGATAGAGCATGAAATTTTATTTATGGATATTTCCTATTTCTTTATCCATAGCAGGAGTTCTTCCTTGAAGGGACTATAAGAACGCAGGTGCGTGTACCCCTGAATCGCCACCTGCTGAGAGATTAGAAGCTTTTTTTTTTTTTTTTTTTTGCGGTGGATGAGAGATTAGAAGCTTAGATAAATTGCCTGTTGAGAGAAGCTCTGGGCTTAGCAACACAAACCATGGGTCACAGGTCAGGCATGGAGGGCCTTGTGCTGTGCCTTGCGATATCCCTGCAACTTCTGTGCGCCACGGCCGGCGTCCGGCCGCCGGCGATTTACGTGTTCGGCGACTCGACGCTGGACGTCGGCAACAACGACTACTTGCAGGGGCCGGATGTGCCGAGGGCCAATAAGCGCTACTACGGCGTCGATTTCCCGGGCTCGGTTCCCACCGGACGCTTCAGCAATGGCTACAACATCGCTGACTACATAGGTGAGTCGAAAGAAGATTTACTTAATTGTTTGGATTGGGATGTTGTACTTGCGAGGAAATACTTTTTTATGCATCTGGTTAATTGCGTACTTAATTTTTTGATTGATCCATATATTTCTCCTTGTATATGCATCCTGCAGCGATGAACATGGGATTCACAAGAAGCCCACCGCCTTACCTGTCTCTGGCACAAAGAACTGGCCTTCTGGTTCGGAGCTCCCTTAGTACCGGTGTGAGCTATGCTTCCGCAGGAGCCGGGATCCTCGATTCGACTGTTAGTATTTCCTCGTTCTTCTATATCAAAGTAAAATGCTCTTTAGTCATAAATAGTTTCAACGCATCAAAAGTACGGGCAAGGCAAAATTTACTCCCAACCTGCAAAATTATGATCGAATTGTTTTAATTAATTACCAACTACTGCTATATAAAGTAATATAACAACGGTGGCTTAGCATTCCCCCGAAAAAATAATAACACTATAATAGTATGATATAGTTTCCAAGATATTTAGATGTGATGTTGTCTACAGCTTTTCTTTTCTTTTTTTGGCGAGACCTAAAGCTTCATAGTATTCAAAAGGATGTTATGCAAAAAAGGCCCGAAACTTTTTTTCCATTCTCTAAAAAATTCAAAAGGATGTTGACATGCCAGCTTAAACATGTTGACTATACGCGCAAAAACAAAACGACACAAAACCGTTACCAACTGTTTGGTTAACAACATGCCAATATATGCAGCACGCAGGCAGCAACATCCCGTTGTCAAAGCAAGTCAAGTACTTCGGCGCCACCAAGTCTCACATGGTCGCCAAGCTAGGCTCTGGGGCGGTGAATAACCTCATCTCCAAGTCCGTCTTCCTCCTCAGCGTCGGCAGCAACGACCTCTTTGTCTTCGCAGAGTCCTCGCAGAACAAATTAGATGCAGTCCACGAGAGCGACGACGTCGCCTCGCTCTACAGCAGCCTCATCTCCAACTACTCAGCCACCATAAATGTATACAAAATCCATGAGATATTGCAGTTGTTGTTGTTTTCCTCTCTTACATTTGATAAATCAATGTGATATTGCAGGAGCTGTACACGTTGGGCGCGAGGAAGTTCGCCATCATCAACGTGGGGATGCTGGGGTGCGTGCCGGCGGCGCGGCTGTTCGACGCGAACTACTCGTGCCTAGACAGCCTGAACAAGCTGGCGTCAGGCTTCGACGACGCACTTGCGCCGATGATCGCCGGCGTCGCCGACAAGCTGCCGGGACTCACGTACTCGCTCGCCGACTTCTACGGCCTCACGGAGGCCACCTTCGCTGACCCGGAGGCCGTGGGGTACACCGACATCTCCGGCGCATGCTGCGGAGCCGGGACGCTGAGCGCGGAAGAGAACTGCCTGCCAACCTCCACCCTGTGCGCCAACCGCGACCAGCACGCCTTCTGGGACCGGGTGCATCCTTCCCAGCACGGCGCCATGCTGACCGCCATGAACTTCTATCACAGCCGCCCCGGCCGGTACACTATGCCTACCGACTTCAAGGGGCTGGCAGAAGCCAGTTAATTTGGGCATAAAAAAGATTATGTTTACATCTCGTTATGTATATGCTTTGAATTTCCAGGAATTAGGGAATCCAAACAGCCAGTTAATTAGGGAAAATCCATTCTGCTCCCAACTGTAGCCATAACAAGATATTGTAGTAGCATATATAGGATCCAAAATAAACATCAGGTAAAGGGTACAAAATAAAGGAAAGAAACAGACCCAAAAGATTTAGACCACCTGCATTTTCTCTGTTTGGTACTATAGAGAGTTGGCGAATAGCTACAACAATATTCTATTACTCCCACCGTTCAGAAATATAAGTATTTCTAGCGGATGGTTTGTTGATTTAATCAGTGTAGCATGACCGTTTGATATTGTTCAGCTTGTTTCGCATAAAACCTTTTCCCGTTTCTTCATCTCAAAGATAAAATAAAGTAGCTCATACTTGAGTTATGGTACTATATAGTCCCCCCCCCCCCCCCCCCCCCCCATTTGTACAGTATTCTTCATTTGCGCCTGCGCGAAGTTTCAATCTGTGCTTTAGTTTTATGTCAAGCTTTTGTGCTTTAGTTTTATGGCAAGCTTTATACTAGTTAATTTTTGTTGAAAACCTACATTTCCTATTCAATATACTAGCCACCAACCCGTGCGCCTGCACGGGCTAGCTACTTAGTCGACAAATGCATAATAGATTATTGCATTTTTTATTTTGAATATTCGAAAGGTTTAGGGTCATAAACTTGTCTTCTAAGTTTTATATATACTCATCATCTAAGGTTTTATTTTAATCAGCATTCTGTAGTTTTTATATGTGAACCAAAATTGTGTTGATATATAACTCTTCTAGGTACCTCTTGATATTAAAAATTTATTTATATTCTGTATCAAATCAATAAATATAAAGGTTTGTAGGAACTTTAAATAAATTTACATGAAGTCTTTCTCTGGGTCAAGTAGAAATGGTGAGAGGGATTTTTCTTTTGTTACACATAAATTTGTATGGTTGCAAGGCCACGCTCTCCTGTCAATTAACTACTAAAAGAATGCTTTCTTGCTGGATCATTGCACATGATGACATGCATGTATATTTCATGTTCCAGAACTGCTTACGTGAATATACGATTGTATACTCCCTTCGGATTTTTAATATATGAATTTAGCACAACTTTTTCCAAGATCCAATTTTTTTAAATTTATATATATAAATTGAAGGGAACAAATATAAGAAAATTGACACTTGTGCTGAATCTAGGATTCAGTGCAGAGAACAAATATGTACGAATAAAGACTAACTTTTTATATAGTGTCGTTGATACGTTGCAACAAAAGTCACACCTTTAAAGAAACAGTCAACAACGACGGGCAAAGACCATCATAGGTGACGGGTATGATAACAAAAGAAAGGGGGCGGGCATGCATACCCATCACTTGTAAATGGTCATTGGTGATGTGCATCACATTTGTTGCCCGTCACCTATCTATGATTATGGGTGACGGGCAACATTTGACGTCTGTCACCTATCAAAAAACATACATCCAATTATGATATATGCTGCTAGCTAGAAATTTCCCAAAATTTAACAATACACAAAGATCTAGAAAAAAAAAGAGAGTAAAGGGAGAGGAAAGGTTAAGAAACACACCTTAAGAGGCCAAGAGACAATACAAAAGGCAAATCAGTAAACGTTTAGTTGAATTTCCAAAACATGGCGAAAAAATCGTCTAGGAACCGACGAGACGGAGCTATGAGAGAGAAAATAGGGAAAGTAGCTAGGGGCTGCATGGCTCAAACTAATCGGTGGCGGGCAACATTAAAGCCCATCACCTATATATCTGCACAAAGATGACGGGATTTGAAGTTGTCCGTCACCTATTAGTCTTAAGGTAATAGGTGACGGGCTACAAAGATGCCCGGTATTACGAGTGACGGTCTCTGATATTGCCCGTCACCTATTATCCGAGACTTATAAGTGACAGGCTACATTAAAGCCCGTCATCTATTAGCTCTCCTCCCTCGTGACCCTTCCATGTTAGGTGACGGGTTGTGGAGTGGTCCATGACCCTTCTATTTTAGGCAACTAGCCATAATTTTGCCCGTCACATATTTACGTCGTCCTTGGTAGATTTTACGTAGTGACACTCATCCATGTGTCCAACATAGGAGAACTATAGCAGTTAAGTTCTTTTATTCCAACTCCCTCCATAGAATTAAAAAATCATAGCAACACAACGATTTGCATAAATTGGCTTGTTTTCTTAAACTTTCTCAATTCTATTAGAAATATTTTTATGTTCATTTAAATATATTCATTGACAATTGAATGGTGACAAACATGTTTTATTGTCAAATTTTCTTCTAAATCACTAGGTACATTATAAACTTATGAAAAAGAAAAAAATCTAATTGAAAGGACTTGCCAAGATGTATTCAAATTAATGCAGAGAGGCTTCCTCTTTCTTGTACTCTTCAGCTTTGTTTTGGCTTTTTTTGTTGGAACCAACCCACCCGGGTTCAAGTCTCAAACTCGACGAGTGTTGTAACTTAATGGCTATATATTCTTTTAGTGGGAGGCGACATCCGCGTCGACAGCGAGGCGCCCGTGGTGACTTCGTGAATCTCATGATTAGGTGACCCACATCTCAATCCTTCAAACCAGATGGCTCGATAGCAACTTCATTCACTATTTCAATAGCAACTCATATTTTGTGTCATGTGACATTTTTAGCATGTATTAAAGTACATGGTTTTTACAATTGCTACAACTATCTCTTCTTAGGTTCATACATATGAGAAGTAGCAACTTACATACAGAAGTTGCTATCACACATATATATAGCATAAGTTGCTACCCTATATAAATATATTCAAAATGTAGCAAGTTGTATCTAGTTTGTTCGTCTCGTCGCGTAGAACGCAACGGTGTGAAACGATACTCAAAACGAACACCATATGTGCAGGAGAGGTGGCGGCGGCTTAAGGTGGTGGTGGGCTCGCTACATTTTATCTCCCGTTCGTGGCCCAGTATGGCCCATATGGTCGCTACCTTTTATTATTTTTTGCATTCGGCCCAGCGTCGCCAACACCCTCCCATCTTCCACCTTCGTCCAGGAAAACTTAGGACGCCATTGCCGGCGATTGGAGCTCGTGGATTGATGAGGTTCAGGCACATCCATGCCAATAAAAGATCAAAACGGATTCTAAATAGTCTTACCTTTATTTCCCAGTCATGAAATATCTAAAACTCGGGCAGAAAAATCTGAAATCGAGTTGGCCTCAGTCAGATTGAGTTCCCAACTTACTCCGACATGAACTCAATCGGCGTCTGAAAACTGAAAGATCCGGCGACTTCTTTAAGACTAGACAACAGCATAGTTGAAAACAAATACACTTGCGCCCCCTTTTTTTTATTTTTGCGGTGAACATGGGCTTTGTTTATGCCTACAGAAAACTCACAATGGGCCAGCGATCAAATGGGCCGGAGATGAGCCCGGGCACCTGTCGCCGGGGCCCACCTCTCGCGAAGGCCCCACTGATCTTCTTCCTTTCACACTGATTCACAGGCCAGCCTCAACTCCCTCGTCGCCGTCGCGGCGTCGCGCATCCCCTCTTCCTCCCACTCCTCCCGCCGCCGCGGCTGCTCGGGCCTAGGCGCGCCCCGCTCGGCTCCCATCCATGCCGCTGCACCGTGGGGCTCCTCCCTTTGAGTCGCGAGCGACTGCTGGCGGGTTCTGCTGCTGCTCCTCGCCGGCTCGGTTCATCCTCCCCCTCCGGCGGGCAGGCTTCCTGCGCCCTGCCAGTGGGAAGAACGGAGGCACTCTCAGGTTAGCACCCGGAAACATTTTCACATAATCGGTATGTTGAGTCATGGCTTTAAACCTGGAAAATTAAAAACTGTGGAAAAAAACTATCTGATTAAAACTTGATAGATCTTGAGCATATGGACTGTAATCTGTAGTTTTGGCCATTGACCATCTCAAGAAATTGTTATTATTTCAGTAGTAATATGTCGGCTTAAAGGCGAAAAGCACAACAATGGTCTTACGATATCTTCAACCATGCACTATAATGTTGTTGCCACAAATTTCAGAATCTTTTATATTTCCTTTGCATTGGTGATCACTTTGAATAGATCTGTATGCATTGATTCACATGTTTATAAATATTTCATTGTTCAAGCTGTCTGGCTCATATATTTTTATCAGAGGAAGTATCTTTCTAGTTATGGAGACAATAGGCAAATAGCCAAATTCTCCACATTTTTAGTCCTTAATTGATTCTGGGCTAAGTAGCTTTAGCAGCAATAGTCTGCGAAATTAGATGGAAACTAGCCTACAAGATGTGTGTTTCTCAAATTATTTGAGAATTTAACTTTTCTACTCAGTCCCCAACACATGTGTAGGTACTGTGATTTGATATATGTACTTTGTGTAGCTATCAGGTGAAACACATAAGATGGAGGCCGATATTTGCACTGGAGACTGGTGGATCACCTAGCCCTGATGGCCAAGACTTCGAGGAGGATAGTGGTTTTCTTGGTAGAACACGGCTCGGCAGGCTCATCCAAGCAGCTGGTAGGAAGCTATTTGAAAAGCTGAACTCTGCCAGAACAAACTCGCCCACGAAGATATTTCTCGTGCTCCTAGGCTTCTACACCGCCAACGCCTTGGCAACGATCTTAGGCCAAACAGGTGACTGGGATGTTCTTGTTGCTGGTATTGTTGTGGCTGCAATCGAAGGGATCGGCATGCTCATGTACAAAAAACCTTTTGCTGGACTTCCTGGGAGATTTCGATCTTTTATTGCGTTGGTGAACTACTGGAAAGCTGGCGTGCTTTTAGGCCTTTTTGTTGACGCCTTCAAACTGGGTAGCTGAGTTCAGGCGATCATTCCGATGTCTACCTGTCAATGTTGTTGTTGGTATAGTGATCTCACAATAACATCAAGATATAGAACAGCTACGATCATTGCTCAAGTGTTAGCATTCTTACATTCACCCCAAGTGTTTGATGGGATGGATGTAGCTGAAATTGGTAAGTTTCTTGGAGGTTTGTTATAACGTTTGGACCAGGTTATTTTGGTTGAGAGAACTTTGTCCAATGAAGGAAGGCGTGTTGTGAGCAAATTGATCATCATGAGACCCCCAGCGTATAGATACGTTGTCGTTCTTATGTACTTCCATCCATGTCACCTAATCATGTAACCCTATTCTAATGAACATTTCAGTTTATTTGAAAATATAAATAGAGACTACTGTAACTTCCTTTATTTCTTTAGGAAAGATGTCAGACTCGTCATGTAACAATCTATCAATGAGTCCATTGCTGCTTGTGATAAGCTGTTTTCCGTCTTCCGTTGGTTCAGCACACCTGTTCCTGGTGCTTTTTCCAATGTGGCCAACTCCATGCCCACTGAAGTGTTGGTTCATGTCCTCATTTAACATATGGCTAGCATACTCTTTTTTTTCTTCTGCTAAGATCAAAAGTTTAGCTGCAAATTATTAATGCTGGTAATTTCTCTTGTTTTATTTGGGAACATGGAAGCTTTATAAAACACTAATTGATTGCCAAAAGAGGGCAATGAACACATAACTGAAACTTGATTTTTTTTAAAAGAAAAAAAAAATGAGATCCAAACTAGGAGGTGCTAGGCGGTTTTTCGTTAAGAAGAAGAAATGGCGACCAAATTGGCATCCAAATTCGAGAGATAAGATCAGCTTCTAAACTTGAAAATTTTCCCTGGGCAAGTTCGACCATCCTTGCGCAACCTTCACACTTAAAGCACGCAATTTAACCCTCATGAAAATGCAGCACTGCAGGAGCTTCGGCCTGACAAAGACAAGTTCGTCCTGCATGGCTTTGGCTCTGCCTCGGAGAAGTTGACGTTAAAGCTGCCGGCGAAGGCGTCGAGTGGACACTACCGGAAGCTGATCTTCTTCCACACAATCGTGGGCCGTGCCAACCTCCCGTGAAGGCCACCCACACTAATCTTCTTCCTCACCAATTCACAGGCCAGCGTCACCTCCCTCGTCGCCGTCGCATCTCCTCTCTTCTTCCTGCTCCTCCCGCCACCGCGGCCGCTCTGGCCTGGGCACGCCCATGCCGCTGCGGCTCGGGGCCCCTCCCTGTGCGCCGCGAGCGCCGGCTGGCGGGTTATGCGGCGGCTCCTCGCTAGCGCGGTGCTGCCTCCCCCTCCGCCAGGCAGGCTTCCTGCAGGTTGCCGGTGGGAAGAACGGAGGAGCTCTCAGGTCAGTACCCGGAACCAATTCTCTGGTGATGCAAAAATATTAGCAATGCAAAAATATTAGCAGTGACTTCTTTCCCATCTGCAAACAACCAACTGTAATTATGTTGCAAGGTTTCAATCACAATAATGCAGTGAGACTGCAGGTTAGCAATAATATTATGGATACAATTGTAAACAGTCCTGCCTTACTCATGGTTCTGTTTTCAATTCATGTATGTTGCACTGTGGCTTTAAACCTGGAAAATTTAAAACAGTGGGAAAAAAAACTATCTGCTTAAGAGCAGATACATCCTTTGAGTATGTGGACTGGAATGTGTAGTTTTGGCCATTGATCACCTGATATATGTACTTTGTGTAGCTACCAGGTGAAAAACACAAGATCAAGGCCGGTATTTGCTCTGGAGACTGGCGGATCACCTGCTAGTGCTGATGGCCAAGATGTCGAGGAGGATGGTGGCTTTCTTGGTAGAACAAGGCTTGGAAGACTCATCCAAGCTGCTGGTAGGAAGCTACTTGAAAAGCTGAATTCTGCTAGAATCAAGTCGCCCGCAAAGATATTTCTCGTGCTCCTAGGCTTCTACACTGCCAACGCCTTGTCAACGATCTTAGGACAGACAGGTGACTGGGATGTTCTTGTTGCTGGTATTGTTGTGACTGCAATCGAACTGATCGGCAGGCTCATGTACAGCAAAGCTTTTGCTAGGCCTACGGGGAGATTAAAATCTTTTATTACATTGGTGAACTACTGGAAAGCTGGCGTGTGTTTAGGCCTTTTCGTTGACGCCTTCAAAGTGGGTAGCTGAGTTCAGGCGATCATCTTCTGATATCTACATATCATACTGTTGTTGATATAGTGATCTCACAATAACACCGAGATATAAGCACAGCTCATGACATTGCTCGAATGTTTTGGTACAATTGTGAGATCACTATATCAACAACAGTGTGCTATAGCACAACTCATTGCTCGATATGTTGTAGTTCTTATGCACTTTCATGTTTTGTAATCATATTACCCTGTTCTGATGAGCATTTCAGCTTAAATGGAAATATATGAAGTCAGGTGTAACTGTGCGTTTATTTCTTGGGGAAAGATGTTGGACTCACCTTGTAACAAGTTCGTCCATGAGTCCATCAAAGCTTGTGATAAGCTGTTTTCGGTCTCCTAGTGGGATTACTACTCATCTGTTTCCTGATACATGTGCATTTTCCAATATGATATTTTTGTTTATGTTCCACTTAACTTCAACTATGAAATTGTCCAATCCTCATGAATGTGATTTAGTATTGCTATATATGGTTAATGCATGTAATATATTTTCTCAAATCTTAGTTGATTGTTGATATTAGCATGCGGTTGGCTCGGACAAGCATCCACTCGCATTACCTGTTACTTCTACTTCTCTTTATTTTTTGACATACTTCTACTTCTCTTTATTTTTTGACA
This sequence comes from Eragrostis nindensis, assembly GCA_012490785.1. Classification (NCBI taxonomy): domain Eukaryota; kingdom Viridiplantae; phylum Streptophyta; class Magnoliopsida; order Poales; family Poaceae; genus Eragrostis; species Eragrostis nindensis. The sequence continues at coordinate 19,863 of JAAXCT010001412.1, read as the reverse complement.
TTGATATTGCCTCCAAAGGTATAAAGATAATTCCAATGAATTGGCACATCTCTGCCTGGTACAATCGACACAAAATTGTGTAAGAAGTGACATGTAACATAACAGAACAGAAACAGAAATCAAAAAAAAAAGGAAAAAGAAAGAGAAACAGAGGCAACATCAGCATCATCTAGAGTCCAGAAGCGGCTTGTAGAAACAGAGGCAACAGCAGCAGGAGCAGAGCTGCCTCTGCAGTCTGCACCCATCATCATATCCTTTCCTCTCTCGTCTTCTCCATGTAATGCAACCAAATCAACCAAAGATGAGAGTTGCGCCTCCTCCTCCTCCCGCCACGCTGCTCTCCCGCGCCTCCTCTTCCCTCGCCCCGGCCCCGCGCCTCCTCCTTCTCTCCTGCCCTCGCGCACCTGCCGCACGCCGCTCGGCTCCGGCGTCCGCCGTCGCCCGCTCCGTTTCCGTCTCCGTCGAGGCGCCGGCGGCAGCCGCTGAGACCGCGTCCGCGGCTGCGGCCTCGGCGCCGCGCCGCCGCCTCATCCTCCTCCGGCACGGGGAGAGCGCCGCGGGGGGTCGCTCCACGAGAGGTACGTGCGTGCTCGTTGCGTTCCTGGAATGATTTCGCAACCCGTGCAATTCAGGTTGTCTCTTTTGTTACCTGAGATTTGATAGAAGAATTAGTTATTTATAAGGAACAAATTTAGGTACAGGAGATGCTAACTGGAGTCAACTGGTCGTACGCTGGATGTGTTACGAATTCATGATAATCATAGTTAGATTACTCTATGCTCGTGGCATTCAGAAGTTGGATTGTATCGCTGTAGCATGCTAAGAGTATTGTAATCAGATAACAAAGTCCCATATCCATACGGCTCTGGTAGCAAAATCAACGCAAGTTTCGGTTGAATTTGCAGACTTGCAATGACCAACTGTGTTTTCATGAAAACTGTTACAAGGAACTGACCAATGTTGACTGTATTTCCTGTAGAACTGGTGCGGCTCCCATGTTATTCATGATGTCTGAAATGTTGCTGTGACACTTTGTAATATCGAAATCTTGCGTGACTTCAAAAACACTATTCCTCTAATTGTTGAAAAATATTAAGATAAATTTTCGTTATTCTTCGAATTGTCGAAAGATGTTCAGATAAATTGACAAATACAATGTTGGACTCGATAGAAAAATATTAGGAATTATGGAAGAAGGCCATGAATAAGGTACATAATGGATAAAGGCATCGTGGACATTCTGTACAATGAGTCAATGAGCGTTGTGGTGTTGTTTCAGGTGTTACATAGGCAGTTCTTGTGCAACAAAGTAGAATTCTTTTATGTATTTTCCTTTGATTCATGACCTCATGTTGTTTATTACGGAGAAACAGCACCTAATACGAATTTCTTTAACATCAGATCACGACAGACCACTAAGCAAATCTGGAAGAGCTGATGCAATCAGTGTTTCTGATAAGCTCCAACAGATGGGTTGGATACCTGAACTCGTTCTATGCAGGTGCGTTCATAGCTTGTAGGAGGCAATTATAGGTCTATCATTCTAAATGATGAGTATATTGCATGAATGTTTCTAGGTTCAATCTGTTTGCACTCATTAATATTAGCGCTGCTTCCTATTATGATGGTTTTGTATGTGATCTAGGAGTGCTTTCTAGTGTATTTTTTCCCCTTAGAATCCTTCTTTTTTGCACATTTGTTTGTGTATATTCTTCCAGTTATTCCTTCAAGCTGTTATAGTGGACATACAACCATACATACAAATATTACTTCACTAAGCCATCATGCTACTGTGCAACATGTGTTTCTTGTTTGAAGCCAATATTTTGTTTGTGCAATGGACATACTTATTTATAATTCAGTGTCTCTGAAAATAAAGATAATAAAAATCAGATAATGTGATGTACAAACATTTTAAATATTGAGATAAAATTTTATCCTCCTTACAATGTAGTGATGCTACTCGTACAAAGGAAACTCTTAAGATCCTGCAAGAGCATGTTCAGGGGTTGTCTGAAGCAGTTGTCCATTTTATCCCAAGTTTCTACTCAATTGCAGCAATGGATGGTCAGACTGCAGAGCACCTGCAAAAGGCAATCTGTGAATATTGTAGTGATGATATCCTAACTGTCATGTGAGTCTTCTTTTCATTTTGGTAGAACCTTTGTTCCACAACACATGCTTGGATTTCCAAATCAGTTTCTTGTATGGCCATGTTTTTTATTTTTCATTGCTGGACCTATCATGAAGCTTTCTTAGAAAAAATACAGGTGCATGGGACATAACAAAGGATGGGAGGAAGCAGCTTCTATGTTTTCTGGCGATTCAGTAGTGCTTAAGACATGTAATGCTGCATTGCTAGAAGCTGTAGGGAAATCATGGGTTGAGGTTAGTGTTACATTTACATAAATGTAATGAATTCACCATTTTGCTCTTTGGTTACAATCACCGTAACAAAATAATTCGGCAGAAACTTTACTGAACTTTGGTTGATATGGCATGCAGGCTTTTTCTTTGGCTGGTCTTGGGGGATGGAAGCTTCATGGAATTGTAAAGCCATAGATTGTTGTCACTAAGGGCTAGATGCATTTTTGTAGCTTTTTATTTTGTCTTTCTTTTGCCTTTTGTAGCTGTTTCCTTTACATGTTATTAAAGGTATTAACTGCGTAGATAGATAAGACTGATAAAAAAAAAATTCCTACCGAGGTCCTTAGTTTGGTTGCCTATCTGATCTAAGATGAATTGAATTGGAGAAGATAATCTGGTCACATCAATTTAAAGTGATAAAGGTACTGCATGGATGGCCCTAATGTGATTGTCGAGTCAATTACGAGTTGAATATGCCTTTGTCGGGTTAAGATAAAGAGATATATGCTAGTTGCAAGTTTCAATGGGCACAATTTTGCTGGGGCATGGACACTATAATTTGTTTTGGGGGCGACGCATGGGTTCCTATGGATCCCAAGTGCTGTGACTAAATGAACCAATTGATTAATTCTCCACCAAAATTGCAATGCAGTTTGTTGAATTACAGGAGATCCATTGGTACCCTGGAAATTGCTTAACCCATAGTCACTATTACTGATTAAATCTATTTGTTCCTCTTAAACGAAAGAATGCTCTTGCTTTGTTCGATGAAAAAAAAATAATCCCTCAATTCTCCTGTTGGTCCTGGCCCGGTAATTGATGTGTGCAATTTGGGTTCTGCGTTGCCTCTGTGGATCGTGATGCTATTGGTCAAGCTTATTTGCTACTACTTCTTGTACTAGGCAATCAAATGTATGGAAATAACCACTTCGTGACAGGGGAATAGAAGTTTTGTTTGAAGGAGGGATATGATTAGAACCAATTTCTTCCTAGGAAAATGGTGATGATTGGACAGATCTACATGTGTAGTGAAAGACTATTGACACTACTACTCCCTCCATCTCTTTATATAAAGGATCCTAACATTCCAAGACAAAAATAGTCTTCATGATAAAAGACCATTATACCTTTTATTTTACTCTAACTCACTCACCCACCAACCACAAAACTTTATCCTGTACTGCAGGATCCCTTAGGGTAGCTCCAACGTTGGAGGTGCCGGGAGGAGAGAGAAAAGGCTGAAGGCGGTGCAATACGTTGGAGTAAAGGTGCTAGCTTAGCAAAACAGAGCATTGGGAGCTCAATTTTGCACCGGGTGCTCAGAATAAACAACTATTATCTTTAGCTCGCGTTGGCTTTCGGTCTCCTCAAACCCTGCAACACCAGTCCAAAGATAGAATTATTTATTCTCAACTTGGCTCATTTTAGACGGTGCCACCGTTTCTACACACTAGATCAGTTTTTGCTAGCCAAGCTCCTATCAACGTGGCCTTAGCCCGGCACTTCCTCACGACTAAACGTTAAAGTTGCCTTTATATTTTGGTACAACATTCAAACCCTTCAATCCCTTATAAAAAGGGATAGAAGAAGTATAAAAAAGATCTATAGTCGCCTCAAAAAGAAAAGAGACATACAGTGGCCGACGAAAAAAGCATACTAGGATCCGTCACTCCGGCCACGCCACTAGAAAGGTGAGACTTTCAGCGACGGTCATCCCAACCAAAAAATAAAGTGGAAAAGGTGGGCAAGCCAGAGCTGAATGTGCCTAGCCTAGCCACAAAATCTTAGCTGTCGGTGCTTCCACACCGTACCATAGCCGCTGCAACCGTACTGCCACCACCCAGGAAGGGGAGCAAGGCAGCCATGCCGCAGCCGCACGATTCCCAGATCCACTACAGCCATAGACAGGTGGAAGGGGGGGGGGGGGGGGGGGGGGGGGGGGGGGAGGAGGGTAGGCCACCAAAGTTGTCGTTTCGCAGCCACTCGAAGTCACTCAGGTGCCTCGGGAGGATGGCATAGGGAGGTGAGCATGCCGCTGCAAGTTGAGAAGGCGAGGTGGAGGCAGTAGACATGGTCACCCTGGGGTTTGGGATGGCCGGCGAATAAGGTTTGGTGCGGGCAACCTTTTGAGAGAGAGAGAGAGAGAGAGAGTGAGTGAGTTTATATTGGTTGGAGGGTTTTGTTGAATTGTTGGGTCTGAGTTGATGCAAAGAAAGCCCTTAAATCAGAAGTGTCTGTATTTTTTCTCTTCATGTTTCCTCGACAGTCTCACCGCTACCGTATGCAGGTACAAGGCTCGAGCTAGGAGTCACTACACCACGGTCCCATTTTACGACCTATATTAGCTACCGATGATCAGTCGCTAAAAGTAGACAGTGAGGGCTTTGTGGATTCATGATTATTTGTGGATTAGCGCTAATTGTGAGCATAATTGTTTATGTATTTAACTGTTTTGCAACGGACGGTGGGTCAGTAAATCTTACAAGGCACCGACTCACTATTGAGTCGGTAATTCTTCATCTTTAGCGACTGACTGTGAGTCGGTAAACATATGTGGGTTTTTACCGACACCACTTACAACGACTGTCTCAATAGGTCGGCAAAGATATTTACCGACCTATGGTGAGTCGTTAAAGCGGCTTTTAGGACTGATAGTGAGTTGCTAATAATGGACCGTGGTGTAGTGAGTTAGGCACACATTTTCGTGGTATTTTTGACCTATTTGGGAAAGCACATGGAAATCGATGGGCTATTTCAACCAAAACTGGGGTGAGATGGGATGGTTTTTGCAACAAACGAACTTATAGGGGGAAATATCAAACTAGGACCAAGTTATGGGGTGAGATTTGCAATTAAGCCAATAGTATATCTTGCATCACATTTGCGTACGGAAGAAACTGATGTTATGGCATCTTTGAGCGTTGTACAGACTTCAGCTTTTTAGTTTAGAGGATGTTCATATCACAACGTCAATTTAGACTATATAAATACACAGTATAGCTATCAACCCTTTGCTGGTAGCTTAGGAGTAATCAAACAATTTTCCCCAATATGAGAGGGTGACACTTGTCGGCTATGCATCCTAAGGTTTGCAATTTCCGAAAAAAACCGTTAAAAAAAGTCTAAAAAACCAGACAGTTTACTGTTTTGCTACAAAACACTGTGTTGGTTTTAGCTAAAGACCAGCCGATTTTGCTACCCCGAGCGGACCGGTTTCCCAAAAAACCGGACCGGTTTTGAAAACATTGATGCATCCTATCAACGTGTTCACAAAGAAACAAAATACCTTTTCAATTTCCTCGCTCGCCAGTACGTCCCCAAATTCAAAAGGTCAATGAGCCATAACATTTTACTCTGGAAAACACACACGCACAATTTCGAAAAATGAAAAAACACATACACACAAAAAAAGAATATAAATAAAATCCTAAAATATTCAGTTTCAACTCCCGTCCTTGGGCGACCGATGACTGTTTTTTTTGATGCGAGCGCGACAAGCAAACAGCTGCTACATCAAGCCACTAGCGACAAGGTCCTCCCCGCAGACCGAAGCACTAGCTTTGTACGCACTCTTCGCGGCCAGGAATCGCAGGCCCACCACGCCACCGGACCCGCGTTTCCTCCCTCCCCCTTCCATTCCGCCGCGTCGGCTGCCTTCCCGGCGTTCCAGAAGCTCCGCCCTTGACCGCACACCTGGGCTCGACCGCGCCGCCGCGCCACCCGAGGCTAGGGTTTCCAGCGCCGCGGCGGGGCGATGGCGCTGGAGCTGAGCCTGGCGGCCGCGCCGCCCGCGGGTGGGCTTGCGCGCCGCCGCCGCCCCCGCCCGGGAAGGAGCAGCAGGTGGCCGGCGTCGGCATCCTGCTGCAGATCTCCATGCTCGTGCTCTCCTTCGTGCTGGGCCACGTCCTCCGCCGCCACCGGTTCTACTACCTCCCCGAGGCCAGCGCCTCGCTCCTCATCGGTACGTACCAGCGCCAAATCCCTGCCCTCATCTGACCTTGAAACCGAAACCCTAGCTCCCGAGCTGCTTTGCCTGGACAGTGATCGGAAGTAGGATGCTTGAATGGGCCAGTCCGGGACTCCGGGGGAATGTTTTGAGGGACCTGTGTAACTGGGGTAGGAAGTCCAGGACTGTTTCAGGCTGAAATGTGCAGCAGAATGGGTATGAATTGTGAAACGCATATGCTCGATACATTCAGGAATCAGGACTATGAATTTAGATGCTTCCGGATTTTGTTCAGCATGGCATTCAGTTGTCTGCAGAATCCTCGAGTCTGTGTCAGTCGTAAAATTGTTCACTGATGTGCTGATTCGTCCAGCAGTATGTTTGTTCGTCAGCATGCTGTTTAGTTCGTAAATACTTACATGAAGAGCTTCTTAAGTCAGTTTCCATTGACGCGAGTCAAGTAGCAGTTTCCTGTGTTCCTCTGAACTCTGATGTCTATGCTCAGTTCTGCATCTCGAGTTTGCTTAACGAGCCAACTTTCTGATGGCAACTCGCTTTGTCTTCTTTTGTCAGATACTTATATGTAACTTCTATGTTGATCAATATTAGACCTAAATAGCACCATTTCTTTTGGCCTTAAGCTTGCACATGGTTTCCTATGTCCTCGTGTCAGCAGCTGAACATTTGTTGGATAAAACAAATTAGTAAGTTACAGCTGTTGCATTCTGGCATTCATGATACCACCGCATATCCCAAACTTTCACAAAAGATGAATTTCAGTATATATATTTTTTGTAATTCTTATTGAATCTGTCAAATGGAAAAATCAGCATCATGATTAGATTTATTAGGGATACCAGATGCGAATTAAAATTAAATGTGCGATCATCCCGTGCTTTTAATGATTAACGCCCAACTTCCCTGAGGGATCAGCAATGGCTGTTGCTGTTCATACACTGGGAGACTTGTGCTCCTGTGAAATCAGCTCGGATAATTTAGTCAAACGGTACATCAACATAAACTAATTGAGATCTTCTGTTCATAATTTGTATCATCCTAAATTTGAGGTTCTGTTTGTATTGGTTCTGTAGTATTCATTGCATTTTGGTCATGAATATGCTTGGCATTCTTTAACTATGGAGCTGTAATTGTAGGTCTTGTTGTTGGCGGCCTTGCTAATATTTCAAATACAGAGACAAACACTAGGTTCGTATTGGATTTGCAGTTTGATTTACTTTAGATATTCCACAACCTGTTTGGTGTCTACTGCAATATAGAATTATAGATGTGTACACAATGTGATCATGGTCAGAACAATGATATCTTGTTCACTTGGCTTTGCAGGACGTGGTTCAACTTTCACGAAGAGTTCTTTTTCTTGTTCTTATTGCCTCCAATAATATTATATCCTTTTTCCAACCTTTCTTTTAGCATTTTTTGATTTATGTAATGGAAACATTGTTTATTACCTCTCCTACTGATTATTCATAAATCATAATCATCCATACTGTAATACTTCTTTTTTCGAATAATAAATTTGGATCCCTTGACTTTAATATACCCAATCAGGATTCAGCTTGTCTCCGGTAAGTACTCTACAACAGCTGCAGTTTTTCTTTTATCGAAGGTGCTTGTTTGAAAATATTTAATTGGTTTACAGAAACCATTCTTTGCAAACTTTGGGGCAATTGTAACTTTCGCCATTCTCGGGACATTCATCGCTTCTATTGTCACTGGAGTTCTTGTGTAAGTGATTCGCAAACTGTGCTTGCTATTTCTTTATTTTTGGAATCGCATCTTGTGAGTCTGTTCATTATCGGATTGCAGCTACCTTGGCGGGCTGACATTTCTAATGTATAAACTTCCACTCGTTGAATGTCTTATGTTCGGTGCACTTATATCTGCAACCGACCCTGTCACAGTGCTATCCATATTTCAGGTACCCGGTTTTGTTTCCTTATGTCATTCTTTAACCTATAATCATCTGTTATTTTGCTGTAAATCATTCATTAGATTGAGATTTTTTTGGCCTTTACAATTTTACATTATATATGTTATCTGTCATCTTGTTATAAGGAGGAAATTCAAAACTTGGTTATGAATTTACCCGTAAATGACTAAATCATCTATGCTGTACCTTATAAAGTCTCACGAGTTACTGCTAAACTAAAATGCTAGTTTATACAATCCCATCTCATATAGCAAACTAAGATGAAGTGCTCGATGAACAAGAAATGGTTTGAACACTGCATGTCCTATCTGGACAGTTAAGGCTCTTCAGGAAAGGAAAAACTCATATCCCATCCATCTCATAGGTGATAAAATCCTGGTCACATTGTTTGATAACTAAGTGTCATACCCATCTTTTCTAGTTGTCCGTTTCAACTAAAAAAAGATATGGTTGTCAGTAGAAGTTTATATTTCATCATAACAAGTGGTGAACATGTTGGAGATGTCATTTAATACCGTGAACTTTTGCTGATACGCTATTTTGAACATTGTAGATGTCATTTAACATTGCTCCAGTCCTTCATTATCATTGTCTGTTACCTATTGCCCAGATTTTACTTGCACATTTCTTGAAGGAAGTAAAGCAAACTTGTGGCTTTGTGAATGCTTTCATAAACTAATAGTATGTAACCCTTGAATTTGTTTCTTTGCAGGAACTAGGCAGTGATGTTAACTTGTACGCTTTGGTGTTTGGAGAATCTGTTTTAAATGATGCGGTCTGTTTTTTTTTTCCCAGTTCCCACAAAATAGTTGGTGCTCATTACTTCATTGCGCTTATCACTAACTTTGTTTCTTCCTGTTCGGAAAGGGCAGATGGCAATCTCTCTTTACAGGTTTGCTTCTAGCAATGATCTGTTACATCTTCTCTAAACCATGTGTTTATTGCTTATGTATGTACTTTTCGCCAGGACAATGTCATCAGTCAGAAGTCATGCAGCAGCCGGGGAGAACTTTTTTATGATGATTCTTCAGTTCCTAGAGACCTTTGTTGGCTCTTTGTCATCAGGTTTCACTGCTTCTCAAAATTGTCTGTTCACTTGTTACTTTGCTACATGGCTCGAAAGTTACTGAGCTTGTCCCATCCATAATTGTTGATGCATTTGGACTCTGGAATGTTGCATCTTGAAATTTTTACTACTGGCAAATCTCCATTTCATCCACATTTTGCAGTCTGGTTGGTGTCCTGTTGAACCTAAAAATAGGCAATATACAAATTATCTAGGTGCAAATTGCACTCTCAACTGGATCTGCTGCATCTTCTGTATGTTTACCATTTCACAGTGGGCATTGGTACATAGCCATTTTGCCAACATACTATGTTATCAAGCTAGAAAGTATATTCTCGTTTGTCATGTTTTAAAAGTTGGATAACACGTATTTCCTTTGAATTGTCATGAGTCAGATAATTTCCATTCTTTTTGGCTTTCTGTTATTTACTGACCCCCGCAGTCACTTTGGGCCTGTTTGTTTAGGCTGAAGCTTTTGAGCTTATGGCTCAAATGCTACTTCTCTGGCTTTTGGCTTCTGGTGGTTGGGTTTTTGCTATTGGCTTTTGTACAAACTGTTAGTTCTTGGCAAACCTATATCCAGCTTAAATGCAAAATATTAATTTCCTCGTAATCAAGATTTTCAGCTTTTCAAAAGCCAGCTGAATAGCTGGGTTGTTTGTTTCAGCTTCTGGCTTTTGACTACAATGGGAATATTTGTACTCTACGGTATCCTCAGAAGCCAGCAAAAGCTGAAACAAACAGAGCCGTATTTTAACAACACTAGGTTTTATTTATGATGGTATTATGTTATACTATTGAGTGTTTAATGGTTAAGTTGTTTGGCGATCAGCTGTTTTAACTACACTGAATGCATATAATCTTATCACTGCTAACATACTAGGAGAAGCTCTCTAAAGACTCTAAATCATATCTGACTTTCACCTCTTAAGGACGGATTTGTTTCTAGGCATTAACATTTTAACCTTTATTAAGTCACTTTGACCAAATTGTTTGTCTGTCTTTATTCATTCATCGGATTATATAACCATTTATTTCTTGATTTGCAGGCGTTGGAGTTGGATTTATCTCTGCTCTTATATCCTTTTCCTAATACTTAAATGCAAAATATTCATTCCATCATAAGAATTCCATACAGTATATGCACTGTTATTTATTATCGAACTGTTCTATTGAAATTTGCATCTACTTTGCATCACGTTATTTTTCCCGTTCTCCCTATTGGCATGCCATCTAATTTCTTGATGTAAAACATGCATTACTTTTCTTATCATCTGTTGCATTTGAGTTGTATTGTGCATTGATTTAACTTGTGATCTTGTGAGACCTTGACTACTTGCTACCTATTCAAGTATGCTGGATTGGACGTTGACAAGTATGTCAAATCAGGCTTTCTTTTTCAGTTTTCATGGATTTGATGGAATTATTTATGTAATATGTTCTAATGCCAATTTTGTGGGCTTATTTACTATTACAGTCTCCACAACTTGGAGTGCTGCCTTTTCGTTCTCTTTCCTTATTTCTCGTAAGTAAATTTTTAAACTTAATATATTCAACTTTTTCAGGAGAGTTGTTTGATTAAATTTTGTTTATAGGTATATGTTAGCAGAAGGACTGGGCTTGTCAGGGATTGTTTCTATATTATTCACTGGGATGGTAGGCACTGTGCAAATTATTGTATCAATCATTCATGTTTGTACTGATGCTATGACTGACATGTATTAGTCATTTACTCTCAGGTTATGAAGCATTATACATACTCCAATCTTTCTGAAAATTCACAGCGTTTTGTTTCCGCATTTTTCCACTTACTGTCATCTTTGGCAGAAACATTTGTGTAAGCATCAGGGGCACTCATTGCTATGTATAATGCCTAATTGGAAGCTATAACCTTGCTCTTTGCTCCTTATTGACTGTTCCTGATTTTTAATTTCAGCTTCATTTATATGGGCTTCGATATTGCCATGGAAGAACATAGCTGGTCACATGTCGGCTTCATATTCTTCTCAATTGTATCCTTAAAAGTTTTTTCGTTTCTTTATTAAAAAGTTAAAATAATCAATGCCTGTGGTCTTTGAATTTGTTGGATTTAAGTTTGGTTCCTTGACTTACTCAAAAACAGATATTCATAGTTGTTGCAAGGTACTTCTACAACCTTCTTTTGCAACTGTAGTAGTTAGTCGGAGCATAGCTGCATTTCTATAATTGTTTCACTGTAATTTCTAGTAATGTTTATATCTGAGTATGAAAGATTCATGGTTTATTGCTGTGAAATGTTCATGCTGAGATTTATATGGTAGACTCATGCATTATCATTGTTCATCTATGGCCATCCATTATGCTCCAGGAAGATGATATGTTTTAAAAATGAAATCCTTTTAATCATGCTAAGCCTCCATGCACAGAACAAATACTCTGCAAGTCCTACACTTTCTTTCGTCAAGTATTTTATGTCCAGTATTTTGAGTAATGTTTTATTTTGGTATTTGTTGTGTACAGATAAACTGATGCATTTCTTATTGTATAGGGCAGCAAATGTCTTTTCTTGTGCATACTTGGTTAATATGTCTCGGCCAGAACATCGCCGTATACCTTTGAAGCATCAGAAAGCACTTTGGTTTAGTGGTGAGTGCTGCTACTGATGCACTTTGTACCATACATGATTCAAATTCTTGTGAAACAAACCATTATTCTTTGGACAAATAGGGCTGAGAGGGGCCATGGCTTTTGCACTTGCTCTCCAATCTGTGCATGAACTGCCTGAGGGACATGGAAAGACGATGTTCACGACCACCACAGCCATTGTTGTTTTAACGGTACTTGCTTATATCTCAACTCCTTTTCTTGCAGTATAGAATTTTTGTACTCTAGACAACGCATTATTAAGGAACTCCGCTATGCGTCCGATATTGATGTCCATTGTGGGAGCCAGTGACGGCGATGTGAAAATTTAAGCACCGGGCGGACACATTGCGATTGGAACCAAGGATTGAAATCTCGAAAAAACTGGAAAAAACCAAAATCGACCGCTTACCGATTGTGCTACAGTACATAGGTTCGGTTTTTACCGAAAACCGGACTTCCGACAAAACCGAGCTGGACCGATTAAGTCCGGTTATCGCGATAACCAGACCAGTTTGGTCGGTTGTGTAAACCTTGGTTGGAACGTAGTCGGATGACATATTTGGACTACATCAATTTCCATAATTAAGATATGGATTGGAATCCCATTATTTTTTCTTCAGTTGCCATGCTACGGCACAATCTTGACTTTTTTAATACGATATTACGCGTTCTGTAGCTGTGAATCATACTTTTTTGTCAAGCAAATTAAATTTTCTATGCAAGAGTTTGCAGATATGGACTTCCAAAAACTGCTAAGTTTTGTGATAGTTTGTACCATGTGTAGGATCAACACAACATCATTTCACATCCACTATACAGCTTTGAATGATTGACTACTCTGCATCATGCAGGTACTTCTTATTGGTGGATCAACGGGAACAATGCTAGAAGCTTTGGATGTTGTTGGTGATGACATCGCATCAATTGAAGTAAGCCTTGTCTACACAATTCATCTCTTTTCTGCAAAGAAGGTTCTAGCAAAGGGTGTCGATATTCTGAGGGTACTCTTCAAATTTGACATTTCTATATTTGACAATTCTCAGAATTATGAAGACAACAATGGTTACATTCCTCCTAGTTATGAAGAAGGTACTTCATCTGGGGGAGGGTTGAGAATGAAACTGAAGGAGTTCCACAAAAGGTATCTGTTCTGTGTTTTTGTTTGCTTAAGAAGTCATAACTATGAAAAAGTAATGTTAATCTTCTGAAATGGTGGTACAGCACGACGTCATTCAGTGCCCTTGACAAGAACTATTTGACTCCATTTTTTACAAGTCAGACTGATGATGACGATGAGTTCAGTGAGTATCTTATTTCCAGAACAAATGTGTAGTGTGCATGAGGGCTCACATAGAACAATAAATTTATTATTTGTCTGCAGCTTGCGTTTATGTGTCATGATTATCTTTTCCTAGTCTTCCATATGTTGTCCATTTAGTTTAGAAACCAACTTATATTTCCACTGTTATTGGTCTATGGCAGGTGATCAACCACAAAATCAAAGACGAGGATTCTATGATCAATAGCAGAATTTGAGGTTATATTTGTTAAGCTATTTACACGGAGCAGACTTGACGGCACTACAGCTGCTGTGATTTGGTTGAACCAAACTTATAAACAAACACTTTGTCTTAGTAGATTAGGATATGTTAGGGCATAGATGTATACCTTAGGATAGAAACATAAGGCCTAAATCAACTCTCCTCTGATATGGATAGCCGTGGATGTATATATTTGTATGACTCCTTGAAAACATGGTGGAGCGGAGTTCAAAAGCAAAGCGTTGATGCGAAAATTGTCTGAACATAATACTTAATCTCGTGCTGTGTTAATGATATCCAGATCTTACCATTGGTGTTTACTATGTCTGGTAGAAAACAAGTAATGTGGACTATGATTCCTTGTTTTATGAGATAATGAAGCAACTGGTATTTTGTAAGTTCGTAGATTTCCAAGGGGAAGCACTGCCCCAGAAATAGTACTGGCATAGTGCTTGTTCCGAATCCTGGGGGACCTACTTACAGCCATAGTTTTGCTTCTGACTTGAGTAAATGGAAGTTCATGTGACCAATAAATCTGCGCAGTGCTTGAACCGTGCAAAATAAACAGCTACTTCGTGAAGTCACAGAAAATTGAGAACAAATGTTGTCACTCATTTTTCCCACGCGCCCGTACGATGCAAGTTAATCACCGGCTCTATATTATTCATGAGTAAAGTGCACAGAAGGCTGAGTAAATATTCATGTTCTCGCCATAGCCTCGAAGGCCAAGTTATGAAGAACAGCTTTGCTAGGGGAGAGATGCAATTGTCGAGCTTAAATGAGCAGCCGGAGCTTGGCTCGCTTGGGCTCGATTTGCTTAGCGCTCGAGCAGAGCTCGAATCAAGCTTTTAGCAAGCCGAATTCTAAGTGAATTCTAAGCGATTTGTGAGTCTCGTGCTTTTTTGACCGTTTTAGTTATCTGGTGAGGTTAACTCCATCCGGTCAGTATCGTTAAGCTTTGATGTCTGATGGACGATTGCCAGGACTGCTTTTTGTCCGCTCTTTTATTACAAAGCAAAATCCTGGGTACATAAAACCTCTGGCCATGCTACATCCTACTGCAGCGGGCAGTAGTGCATTCCAATTGGGGGAAAACAAAATTTGCAGTAACAAAAGTATGTCGGAGCTCACCGGTAAACATGAAATTTTTCGCAAATTCCTAGGTGCTGCATTCTGGTGCTGTTGGTTCGTACATGAGGACTCTAAACTTGTCCAAGTGATCCGCCCGCAAGCAAATGGCAACGGACACGCTCCCGTCTTCATCCGCGGTCGGGAGGATGTTTGCCACACCCTCCTTGGCAATGCCGGCGCGGCCCATGAATAGTGGCCGGCCCCACCCGAAGTCTGCGTCATGGACGGGCATGCGAACCCAGCTCGTGACCGAAAGGTTGTACCAGTAGGTGGCATCCCGGCGTCGGTCGATTGCCGCCAGTGATTCCGGCGGCTGCTGGTCCAGGTAGTCCAGCGCCGAACGGCAGTAATCGCCGTCCATCCTGTCCACCGCCGCCTGGATGACACCCGCCGCCGCCCCACGGACCACCGCGCCTGCATCGGCGGTCGGCGCCGCGCAGAAGACGACGTTGCCGAAGAAGCCGTCGGGGAGAGGCGGCTGCTGTAGCCGTATCCGTCCGTCGACGGCGGTGAACAGCATGGTCGGCTGGTCGGGCGGCAGGCCGCGCGCGATGGAGACGCAGCGCCAGACGTGTGCGGCGACCACTGCGAAGGTGCGGAGCCGTGGCTTTTGCGCAGCTTCGTCGTCGCTTCTGGTGGGGAGCTGCTGTGCCCGGAGCCGGGCGAGGTCGGAGCGGGTGAGCTTGAAGATGCCCATGGCAGTGGACTCGTCCGAAGCTGCAGATAGGAGGAGCCGCGCGGTGGCAGGCGACGCGGCTGGTGGAGGCAGGTACTCGACGTGTCGGAACGTCGGCGGGTCGCCGCGGCCGCGGAGGAGGGTGCGGTCGAGGCAAGGCATGCGAGAGACTTGAGCTCCGCGGCAGAGCTGAGCCCACGAGTTGATGAAGTGCGAGGCCGACATGCCGTCCGCGACGTAGTGATCTGTGGCGGTGCCTAGGCAGACACCTCCGCATTTGAAGTAAGTCACCTGGACCACAAGGAGCGGGATCGCAGACACGTCGTCGTCGGTGTACTCCACGGCCGGGACGAGGCGCCGGAGCTCCATGGTGGGCGCGAAGTCGCCGTAGTCGTCGACGGTGGTGTCGGGCGCGTCGGCCTCCACGAACAGCACCCCCTCCCCGTTGCAGTTGATCTCGAGCCTCCCGTCGTCGCCGTGGCCGAGCCGCCCAGCCAACGGGTAGAACGGCACGAGGGCATCCGCCAGCGCGCGCCTCATCCGCTCGCCATCGAAGAGAAGCCCCCTGATCATCACCTGGTTCGGGGGGGCGGCGGTAGATGTGGACGCTCGGCATGTGCATGCGCGTGGCCACCAGGTCGAGGGAGGAGAGCCACAGCCGCCGGCGCGGCGTCTCCTGCGCCGGACTCACCATCGTCGACTTCCTCACCGTGATTTTTCCCGTCGCCATCTTCAGCTTCTGGTGTTGTATCTGTGCCTGTGCGAGCCTTTAATTTTTTATTTTTTTATACTAGTGCGAGAACGCGCTTCCGCTCAGAGTTATTGTTGTCACCTCCCAAACGCACTTGGACCCTTCGATTATGATCCACATGAGAATTTCTATCTTCATTGCTACCCAACAGCTTGTCCTTTCTTGCCAGCTGCAGCTCAAGCTAGAGCCCAAGGCCATCTGTGTACAAGGTGACACATCACCCTCGAGTCGAAGATGAACCAGAAGGGAAATCCCACGTGACCCCCGTAACATCAGAGTGACATTAATGTACGGAATATTCGTAGGATATAGCAGGTGACTGAGGATGCCATCCGCCGAGAGAAAGAAGCCGAAGCCCGCGCCTTACACAAAAACTAGCATTATGTGCCTCTGTATATCTTTTATCATCTCCATATGATGCTTTGCCGTCACAGTTCTGCTAGCAAAATTAGTACAGAAAGAAGAGCTTATCAGTAATATTTGGCAGTCTCGTCAGCATAGCTAACAGTGGCGGGCTCATGACTTGAAGTACTAGCCTTTCAACTCGTGCACTGCATGGGCTAGAAATTAGAAAGGCACAAATACATATAGTTTGATTTGCAAAATACTTTTTCAAGCATACTGATGAGCAAACTGGCAAACTATAATAATTTTTTTTAGTATTCAATATGTATATTTTTAAACTATAAAATTTTATATCGCATCTTAGTTATATTATTGATAATGAGTATGTGTTAGTATATTTCATATTAGATGCAATCTCAACGTCATATGACTTTCCAATTTGTATTAGTCCATTAACCAATATCCCTTAATTAGATCCACTCTGTAGTACACTTTTTATACCCAATATATTAGCCTTTTTGCTTGGGCTTATTTTACCCCACCTGAAGTTGCGTAAATGGTTTAATGTAGCTTTAAAGCCACCACATTTTGTATGTTATGCCATCATCCATATGACCTCCCATTAAGCTTAGCGTGATCGAAAACACTAAATTTAACTCCTCATACACTTACTTTGTTGCAATGGCACCGACTAATGCATTACCATTTTTAATTTACATTTTACTATCACTACAAGAAAAATGCCTTCTAGACATGTTTTTGTAGATGCATTTTTGTAAACGTCAATACATCACCACCTAATGACGCTTTTTGACACGATATTGAGAACGTTTCAATTTAACACATTATTAGTTACGTTAAACATCACTAGCCAAATAAACATGTTTTTGACATGCTTTTGACCATCAATAACCCTTAGAGACGCTTCCTGACACGCTATTGAGAAATGATACGGTTAGATACGCTTTCACCCCGATTACTCCTCTAAATACACTTCTTGACATGATATTGAGAACGTCTCAAAGTAAAGCGATATTAGACACACTTCACTCGTTAGTTATCCCACGTAAAGACACCTATTGAGACGTTTTTAGAACGCATCGAAGTGATAGATACGTTTGAACCGTACTTAGTTTCATATAAAACGCTATTGACACGCTATTGATGATGTTAGAGACGCCAAACCATTTGGTGAGAATGGGGTAAAATAAACATATATCTAATTCTAGTCATAATTGCGTGTGAGATGAGTTGGTTAAGTGGTTTGTTAGAGATAAAGAGGTCACAGGTTCGATTCATGTGAACAGCATTGATAAATAAATCTTATAAATCTTCCTAATAGGATAGGAGGGTGAAGGTGCAACAATTGTTTCTTTTTGCAACATTCACAACACTTCATATAAAACATGTCTACATTTCTTAACACACACAATAATCCATAACTATGGAACGTATCGACTTTGATAGATACGCATTGTAATTGTATTTATGAAAACATATCTTATATGTACGTGAAATAACGTCTCTATGGAGCATCGAAATATTTGTAGGCACGCTTTCAAAAATCGTGTCTACTGAACTCTGACACGGCCTGTGCGAAGACGCCTCGGACACGCTTTGTGAAAACGTCTCTACATCCTAATAGAGACGCAATATGCGTAGCTAACCTATTAATAAAGCGTATATCTACAGAGGGTTTTTCTGTAGCGTATATCATAGAATACATAATTTGACTAAGCTTTCGTGAAAAATGACTATGATAGGGCGGACAAACATCATGAAACAACCATTATGGACTTTTTTAACGGTTTATTTCCCAAAAAAATTAAAGAGAAATTATATGACTTCCATTTGATTTATTTTTTAATTTCACATATTTTCATTTGTGTTTGGAATATTTAAATAGACTCCTTTATTTTCAGAATTTTGCAAAATGAGTAATTTAGATTAGGAATTAGGTGTATTTTTAGCTATTTTATTATTCCAAATTTGCTAGGTTTTGGACTCATAACGGCTTGGGTAAGTTAAAATATGAATTAACCGTATTTTTGGCTATTTTTATTGTTCATAAACTAGTATTTTTTGGACTTATAATGTTATGGTGGGTAATATAAAAACATGTATGAGGTTTTTTTTTGCTATTTTTATTATTTCGAATTTAACTATTTTTTGGTCTCATAATGGCATGATGGGTAATTTAGAAATAGTATGTAGGGTATTTTGACTATTTTTTAATATTCTGAAATTAGCTATTTTCTTGGATTCATAATGGCATGGGGGTAATTTAGAAATGTGTAGATCTAATGGCTCTCGTTTATTTACTTTAATTTGTACGGCATGATGTTTTTTTTAGAATTTCTAGGACTTTTCTCCCGATTAACATGGAGGGCCTCAAAAGAACCCTTCAATTAGTAAATAAATATAACATGGGTATTCAAAATTTCTAAGCGTGGGAGCAAAAAATTAAAGCTGGCCCAAAATAAAGACAAGTTGCGTAAAAAAATACATTGAACACAAGTGAAAATGATCCAGACTTGAAATTGAGCACATAGAAGCAGATTAGCACTAATTGTTCACCATATTAAGTGGCAATTTATGGATGCAGAGGATATAAAACAACGAAACGAGAAGAAATACTTACAAACTACAGGACAAATTTTCAAAATTTCATGCTTTTCATGTAGAGCTGATTGTTTCTTAAGCTGGGCCTTCACGGTGGTAGCCCCGTCTGTGTCGATTAAGGACCGTTCGTTGTTGTCCCTATTGAGCAAGTTTGAACGTACTGATTCATATGCTGGTGTTTATGGGCCTAGTAAACCGACGTAGCCTGGGTCGCCCTGGATGACTTGTGAACACCTACCTCTTCTATCATGGTACGTTAGGATGAGGAGAGAAGAGGATAACCTCCGAACGGATCGTATGTCTGGGGGACGGGGACTGTGTCGGAAGGCCCTTTCTCGGGAGGAATAGGATTCGCATTGCTCTAGGGAGTACAGTGTGAAATGTTGCCATTGTAGTCTGTTCGCGACCGCAATGTCTTGTGGTCAGGCTCCTCCTGCAGAATGTAACATCGATGTCGCCGCTCTCGGATATGAGAACCTACTTGTTCAGTGCGTCACATCGTAGTAATGCATTATGGAACTTATGATGAAAAATGATGCTTTGTTTAATTATGGTACTATCTACTTGCGTGTTTCACTTGTCTGTTATAGTTGTTAGCTGCAGAACAGGATACATGGTTAAATACTAATCTTGAGCTAAAAATTTGAAAGTAATGACACATTAATTAGCGTTGTTTTATGCAATATGAGTTTGCCTTATCCCTTGTGACCTGGCATACTAGGAGTTGATGTAGTAGTCTTTTGACGGGTAAGTCTTGCTGAGTATTAGTTGCTCAAGGTTTGTGACCCATAATTTTTGTGTGCGGTAATGAGTTCACTTCCACTGACGCGTTTGGTGGAGGG